>CM070040.1:58410618-58421069 GCA_036250615.1 Ptychadena robeensis | reverse complement strand
AATTGATTGTTTTAAGTTGATTGATTGAAAATCTGACCCGTGTATGGCCTGCTTTAGCTGTTTAGTTTAATCCCTATTGTTACAGAATTGTTATCTGGCTCAGAAAACCCAATTAACTGGTTTGAATATGACATATTGTGGCATTTATAGTAAGTACCAGTTGTAATAAGAACACAGTAGATGGCAGTATTGCCATGAGTGAAAACATAAGCTATTTCGATTCGTTCTTAGACATACAACAGGGTGCATACATAACAAAAGGCATTTTTATTTTTAAGCAATCGTTACCAAATTATCCAAATTTTTTTAGAACTGGTGTTTTTTGTTATTTAAAAAAAAATTTTTTCAATATTTTTCCAGAATCATAAAAAAGCCACAGGACCTGGAAACTATTTTGTTCCACTTTAAGGATTGGCTCAAAGCCCAACTCCAGGCAAAACCACACACTTGCACTAAAATTCTTTTTTGTTGAAAATCTGCAGGATTATTTTGACTTTTTCACAGAAAATTGATTTTTCACTTTTCTAAATTTCTGTTTCGAAATAGATGTTTAATTTTATTAACTGTAAAAAATGTTATATAAAAATTTATTTATATAGCCCCAACATATTAAGCAGTGCTCTTCTATAAATTAGAGTTGAGATGCAACACAAGATAACACACACAGGTAAAGGTTATGACACAGGAGTAGTAAAGCACCCTGCCCAATCAGGCTTACAATGTTATCGAGCTAGGTTTGGCTCGGACTGGCTAGGTCTGCTGTGGGCCTGATATTACCTGGAGAAGGGTCACCCTTATTCACCAGCTGCCCTTGCCAGGCCTATTCCAAAAATTGCCCAAAAACATACAATGCAACACTGTAAACCATTTGAAAAGAGTGTCTAATACAGCCCAAAGAGACATCATTGAAATGGTCTCAATCCCTACACACAGGTCTCTCAGTCTAGTTCAACACTGGTCTCTCAGTCTAGTTCAGTAGGTCAAACAATGAAGAAAACTGCTGACTTGACAGTCACTGACACCCTCCACAAGGAGGTTAAGCCTCAAAAGGTCATTGAGAAAGAAGCTGAATGTTCACACCATTCAGAAGCATATCAATGGAATGTTGAGTGGAAGATAAAGGTGCACATGAAACAGGAATAACCACAGCCTTGAGAGGATAGTGAGGCACAGCCCATTCAAAATTTTGTTGAACATTGACAAGGTGTTGTTTATCAGTGCTTCAAGTGCCACCTCACACAGACATATCCTGAACCTGGGGTACATACAACTGCCAAATTCATTTAGAAGTCAAGGCACTAGAGCAGGGGTTGGCATACGTTTTGACTCATGGGTCTCACAACAAGGTCCTTCATTTGACAGAGGGGCCTGAGAAAGAGCGGATAGATAGAGTAATGAATTAATAAAAAACATCATGTAAAAGTTATAAAATAACATTTCAGTGAGCCAGACTAAATGGCAAAATGGGCAGGATATGTCCCGCAGGCCAGAGTTTGGCCATGTCTGACCTAGAGTCTGGAGGACTGATGGGAAGAGGCACAGAATACAAGTTCCTTGAGGTTGAGTGTGAACCTTCCACAGTTGGTGCTGTGTTGGTCCACTGTGTTTTATCAAGTCCAAAATCAGTGAAGCCATCTACTTGCCATCTACTTTTAGACCACTCATTGCTCCCCTGTGCTAACAAGCTTCATAGAGATGCTAATGTTATTTTCCAGCAGGATTTGGTACCTGATCACTCCCCCTGCCGTTCCTAATGGCACCATCTTGTCCAGCACCGTCCTCTGTCAGTACTGCACTGGACGAGATGGGCCGTCTGACGAAGATCGGAGCCCCGGCAGCGCAGATTTACCATTCCGCGCTGCTACGGCGGAGAGGAGGCTGCTGCAGGAGAGCGGACCCCCCCCGGGAGTGACGTGATGACGTCACATCAGGGAGATGGCGGGAGATTCAAAACTAAATCACACAAAAACAGTTTTCTATGGAAAAAAAATTTCTGTGTGATTCCCCTTTGCAGTTAACCCTCTCTTCCCCGGTGTGATGTCACCAGGTCCATCACACCAGGTGAGAGAGGGAGCCAAAGGGAATTGTACTGGATACAGTGATAACCATTTATACCATTTATTTATTTTGTTATATAATTGTGTGTTTCAAACATTATTATATTCAGGATGTCTACTAGACACTTGTACGGACATATTTTGGGAAGTTACACTAAAAACACTAAAGCTGAGCATTGACTTAAAATCAAAAATCAAATTGGATGTGCACAGGGCTAAGGAATTGATTGGTTGGGAACCTATTACATTACGTGGTGGTAAAAATGATCCAATAATGTAATAAGATCAAATTTAATACGATCATATTTTAAGTCAATTGGACAAAAAGTTTAATTGGGCAGTTGTTGACCACCCATTCACCACCAAATACAGCAGCCATTCTGAGAACGCGACATGAGCCTTTCCTTGGCACTCACCCCATATGATTAACAAGCGGGCATTTATGAATGCCTCCCAAGCATCTGCACACAGGCACCCATTTAAATTTACCCTCAGCATCTGCTAAAAGCTTGCTGACAGTACCTTCTGCAGCGCAGCGCATTTTGTCAGATCTCTCTGCAAGGTCCTGCTTTAGTTTGTTATGGTGAACTACAATTACCAGCTAACATCAGCTCAGTATTATAATACAGCGCACAGGTCCCATAATACAGGATACCCCACCCCCAGAAAAGGGCGTTTGTGGTGCAACAGATGACTGGATGGAGAATAATAGCAAAGTACCCTTTTTCCCTGAATATAAGACACTGTCTTATATTAATTTTAGGTTCGAAAAAATGCACTAGGGATTATTTCTGGGTTTAGAAGAAGTGACAAAACCCCTTCTGCCATGTCTTTTCTAAATATAGAAGGTCTTATTTTTGAGGAAGGGCTTATATTAGAAGCACAGGGGGGGATAGCAGCTAGGTCTTTTGGGGTAGGTCTTACTTTTGGGGTAGGTCTTATATTCGGGGAAACAGGGTAGCTAAGCCATCCCTCAATCAGCAGCAGATCTCCCTATCTATCTAGTACTGGAGACACAGGATAAATGTAAAATGGCTGCTTCTTTTATTTATTCTTTTTATGGGGGGGGGGGGGTGTCATTATGTGTTATTGGCTGTACTGTTCCACCTGACTGTGGGGTGAGGGGTCAAACTTTGTCTCCATGTTAACATAAACCCATAATGTTTGCTTGCCTTGTGAACTGCAAACATGTTATGTTCACCGCTACCTGTCCGCCAGGTGAACTTTTCGGCCATCACTAGTGTTAATGTTTTCTATTTTCCAGATCTTTGTTTTCCAAATAAACATATAAAAAATAAAAAATGTAAACATACATAAAAATTCCTCTTGGTTGGATAGTTCGGATTCGGTCACTAGGTAGAGTGGGCAGACTAACATTTCCTAATGCCTCCTCCCAGAAGAGTACAACGCTTTCTTAAGGGCTTGTGTCCACTGCTGCTTTTTACCCGCTGAGAACAGGACGATGAATAAATGGTGCAGTGTCCACTCTGTGTACTCTGAGCGGCATGCCTGCTTTGAAGCTGCAGATAGACACGTCTTCATAGCAGCACTGCGCGGTACTACCAGAGACACCTCCATTGATCCTCAAAACGTGGGGAAACAGCACCCGATGCTATTGAGGCATTGTTTTTCTGCATATTTCCTTTGCTGAATCGATAGGGCTCAAAACTGCTCGCAAGCCACAGGGAATCCACCCGACAAATGTACCAACGCCCATCTTGATTGCCTGTGCTGGAGTAATAGTGGCCAGTAGTGGACACATGACCTTAGGCTGACTTCAGACGGCTGGTTCTGATAACTGGCACTGTGTGCACCATAAACCATGTTATACCAATTGGCAATTGGCAGGTAAACATAGCACATCAGGTCCGCTGGGTAGTCAGGGTTCACGGTAAGTCAGCAGCAGCAAGCGGGTGGTTCCTGCTAACTTTGTGAATTTACACAAATGACATTAGTCCATAAACTTATTAAAACTGTTCACAACAAAGTTATTCTTCCGTATCTTGTTGACAGTATGATGATCCTGATGGCCCGAAGTTCCAAGGAATTTCTGACTAACACAGTGATAATAAAAAATCGTTTGACCTCTCTTTTCTTTTGGCTCCGCCGTGTCAAGTTACTTCTGCTAGAATACAAGACTGCTCTTCCTGTCAGCTGTTTTGGCCTGTTCTGCACTTGGGACCTCTGCTGATCTCTGCTAGAATCTTTGTCTGCACTGCAGAGAATCTCAGCTATGATTCCAGGCAGGGTCACACTAGAGCAAGAAGGGCTTGCATGAACTATGGTTCAGAAAAGGAACAACATAAAGAAAATAAAAACCGAAACCTCTGCAGTAATGGAAACATAGGGCAATTTAACTCCTTTATTTCTTAAATGAAACCAGTATATATAATTACTTAAACTTTGTTCCTATGAGTGATTCATAACTCTCAAAGTCGGCAGGGTAAAAAACCATCTCTACTAATCAGATGCACCTTCTGTATAAGGTTCTCATGCGGCAGGTCACATGACATATCACTAGCATTACCACATTATACAAAAGTTTCCAAAGGAAACTTCTTGTACTTTTCATACTTGAGTGCATTGACCAAAGCAGTGCGTTAACGCAAAAACCTAAACATAGATGTAACAACACAAGAATCAACCAGGCGACAGAGGCGGCTGTTGATGCTCATAAACTTTTTCATTTAACGATGAGACCCTAATGAGGACTCCAAACACAGGCAAAACGGTGCTCTAAAGTCCTCAACACCTGGCAACAATAAAGCAGCAACAAGCTGAAGTCCAGATTAAGGGTATAAAGTAACAGTAACAACTGGTAATGAAGGACCGCCGCTCGGCAGGGGATGTCCTGGGACAGTCCTGGCACCGCTGATCAGCAGCTCCCCACTGCGGGTAGACACCAGAAAAGTCCTGGGACAGTCCTGGCACAGCTGATCAGCAGCTCCCCACTGCGGGTAGACACCAGAAGAGTGGTGGTAGAGTGGGTAAGCTCCACTGGCGAAGCAGCAGGTAGGCAATGGGTAGGCAGGCGCAGCCCAGCACGGCGCAGCCACCCCACTTTGAGCGGAGCCATCTCTGGTGGCAGCAAGAGAGGTGCCTGGCAAAGCGGACAGTTGCGTACTATTGCGCTCGCCGGCTGTATGCATGCCGGCAGGATAGGCCTTACTTACTGTAAGTCCCAGTGGGGGAGAGGGGTACAGAGCGAACCTGTCTTTCTTCCTTGATTCCTGGACTGAGCACCCCCACTTCCTGGAAGCCTCCTCTTAAGCCTTCGGGTGGCCCCGGTGCATGCTGGGGTGCGCTCTCAAAGGGACCTTCACCCTCTGCACACCACGGCGCGAGGCTACATAATAAAAACCAAGGGTTCATGCAGATGATGACCTCCTTCTGATTGCCTGCATTATAGTAACATGTTTTTTTTTGGGGGGGGGGGGGTACCAGTAACATTCTCATTACCATTTATTACCGGTATTGCAAGGCAGCTAGTGTGAAATGACCATGAGACTTTCCATGCCCCTTCCAACTACTAACCTATGTTCCTTTTGCTCAGAACCTCCAACAAAGCAGTAAAACAAGTACTGCAGGGTGTTATGCATTATGCACTGCTTTGTGCATCGAACTCAAGTATATACAACAGGTGAACCTGACCAAAGTATTAGTGGTCAGAAATGGTTAAATCTCTGCTTGTGCGAAAAGTTCACCAGGGTTCCCCTCCTGCCCCCATCTCTACTGGTAGGTTCATTATATATATATTCTTTGTTTTCCCTGCCCTTTAAGTTATCTGATCTATATTATTGTAATATATCAGACATCATTAAGTCATCATTATCATGCTCTTTGTAGAACATTCCCTTTCAGTTGTCCATGTGCAGAATCCACTGCCCGCAGTATATGGAAGTGTCAGCTGCTCGGTGCCATGAGTTTTCTGGGCTGTTATTAGAAAGTGTTCATTATAGAAAGTGTAAATTTAGTACTATCGTCCTTATTTGGATTCTATAATTAAGGTGGCTAATACGACAGCAGTCACTGAGAATAAATTTTTTTATATAATACACCACCTTGTGCTTTTACCAGACGTCTGGAGAGCAAAAATATAAAACATGAACTTACATTAACGTCTCATTATTAAACTTTCTTTTCCCGTGTCATTATACTGCAAGTTATTTTTCCCATTGCCATATACTGTACAATATACAGTCGAACCCAAAGTTATTTATACCCCATAAATTTTTATTAAAAGTTACTTTTATGTAACCAGCATGTTATTTTTTGCCGAAATGACATAGGTGTCTCCTAAACGATAAAACGATGTACAAGAGGCATTTTTTTGGAAAAAAAATGTCTCAGCTTTTATTTACATTTGAGCAAAAAGTGTCATGTCCAAAATTATTCATACCCTTCTCAATAATCAATAGAAAAGCCTTTATTGGATATTACAGCAATCACACACTTCCTATAATTGCAGACCAGCTGTTTGCATGTCTCCACAGGGATTTTTGCCCATTCATCTTTAGCAATGAGCTCCAAATCTTTCAGGTTGGAGGGTCTTCTTGCCATCACCCTGATCTTTAGCTCCCTCAACAGATTTTCAATTGGATTCAAGTCAGGACTGGGCCACTCAAAAATGTTTATGTTGTTATCTGCTAACCATTTCTTCACCACGTTTGCTGTGTGTTTTGGGTCATTGCCATGCTGAAATGTCCACTGGTGCCCAAGGCCAGTTTTTCTGCAGACTTTTGTCGTTGAGAATCCTCATGCATTGCTCTTTTTTCATGGTGCCATTTACTGTGATTAGGTTTCCTTGTCCATTGGCTGAAAAACACCCCTAAAGCATTAGATTCCCACCACCCTGTGGGATGGTGTTCTTTGGCTTAAAGTCTTCTCCATTTTTACACAAAATGAAGGAAATAACATTGTGACCAAACAATTACATTTTTGTTTCATTTGACCGTTACACAGAAGACAAGAAGTTTTCTTCTTTGTATGCCTTATCTGGAGAAGTGGTGTCCTCCTTGTACAGACGGTCACATTTTTTTTTAAAAATTCGACCATTTTGACGATTTCACGTTAATTTCAAAGCCCCAGAATTTGCTATCATCCCCAAACTTGCTGGAGATGTAGAGAAGGGTTGGGGGTATACTACAAAAAAAGTATGTCTCTAACACAAATAGTTTTTGCACAAATTAAGTTAAAAAATCAAGTAAAAATTTCGGAATTTGGAATTTCGACTTTTTTGACGTTTTTGACGTGACGTTTTTGACTTTTTTTTAACTTAATTTATGCAAAAACTACATGTGCTAGAGTAAAACTTTTGGTGATGGTACAATTTTCAGAGGCTTTGCAATCAGCTCACAAAGTTAGCAAGTCAAATAATTCCACCATCTCTATCTCCTTGGTCTGCATCTGTGGAACTCAGCAGTGTGCAGTGTCCATTGGATTGTCTGCCTTGAGATATTGCCACCAGCAGAACCCAGATTGACCAGGATGGCCTTGGTGGTGATCCTTGGATTCTTTTTCACCTCTCTCGCTATCCTCCTGGCCAGCACAGGTGTCACTTTTAACTTCCAACCATGTCCTCTCAGATTTTCCACAGTGCAGAACATCTTGTATTTTTAAATAATACTTTGTAATGTAGCCACTGGAACTTGAAAACATTTAGATATGGCCTTGTAGCCCTTTCCTGACTTGTGAGCAGCCACAATGTGCAGCCGCAGGTCCTCACTGAGCTCCTTTGTCTTAGCCATGCAGAGAGCTGCTGCTTTTCACCTGTTGAGTTGATTAAAACAGCTGTTTCCAATTAATCAGGGTAATTAGGATGCTTTAGAACAGCTTAGACTATTTGGAATGGTATAGATCTTTGGATTTTCGCAGACACTGTGACAGATTGTGAAGAGTATGAATAATTTTGGACATGACACTTTTTGCTCAAATGTAAATAAAAGCTGAGAAATGTTTTTCTTCCACAAAAATGCCTCTTGTGCATTGTCTTATTATATTTTGGGAGACACCTATGTAATTTTCGGTCAAAAAATAACTTGCTGGTTAAATAAAAGTATTTTTAAGTAAAAATTTGCCAGGGGTATGAATAATTATGGGCTCAACTGTATTTACCCAGTCCCAGAGCATAAAACACTAAAATACTGAACTATATGTAAGAATGGCTGTCAACCATTGAAATACTAAGTACTAATGAGGCTCATAAAAAATGCATCATGCGGCATTGTTTGCTTTCAATCCAATACTGTTCCCGTAAGCACTTTTCATGTCAGTAACTCATATTACTGACAAAGGTGATGGGGTACACGGCATTCCTACCTTGGTAAAATGTTCAGCCTGGAACATCCAAAGGCAAAGTCTACCAATATAATAGAAATACATGTGGCTCATCCTTTGATATATATATATCAAGGAACAAAAGAATGAGCCCTTTATATTTATATATATAGTGTTCATTCAATATATTCAATGTGTTTTCTTTATTTCATGGCCATTTACATTGGTAGGTTCTCACTGAAGGCATCAAAACTATGAATGAACACATGTGGAGTTACCGTATGTACTCCAAACAAACAGAAAAAAAGTAAAATAATTGTAAACATCTTTTATATTCTAGTTTCTTCAAAATAGCCACCATTTGCTCAGATTACAGCCTGGCACATTCTCTTGATGAACTTCAACAGGTAGTCACCTGAAATGGTTTTCACTTTACAGGGGTAAAGCCTTATCAGGGTTATTTTGTGGATTTTCATGCTTTATAAATGGGGTGGGGACCAGCAGTTGTGTTGTGCAGAAGTTAGGTGACTACACAGCCGACAGCCCTATAGAACAACTGTTAAAATTCATATTATGGCAAGAACCAAGCAGCTAACTTAAGAAAAACGAGTGGCCATCATTACTTTAAGAAATGAAGGTCAGTCAGTCTGGAAAATTGCAAAAAAAAAAAAGAAAACACATTGAATGGGCAGGTGTGTCCAAACTTTTAGCCTGTACTGTATATACATACAGACTAACAATACACAGGTGAATCAGCAACATCCTTGTCATCTCAGCAACACCCTCCTCATAGTAAAAATCCACGTTGGATTTCATTATCCACTTGATGATATAAGTGTGCATCATTTTGGTCTTCCCTATCCTAAATTGCTCTTTTTTCAGCTGATTAATTAAACCATTCATTTAAATAGCCCTGTCCCGCGGGCAGCTGCGGGTGATCGCCGTGAATCGTGCCCATAGACATGAATAGACACGGTCAAAAATCCCGTCCATTCATTTTCTATGGACACGATCCTGGCCGATGGGTTGGCTGCATTGACTCTGCATGTAGAAAAAAAAAAACGTGGCTGCAACCGTGCACTACTGGCTCTGTGCTTCCTGGCAGGAGGTAACCCCCTGAAAACATGGCAGCACCCTGCCTCAATACTACACTCAAGAGTCCTCAGCCATGACGCACACAAAGGGCGGACTCTTGGCAGCAGCTCTGCAAATATAAAAATTCATTGATCCTTCATCAACCATACCTGTAAGCATTCCATTTTGGCCAGGAAAGTCATGTTTTTTGTTTACCTTCCCTGCCAAATACCGATTTCAATTTTGAAATCAGGGTAATTTAGGAGGGAGGAGGCATTACTCTCCCTCCTAAGTTCACACCCCACTTGTGAAGATGATGTGGGGTGGGAAGTTGGGGTGGGAAACATACCCTAAGTGAGCCAACTAATAGGAGGGATGGGAGATAAACTTTCCAAAGCCGGGAGTGATGTCCGAGACTGCACTTTTTTGACAGGTATATTGGGAGCATGTATACTGCATGTTTAGCTAGGTTGTGATATATATATTATGTCTGGATTAGTATACAGATCTGTGTAGATTTGACAGCTATTCATGAATATATTTAAATAACTAAATAATTGTTTGTTCCTTAGAGCTATTTTAATTTGATCTATACGCATCGCACTCTATGCAACATACACATTGTACTCCTTAGGAAACATGTGTTACTATTTAAATCGGACTGCAGTATGAAATTTGCCTGTATTTTGGTTTCCAGTAATGTATTCTCAGAAACTGGAGCCAGTAGCTGAGTGGGAGGGCCCTTGTCTGTGGGGTGGCTGGAAACAATGGGGGTAAGCATTGGCCAGGATAGTTGGGAGAAAGAGGTGGGGTGGAAAAGGTTTTTTAAGGGGGATCAACAGGACCTGAAGGTCTCCCCAAATTTGATTTGTTTTTGTTTTTTGTACTAATATTTCTTTCTTGTTTTAAGGTGTTTCCTGTCACAACAAGGCGGAACCTCGACAGTGCCGGGGGAATAAAACATAATATTGAAGATCTTGGAGAACAAAATAAGTCACTGGGCAGATGAACCAGGGTCCATCAGTCCAGATCCATGTATTCCCC
>CM070040.1:58357019-58410518 GCA_036250615.1 Ptychadena robeensis | reverse complement strand
AGCCTTTAAAGTCCCCTAGCCCCAGAATTTTTTCTGGGGGAATACATGGATCTGGACTGACCTGGTTCATCTGCCCAGTGACTTATTTTGTACTGTTATTTAGGATGTTGGCTCCCTCGCCTTGAGAATAGTATTCCCCTCTTTTTCCGAAGATCTTGGAGAGGTGTTGATTCTGGTAATACGGTAATGCCGGGTTAAGCCTCATCCAATTTTACTATGGTTATGTGTTTTAAAAGTTGGATAAGATACCCACCAAACTAGTAAACAGAAGGGCTGGTGGCCAGTGCGGTAAGTAGTATTAATTTTTGAAATTAGAGGCACTGTCAGTTGGACCCATATTTGTTTTAAAGTGTTAGCCCTCCTTTTTTTTAAAAAGCTGTGGCCTGTAATATATATATTTATATTAATGTGTATACATATATATATATATATATATATATATATATATATATGTACATTATGTAGCCTGTAATATGTATATATATATATTTATGTATATACAATATGTACAGTATATATCATTATATATAAAATACAATTCAAGAAGAAGATTTTGGTGTTGTTTTTATTTCTTATATTTAAGTTTATGGTGGAAGTTGCAGTTAACTCAACTATCCCACAGTCAAGGACGCTTTTAGCCAGTGTGGTTGTGTTGGTCGCGGTTGGCCGCGGATGGATGCGCTCCCATTAAAAATACAAATGGTGTTTCCAATAATACGGATGGATGCGTTCGGACGTGGACGCATCTATTGACATGCATGGTCGCAGTCAAAAATCGTGTCCATAGTGAATATGGATGTGAATTTTGACCGCGTCCATTCATTCCCTATGGGCGCGGTCGCAGGGTGATCAGGAAGTAAAATTTAAACACGGCAGCTACTTCCTGTGTGTCCCAAAAACCACATCCGATCGCGTGAACGACCGTGGGCAAAACCGCATGGGTAGCGGACAGGCGCTGACACGGTGAAGCAGTTTAAACTGCATCCATCCACGGCCAACCGCTCTAGTGGAAACAAGCCCTTATTGGCAAAAACTGCAACTGCCAGGGCAGCGCAGTTAGTGTGAAAGGGCCCAAATGCAGCACATCTCAAAAAGCACCACGTCTCTTTTGGCAGCACACATACAGTAAAAAAGCTTTTAACCCACCTGGCAGTAATCCCCAATGTGGCTAGGGGGACAATAATAACCAAAAATGTAGCCTCGAGCCACACTCTGGATTGATTTCCTGTGCCGGACTGGTGGCATCCTCCACTCCTCTTTCTGGATCCATGTCCCAGGGCCCTCTTTCCATTCACCTGTATTGACATCCAGGCATAGGTGTCCAGAGTCCTTACATCATTGATGAAGCTGGGGATGTGTGGGGGTAGAGCAGGTGGAAATTTTAAACAAATTACATTTTAAAATAAATTACATTGCAATCAGTTTAATTTTCCATACTGTTTTCGAAAAAAAATATTAATTTTACTGCCAGGGAGGTTAAGTAACAGTGTTATTATAATTAATGTTCACTAAGACCCTATTTATGGCCTTTATACTTTAAACACGCTGTCTTGGCATTAGAATTCGTTATGCGTAACTACATATTTTGTGCTCACCTATCGGCCACACAGCAGCTGATAGCTGTGAACCCAGCCTATTGCTCTTGTGTCCTGACCTACCATTAATGGGCAGAAGACCTGGTTCACACCTCTTCATTTTTACATGCGTGTTAACAGGTCCATTGTAAATAAGGTGAACTTGTCAGCATCTGTTAACACTTATGGTCTAATGCATGAACACCCGCAGCCGAATGGTGGCCCCTTGGCCCTGCTGATATAAGCATGCAGCTTCCACAGAGACAGTCATAGAGGAAAGACATCTGCAGCCATTCCCTCGCAGCCCCCTCTTCCCCTGATGGGAGAGAGATGATGTGATGGGCCTTGATACAAGTGCTACTAGTGACATCTTGTGGCTGACATTTGGTATTGCATGGATTTGATCCATTGCATTGATCCAATTGATTTGATCACTTCAAATATTATTTTGAAAAGTAGGCGCAAACCAGACCTAAGGCCATCATCATCACGTTACAGTGGGAAGAATGATGGGAAGAGTTATGAGTGGCACCCATCTTGCCCCATAGGATACAGCAGGCTTTGGGCGGGTCAGTCCTCCAGCTATTTATCCTCCCTGAACGATGTGTTGCCCTATGGACAGATGCCAGATACTATTATCTAGGGATTGTATACACAGCTTAGTAAAAAATGGGTGCATCTGAGGAGGGTATCTATCTGTGCACTTTATGTGCGTTAACCATGCATTTGAATTCTTTCAGCCAATGAAATCAGAGGGTGTGATATACAATAGACTTTCTGTGGTCTTTAAACATGTAAAGCTGGGCATAGACAGGTTGTTTTCCCATCGACTGCTGAGCCAACCTGACTCCTGTCCCCTCCGAACTAATGGGATCGGATCTTAATTTACCATCATGTTGGATCACTGTGCGATCCCACATGCAGCAGATTCTTGGTCAATATGAGCAAGGGGGCGCACCCGATTCCTTGCCGACCGCCAATCGATTGCAGGAATGCTCACGGTGGCCGATCGGAAGTCAAATCGGACCAGAATCGGCCTGTCTATGCCCAGCTTTTGCTTTCATTCATTACATATTGTTACCCACAGACTAAAATCGTTTTGTATATTCTCCTGACAAAGCAGTATCTGACCGCGAAGCAAACTGTAATGTTTAACCCTAGATGGGCGCTATACTGTTTTTTTTATTTGTTTGATTATTTGTTAATAAACTCACTTTAATACTCTTTATGCCGGTAAAGTCCCTTATTGCTATGCTGAGGTGGCAATAACAGCCCTGACATAGGGAGTTTTCCCGTCTCGTATATCTTTGTTCTATTCTGTTATACCCCTTTAAGACACTTTTTAGGTGAAAATAGTCCTTTTTGGCCTTGTGTTTTAGAAGGTGTTTGCGTTTCCTATTAACCTAATGGAAAACCAGAGACAACTAGGAGAAATATGTGCAGCAAAACAAACCACATGAATGTGAATGGTGCACAGGATTCTGAAACCTGATGAACCTTTGAAACCTGTTGTGTTTGCGGAACAAAAAAGTGAGCGGCAGCCGCATCACGTACAGTGTGAAAGAGACCTAAGGGCCCATTACACTAGCAGAGTGGTGCGACATTGTGCGTTACCGGAATTGCTGCAGTACTACAGTATGTATGTGAAAACATGCTGTATGTTCGCATTATGCATTGTGGTGTTGTAGAATGCATTTGCTTATATTGACAGGATTCTATGCTGTGCTGTGTCACATTGTATAAACTATTTTATGATCTATTATAAAATATCTTTATGATCAGGAAAAAGTACGCGGTGAGAGTTTTTGTCTGTAAAGATTTCCGAGGTCATTACCACAGCCAGACAAGTAGCATTTTTAAAAGTATGGCTCAGCAATGGCAATGACAGACTCTTTTGCGCGTCACACGTGTGATGACAGATCGGCAGGGACGGGGTTAACCCCAATCACAGTCCTCCTAGCAACTGCAGCAGCAACAGGAGCCGCGCGTGATTGTGAGGCGCGCATGCGCGTGTCAGGGCGGATAGAGAGAGCGGCAATACCGGGGGAGGGGAAGATGGCGGACGGTAGCGGGAAGCTGAAGGAGCTGCGGGAACAGATGGGTGAGTGCGGGCGCAAGTGCGCGGAGTTGGTGCCTGGTGTGCCGGTGGCGGGAGTGTGGAGACGGTGTGGCGGGAAGAAGGCAGAGCGGCTGCGGTGGCCTGGAGGCTGAGGGAAGACGTGGCCTGTCATGGAGGAGGGAGGACTGTGAGAGGGGAAGCTCTCCGGGGGTCTCTGGGGAAGGAAGCTGAGTGACCCTTCCCAGTGACTGAGGGTGCAGCATCTCTGCCGTCATATTTGGGAACTTTGCGGCACTTTCTATAAGTTATCCGCTGAGATTTCTGTCTGTTCCGTGACATCAAACTTCTCTTCAGTCAACGCATAGCGGACCCGGGGATCAGGATATCACAGGGTGTCACTCAGATAGGGCCCAATGATCAGGGTATCGCTCAGATAGGTCCCGGGGATAAGGATATCACATGGTATCATATAAAGAGGACCTGGGGATTAGGGTATCACTCACAGAGGACCCAAGGATAAGGGTATCACTCACAGAGGACCCAAGGATAAGGGTATCACTCACAGAGGACCCAAGGATAAGGGTATCACTCACAGAGGACCCAAGGATAAGGGTATCACTCACAGAGGACCCAAGGATAAGGGTATCACTCACAGAGGACCCAAGGATAAGGGTATCACTCACAGAGGACCCAAGGATAAGGGTATCACTCAGATAGGGCCCGCGCATAAGGATATCACACACAGAGGACTCGGGATCAGGATATCACAGGGGTATCATATACAGAGGACCTGGGGATAAGGATATCACAGGCTGTCTCTCGGATAGGGCCCAGGGATAAGGGTATCACTCACAGAGGACCCGGGGATCAGGATTTCAGAGAGTATCACTCAGGACCTGGGGATAAGGATATCACAGGAGTGTCATATACAGAGGACCTGGGGATAAGGATATCACTCACAGAGGACCCAAGGATAAGGGTATCACTCAGATAGGGCCCGGGGATAAGGATATCACAGGGTATCAGTCATAAAGGACCTGAAGATAAGGATATACACAGGACCTGGAGAGAAGAATATCACCAGGTATCTGTCACAAAGTACCTGAGGATAAGGATATCATTCAAAGTGGACCAGGGTATCACTCACCAAGGGCCCAGGATAAAGGCTGCCATACACATGCTGATAAGCGGCCGATTTTTAACCTGACCACATGGGGCGACAGATCCCTGTTGCCCCACAGCTCGGCAGGCCAGAGAATGGACATGTCCGATATTCTCTGGCCATCAAGAACAGCATCTTCATTGAAGCTAATGGCCGGCACACAAAGGGTGCTGGCCGACTGAAGGGGCCCCATAATGCACCAGGGTGCAAACGTGATGACGTCATCACGTTTGCATCCCGGTGCATATCGGGACTGGTCTGTCTGCACCCGTCGGGGTGTGTATCGCAGCCTTTAGGGTATAAGTCATAGAGGACCTGGAATAAAGATATCACTTGCAGAGGACCCGGGGTTAAGGACGTCACAGGGTATCACTCATAGAGGACCCGAGGATAAGGATAGGGTATCACTCAGATGGGGCCCGGGGATAAGGATATGACAGGGTATCAATCATAGAGGACCCAAGGATAAGCATATCACCGGGTATCACTCAGATGGGGCCCGGGGATAAGGATATGACAGGGTAACAATCATAGAGGACCCAAGGATAAGGATTTTATGGGGTATCACTCACAGAGGACCCGAGGATAAGGGTATCAAAGGGTATATTTCATAGAGGACATGGGATAAAGATATCACTTGCAGAGCACCCGGGGATAAGGATTTCACAGGGTATGACTCAAAGAGGACCCAAGGATAAGGGTATCACAGGATATCATTCACTGAGGACCTGAGGATTTCAATATGGCAGGGTAATACTCAGATGTCCCAAGGATCAGGATATCATATGGTATTACTCACAAAGGACACCCGGATCAGGAGATCATAGTGAACCTTCTATAGAGGACAGGAAGATCAACATACCCGAGGACCCCCGGAGTCCTTTTGAATGGTGGACAAATATAAACATACTTTCGCCGCACATGGTGTAAGGTAAAGGCTGAAGGCCTCACGGGCCTGGACATAACTTGTCTATGGCCAGTGTAAAGGAAGGCATACACGCAGCGATTCCTTCTCGATAGATGAGCGATCAACTGCAGTGCGATGACGTCATCCCGCTGCAGTCGGCCCCTCAGCTGATCAGCAGCACCATTTGTGGTCCGGCCATCCCCTTCAAAGGAATCTCCCACATGTTGGAACGCAAGGTGATCCCACATGCAGGAGATACCTGGTTTATCTCACCAGGTGGTCCCTCACGATTTTTGGCACGGCGGTCACCTTTAGGCTTGTAAAGTACAAATCCTAGCAAAACTGCAGCTGAAACACAAGCAATTGCAGTGTTGTGAACTGGTAATCAGATCCTTGGATTATTATAGGGCCTCAGAATCAGTGATAACTGGTAAAGTTCCAGGGCTGAGGAGTCGGAGACATTTTTGGGTCCCTGGAGTGGGAGTCGGCAAAAAATCAACCGACTCCGACTCCTACTAAATTTAAATGGGAATAATTTTTATTTTTTTTTAAATTAAAAAGAAATTACTTCAAATGTTGCAATTAACAAACAGTCATAATGGACACGACTTCGGTCTGCTGCGATAAGAATAACATGCATGCAAGTGCTAGTAACATTCACAGCGCCCCAACTGTGACCCTGCCCAGGGTCTCAAACTCGCAGCCCCGACGGGCCATTTGACGGCCACTGCGGATCTTGTTTTCGCGCCCGAACCACCCAGGGGGTACGCGAGAACCACAGCCAGGGGTACGCGCAGGCACCAGGACAGAAAAGTTTGGCACCGCGCCGGTTACAAGGCGCGTAATAGCACTGACTCTACCATCCAGTGGGGACGGGACTCTAGGGGGCTCGCAAGCCCAGATCCCGCGAGGGCTTAGGGCGCCTCTCCCAACCTCTCGACCCTGTCAGTCAGTCAGCTGGGAGCCCCAAGCCACAGGACCTCGCGCCAGGAACTCCAGACTTGGGTGCGGCTGGGCGGGCTTGAGGGCGCCCTCTCCCGAACCTCACCCCACGTCAGTCAGATCAGCTGGCAGCGGAAAGGAACTCCCCACTCTAAGCTAGCCGCAGGACGTGATTCCCCCGTGTGAAATCCCTTATGCGGCCCAGCCTCAATCCTGACTTTGCCTCCTGCGGCCCCTAGGTTGGTAACATTGAGTTTGAGACCCCCTGCCCTAGCACTCAAGGCATCCAAACACCCATACCGAGGGGGGCCTGGACAGTACCAGCTCAGATGAGCTCATAGACCTGCAGCGTGTGATGAACCGTACATCACTCTGCCCTTCGTGTGCCGGGCCGTTACGCTCAGAGGAGACGCCGGTCTTCAATGAGACTAACAGCATCGGCCAGGAGATTATAGGACAGGTCCGTTCTCTGGCCGGACGAGGCGTGCGGTGGGGCGCACAGCCAATCTGCTCACCCCATGTGGGGCACCCCTGATCGGCGATGCGCGCCGCGTCCAGCGGTCGGCAGCAATCGGGGCCGCCAGCCTACGGGCATGGATGGCAGTCCTTAACTACTCGGCGATAATGTAAGTAATGTTTTAGCAGGCGACTCGAGAAGGATTGCTTGTATAGAGTGAAGGGAATGGGATCGCCAAGAGTTCCAGACTGAAGCTGGTAAAACACTTTGAACAAACCACTGTTGTAATTCTAGCGCAGGCGACAAAATAGCCTTAGATTGTTAGCCTTCAACTTTAATCATTGAATATGCGGATTCAAGGGAATCATGAATACATGTTGAAGTGCCCCTCGCCCTGGACCAGTCTTCTGGAGGCCTTCCAACTGCCCTATCTTCAGCAGACAGAGATCAGAAACACCTAAAGCTTGGCACACACGGGTAGACTGGTAGCTAAATTTGAGTACAACAATTAACTTGTTCGCTACACGGTGCTTGAATGTACTCTAATCTGTTTACAAACCTACCCGTGTGTGCCTTCCTGCGGACGGGATCATAGAGCCAGCTCGGAATGAACTTGATTGAACGGGGAGGCAACATGTTGAAAAGGACCTGTTCAATCTCCATACTTTTGCAGGAGACATGAGTCTTCATGGAAAGTATGAACAACGCTGCGGCTAGTGCATCCTACACAGCTGTCGGCTGTCAGTGCTGAAGGGGACCGGAGCACATAGCATCCTCAATGGAAAGCTGTGTGAGAAGGCTGCTGTATGAGACAGGTGCTTCTCCCCAGCTTGTGGCGTGTTTCGTGTAAATCACCAAACTGCAAGTGGGGATAAACGGGTCCCCATAGAACAGGAATCAATGTGCCCTGTGGGCACATTGATTTCCGTTGTTCAATTAATACCCGAATCACAGCGTGGTGCTTAGCTTAAGGAAAAAAAGCAGCAGCCATCTTCTGCCTAAACTACCTTTCTCTGCTTTAATTGGCCATTACAGTCCAGTGTTGGTTTCCTAGTAGTGCCAGTATGAGTGGTTAATGTATGTCGCCTTCCTTTACTTCAATGGATGGATACAATACATTAGCATACTTAATACAGAGGAGTCGGAGTCTCGGAGTCGGAAGAATCTGAAACTGAGGAGTCGGGGAATTTATCGACTGACTCCACAGCCCTGTAAAGTTCATTCACTGCCCTTGTGCATATGAACCTAAAGTTGGTTAAAACTTTTTGGCACACCTGTTGTTTTTCTCCAGGATTTGCAAGATTCTGGTCCAATTGGAAAATAGTTAAAGCAGACCTACCATCTCTGATTTTGCCTTCTATTAATGGCACCAGAGGTGCTGATTATTGGGCAGATTGGAGGTCAAATGTAAAAAATACAAAATATATAATACCTGATAAATCCTTAAAAATCCTGCGACACTCCACCTCCCCGTGACACAGTGGCCCCAAGGGTTCATGGGAAATTAGACATTACCAGAGACGTCTCCTTTTCCGTGTCTACATTTGAATTGGGTGATGCTGAGAGGCGAAGCGGTACCCAATTGATATCCAGATTGGTGGAGGGAGCGAGACTGGGACTCACTCCTCCATCTTGAAGCCTGGAGGACCGGAAATTCCAGACATGGCGGCAGTGAGCAGCCTGGAAAAGTAAGTATTTATTTTTCCGTTTTAGGAGTCCCTGGATGAAGACCCAATGTAGGTGACCCATGTTTTATGTTTTTTATATATATATATATATATATATTACACTGACTTTTTTTATAGGGCCACTACTGCTTGTTTGGGGTGAGTTCCATTTGCTCTCCAATGACTATAACTTTGTTGTTGAGGGATGTCTCTAGGGCTTCCTTCTACTTCTGTGATGTGGAACTCTGCTAGCGCTGTGGCTGGTTTCCTTTCCGTCACAATGATTGCAGACGGCTCTGTAATGTGACAGTCATTCCATTTCCGGGTATTTTATGAGTTTCCTATAGTGTACGTCTGAAGTGAGCTCGGTTGTGTCAGGCTCCAGTCTGAAAAAGTGGAAGAGCCCTTAATTTATAGTGACACTTCGGTTTTGAGCCATGTGTATGGTTAGAAGTATTTATTTATTTATTTATTTTGCTAAAAAGAAAAAAAGATTTTATGTAAAGACTATTCCAGACTGACAGAACCATGTAGGATTACCGTATTTTGTTTTCTCGGTGTGTTAGATTAGGAATGAGAAGAAAGAAATGAAAAGCTTCTGAGGTTTCCCCGCTGCTAATTCTCAGCATGGTTCCTTAAATGTCCAAACTCTTTTTTGATTTGTTTATTTTAGAAATCTGTGCAATGTGGTTACAGGCAAAGAGAAACCACTTACCACCATGTCATCGAAGATTAGTCTTCTATCATTTTTTGCTCCAAAAGACGTGTTAGGGCTTATAAAGGGCTTGTTTCCACAACCCCCCCTAAAGCGCATGCCCTTGTGGAAAAACATGCCCGATTGCGTCAATTGGCATGAATGGACGCAATAAAAAATGGCGTCCCCAGTAAATAGGGCCATTTGCTACGGCCGCAATCGCATGCGATCAGAAAAAAAGGTTGGATCGCATGGACAATCTTATGCAAACGAGGGGGGAGCGATTAAAAACGCATTCATCCAGCCGAGATTTCATCCAGAGAGATCCGGCCGATCTCTCTAGTTGAAATAAGCCCTTACAGGCCCTTTATTTTTCCATGAGCAACAATCTACATTTATTCTTGAGCAAAAAAAAATACTTTTATTCAAATCCCCGGTCCATTTGGCGTTCCAGCTTGTTTTGGGGGCAAATTATTTGACTTTTATTTTTGGAGTAGGGCTTTTATTTCAATGCATCCTCAAAAAATCATGCTAGGGCTTTTTAATTAAGTAATGTAATGGTCATTAACCTTAAAGCACTCTACTGAAAGGCAACTTTAATTAGGAACTATACTGTTATTGATGAAACTTAAAGTGGACCTACCACCAGAAATCGATCATTTCATGAATGGCACTAGAAGTGTCCATAATAGAGAAGAATGCAAAAAAAAGTACCTGTAAGGTGTGAATCATTCAGATCCCTCGCAGCCCCTCCTCTCTGCCTGTTTTGTGCCACGGCGCACCCGGAACTCACCGCAGAAATCCGGTGAACCTCTTATCTCCGGCTCTTCATTAAAGTACTTTCCCATAGAAAACCATAATAAACTCCCCCCAGTGGCCACTTGCAATATTGCACCTGGATTTAAGCACTGGAAGCCTGGGAAATAAAGGTGGAATCTCTCATGGTTCCAGGAATTTACAGGTAAGTATATTACAAGCTCAGAGGCAAGTCAAACTTTAATTTGACATCTATTTTTTTGATTTTTTTTCTTCCCTATATATCCCATGTCCCACACAGACTGGGGCTTTTTTTTGATTATCCTATTCAAACACGGCGGCCGGCAGTGCATGTTAGTAGTAACCAATCAAGAGTGAATGTTGTCGTTTCCAGTGTTCCGTTTATTTTATTAAATTAAAAACAAAGTGAGTTCAGAACATGAGAGAATACAGTTGGAGGAAGAGTACAACCCTTATCTTGGCAAATCCTTCCTTAAGCCCCCCATACACGTTCCGATTATTCTCCCGACCGATTTTTCGTCCGATCCTGTCACCCGATTTTCACCTAAAATGTTATGGTCGGTCGGTCGGCTGGCACGAAAAATCGGAATTCGAATTATCACCGATCCATCAGTCCGACCCTATTTATTAACAGCAGATCGACCAAAAATTTACGGACAGGTCTGAAGCGGTCCCGACCGATTTTTCGGCCGATCTTGAGAAATCGGGATCGGTCGGGTACATAATTCCGAATCCGATTAATCTCCCGATCGATTAATCTCCCGACCCAATCGGTCGGTCGGGCAAAATTCATACGAAAAATCGGAACGTGTATGGGGGGCTTTAGGCTGGGTTTAAACTACGTTTTATTTTTTTGGGCAATCTAAGGGCTCCTGACGTACTACGCTGACGCATCCTATTGTTGTGAATGGGGCAGCTCAACAGAATACGGCGCAACTGCTAACCACGTCGGTTACCGTAAAAAAATGTTGCAGTGTGCTGCGCTTGCGTCTTCCACACAAGTCCAAAACAAATGCGTGCAGCAGAGAGCCGGGATTGGACAGACTCGCCTGTTCTCTGCGGGCCTGCAGCCATTCTGCATCGCTGCAGATCAGCTCCAACGCTGCATGGGCACGGCACCATAGACCTTCATTATAATATTGGAACATCGCTTTCCCAAACCACATCACAGGCGTCATCAACGACGCTGTACATGAAAATGGCATGTTACCGCCCAGGAGATTGCGTTGTTTTGGGAAATGTTGCTGTATAAGCTAGACAATTATAAAAACATAACTTATTACAGGACTGTGCGCTGTACTATTTTTCAGTTTTTAAATAGGCCATCGCCCTTCAAATTCAGTAAATTCTTTTAAATGAAGTGACATTTGTAAGATATTTAACTTCAAGATTGAGCCTGCAAGCAACTTCCAGAATGGAGTTACATTCTAGTAGATGTACCCTAGAGCATGCTTCTCTTTGATATGTCTCTAATATAAAGTTTATTCATTTTATTGTACTTCTAATCGGATGTACTGAAGGTGTGAGTTGTGATGTGGTGTTTATTGGTCTATGCTGTGCCTGCTGTAAAGTCATCACTGGTGACAATGCTGAATGACGGAGATTTAAGACTCGTAGACAATGAGGTTTCTGCCCTGAAGAACTTCATTCCTTTTGTATCCTGGAAGGGTAACGAGGGGATTTGTAATGTGATCTTTTGGCTCACTAGTGTGTTCTGTTGTAAGAAACAGAATATTTTCGTTTGGCCTAAAGAAATCTTGTAAGAGAAGTATGAAGACTGTTCATGTGTTGGTCCAATATTTCTTAGGGCCTTTTTTACACTAGCCATTTATCCGTTGGTACAATGGAAACCTGTAGTACCTTTCACACTGGCCCAATGTACTGTTATTACACAAACCGTTACAATATGGTAGACAAGCACAGCTCAATGTGTAAGGCTTTGTTTTGACGCAATGTTAATTGCGTGCAACAATCGAGGCTGCTCGCCTACATTTAGTAGAATGGGCTTGTGCCCTCTTAAACTAATGGGCCACGGACGGCTGATTGCCCTTGATCGTGGCCATAGATCTGAATGGGCGCGGTTAAAAATCGTGTGTCATTTCAACCATGCCAATTCGCTCTCTATGGGTGCGATCAGGTGAGAAGGATGTCCTTCCTCCCCCACCCCACTTTCTGCCCGCAATCTCACAGCCGTGGGAGATTGCTGGGTGCTAGCGATCTCCCACAGCTCCGCGCTACGATTAGAAAAGTGGAAACATACCCTTAGTGCTCGCTTTACCACCAGCAAGAGGCCGGTGTCAGGAGGCAGAGTTTATTTCCAGCAGAGTGTGCAGGGATGAAACTTTAGCATGCGTCTAGACCAGTGATGGCGAACCAAGTACCCAAACTGAAACACAAAACCCAATTATTTATCTCAAAGTGCCAGCATGGCAATATAACCTGCCAAAGTGGGTACAAGCCCTTAGGGCCATGTTATCGGCTGTGCTACATATCACATTCGATAACACGGCCCTTATTAAATGAATTGGCTGACCTATAACTAACGTGCTGGGGCACATTGGTCATACGTCATTATGACAACGTCCATTCATTATCAATGGAAGCGTAATCCGTCAAGCCACCGCTGCATTAATATTGAAATGGAGCTCTGCGTCCATCGAATCGGATCTCTGTCATAGCTCCATTGCCATCAATGGATGACTTCTGCACTGAAGTCAAAGCCTTACTAGGAAACAAGGACCGTGTCGTCACCCTATGAAAATACGTTTCTTTTTGCTCCCAAAGATGCCCTACGTCTTATTTTCGGGGGATGTCTTATTTTTCCAATACGGCACTGGGCTATCGGGGTGGGGGGGATCACTTAAAATGATCAGGGGGGGAATCAAAATGGCACAGGAGACTCGGGAGGGGGATTACCATTTTAGTAACCCCTTTTCCTGTGTCATTTTGATTGATGAAAGTTAGAGAGCAACTTTATTGTAAAAAGTTTAAACTCTTGGGTTTAGAGCACAGGCCACCATACACCCCCACCTATTGTATACTTTGTTCCCCAACCTATTAGATTGTAAACCCGACCAGGCAGGGTCCTCCGCTCCTCCTGTGTCATTACCTGTGTGTAATATTGTGTTGCATATTAAATGTATTGTACAGCGCTGCGTAATATGCTGGCGCTATGTACATAAATGGTGATAATAATTCTGTTAAAACATGATTACCCACAACTGGGTCTATACAATATTTTGGGGAGGCATATGAATGGCCCCTCACTTGGATTCCCCGGCGGGTTTTCAGAGGTGGCTGTTATCTATATTATATATTATGCAATATATTATTCGCAGTAATGACAACCTCCAATTTACATAATCACAATGAGCCTTATAATTCCAAAATTGCTATGGTGAGCCAAGATGGACCTGGAATACCCATTGTGGTGTTGAAGAAACGCTCAGCTTCCATGTTCTGCTCTTCTGGTATTTACACTGACATAAAATGCCGTTGGTGTGTAGTTGGACAACCTTAATTTTGTTTAATAAATAAATTGGTCTGCGCCAGGGTGGATTTGATTTAAATCACTAGTCAGTAAGGTGCGATTTAAATCAAACTGATTTAAATCAATCATTCTTGTTGGTATAACTTTAAAATGCAAGAAGGTGAAGATTTTTAGAATAACAACTTTTCATATTTGTTTTTTCTATCCCCAGTTTAGGTTTATCATTCATATTTGGAGAACTCTTCTGTTGCACTTAGTCTTGAGAACTGCAAAAGTAAACCAAGCATCTGTGATCATATCTTGTAGGCAGAGAAACTGCCCAATAATCTTACAGAAATAGACAGAAGTTGATGATGGCGTAAGCACATCACCCAAAATTTCCCCTGGAATAGACATGGTTGAGGGGACACAAAGGCAATACATTTATTATACACAGTGCAAAAAAGTAATGACCACCATATCAATCAAAAACAATGCCCAATGTTGCGGATGTCACATCTGTACACCTGCTGTAAGACAATTAAAATAGTCCAAATTGCCCAAATTTCACCCCAACGTGCGTTTCGTTGAAGACTTTTTCAGGGGGTACAATACTGTATGTAATTTTATCGGCCAAATCTACATAACACAAACAGCCAACACAACGGGATCATACTAAAAACCCAGATCGACATAAAAGTGGACACAAACCCTCAGGGGTCACTCACGTCTACAGCTCAATATAGGGGGAAAGACATGATTTTGCCGCTGAAATTACAAAATGTGTGTTGGGGTGACATTTGCGCCATTTTGGACTATTTAATTGTCTAAGCACGTGTACAGATGTGGCATCCGCAGCATTGTGCATTGTTTCTAAAGGATATGATGCCATAACTTTATCTTTTGCACCGTGTATAATACATGTATTGCTTTTACATATTGAGTGGTCCTTAAAGTCACCTTGCCCTTGTCTTTTCCAGGGGAAATTTGGGGTGATGTGCTTATGCCATCATCAACTTCTGTCTATTTGTTGTCTATTGTTTGTCTATTGTTTTTGGGATGTCGGCCACTATACATCTGAGAGTGTAGTTTTATTGATTATAAAATCTTACAAAATCTTAAAAATGAAACATATACAGCCTTATTCTACAGAATTGAAAACTTATCTTTATTTCATCATGGAATAACCTTGGGATGGTAATAGATTTTCCTCAAAAAGCATTTTATTTTAAAAAAATCAATTAAAATAAAAAAAAATCTGATTTAAATCAAAAAAATCTGATTTTTTTGATTTTTATCCACCCTGGTCTACGCACATGCAAGCAGTTGTGAAGCATCTCCTGTGAAGTTGTGCCCGAGGCTCCTGTTCTGTGTGCCGTAGCTGCTTATAAAGACTTCATCTCACAGCAATCGCTTCCACTAGAAGTAGAGCTCAACAAGAAGCTGCTAGCGGCTTTCCAAGTGTATAGGAAGTGTTTAGGTATAATAATAAATGGTATAGCTTTATTTTAGTACAAAGATTCTTATCTTGTAACCAGGGAATGGCTAGAATTGTTATAGATGTTTTAAGCTTATTAAAATCAAGTGTACTTACCTAGCCCTACCTAACCCTCTCTAATATACTATCAGCACTTAAGCAGGAAACACAGGGCTCGATATTTGAGCCATTCGAGATTCCCGGCAGCAGCGTGATGATGTAATCGCGCTGCTGCCTGATATCGGAGGAGCTGGAGACACGGTGCTCTATCTCCATTTCCGACGATGCTTCACGGTATCCGCGGTCATGTCCGATATCCCGGCCAACAGGGATGGCCGCATGTGATATGGGCCAGATAGATGAGCGCTCACAGCATTTTAAGTGGCCATTGATCTGGCCCATATCTACTCGTGTGTACCCAGCTCAAAAACTCACCTGGAAGGTAAATAGGCTTAAAGTGAAGGTCACCTTTCCAAGTCCGCTTGCACCAGGCAGTCCACCGCAGTGTCAATGGAGGGGTGGAGTGGTCAGTAAATATCCACCCCTCAATGGAAGGGTGGAGTGGTCAGTAAATGTACACCCCTCAATGGAAGGGTGGAGTGGTCAGTAGATGTCCACCCCTCAATGGAAGGGTATAGATGTCAGTAGATGGTCATCTATCTCTGATGTTAATTTAAGGCCATAAAAGGGTTGACGTCTCCATTCAATCAACCAAAGAAATCTGTCTTTTGAAGTCAATCTCAAAACAATAGAAATTCAACTTAAAATTGACCGAGCAGTGATCGCACATGTCGGTAAATTTCAGTTGATCGTTCAAGTATCTGACAGGTTTTTTATTTGGATTGCTTTATTTGCTATGGTACTACGGTGCATTCGCACTGATCTAAATAAAGGAGTCGTTTTGATTTAAATTGATCACACTGTGTGGTGGTACAATCGATCAATGTTAGACTGACGGTGGATATTTAAATTGCACAAGACGATCAAATCAAGGAGCGATCATGCAAAAGTTGACTAGTGTATGAATAGCTTAAGATAGACAAGGCTGTATTTCAATGTCTAATACCATGTGTTTTCAGAATGTGTTTCATTTTATTTTAACAGACGTTGTGGAGATAGTCCCAGGGCTCTTTCACACTATGTACGCTGCAGCTGCACAGGTGTTTTTTGTAGGTGATGGACACGCTATCAGTAACGCTAGTGTTTGCTAACCATGTCCATTACATGGGCGTGTATGGGAGATGCATGCGCTGTGTCTGCAAACGTGCGTGCTGCAGGGTTCAGCATTTGCGGTAACACGCAGCATTGTGTGTTATTATTGCAGTGTTTTGATGGTTGGCATTTTAGACCATGCACACATCTTTATAATTCAGAACTTAATTTAAGTAATTGTTTTTGCATCAGTCACACTGTGTGGTAGTACCTTCGGGTGATACTGGTTGGACTGACATTTATTTATACACATAAAGCTAGCCATACATGTACTTGAGGATCGTCTGTTGATGGAATGGGTATCGACCTGTGTATGGGGACCTTAAATTGATAAGGATTGTGGAGAACTTGCACCCCCCTCCCCTCTATAATGAAGTCTCCCAGCCGTGTATAAACTTTACAATGAGCGGGTGATTTGTTCGCACATAAAGGTGTGACACTTCTAACAGATGGCTTTTCCATGATGTCAGTTACAATTTAAATATGAAATCTAGGCAGCTTGTGTAAAGAGGAGGATCATTGGTAACAGATTTTTCAGTTGGAGTTGAATGTTCGGTTTACCTCGGGGAAGCGTATTATCCTGAGAGTTGCCATAGAGAAATATTTCCTTCCTTCCGATTTCACAGCAACAAACACGCAGGCCTGTTCATTATAAAGTCTTCAGAGACAGAAGGCTCCAACTTTTATTTCTATGAGCAGAAGTACAATAACATTGACAAATGTTTCCTTGCAAAATAAAATTAACTATCTTCTGTTTTATATTTAACCTCCCTAGTGCTCTTGCAAGGTCCAGATTTCTGTACCAAAAGCGCACCATAGACTCTAATGGAATTTTTTAATGTTGTAGGCCTGTAACTTCCCAAAATATGTCCGTACAAGGGTCTAGTAGACATCCTGATTATAATGTTTGAAACACAATAATGTAAAAATAATGACATAAAAAAAAATATTAAAAGGTAAAATTTGAATGATAAAATCTCTTAAATACTTATTTGGTATGATTTGAAAACAGTATGTATTCATATTTATGTTTTGTTTATAATAACATTTTTATTACAATTGGTAATGTGTTTTGGTTATCACTTTATTCAATACAATGCCCTTTGGCACCCTCTGAAAGGGGGTTAACTTCAGAGCACATCTGGAAATCACACTGGGGGTTATTTCCAGATGTGCTCTTTTAAGTTCACTTAATTAACATTTGAATGTCTTGCCACCACAAGTGTATGGGAGGTGTTTGTGTTGCATCTGCAAAACTGTGTGCAGCCAGGCGTTTATGGGAACGCACAGCATTGCGTGTTAGCGCAGACATGGGACCATTGTAAAACGTAACCTGTGTACCTTGCATTAGCGGTAGCCACCTTGCAGTACTGTGCGGTACTGCAGCTCTGCTAGTGTGAAAGAGCCCTCACATTTCCGATAGACACTATGACCGCTTGCAGTTTGTATGCTCTTTCTCTGCCAGTTTGTTCCTAACCACACATATGGGTAGGCTAACTGGACTTTCACCAAAATTGGCCCAATAAACCTATAAATGAAGGTGTGTTCATATTAGATTGTGAGCCCTTAGCTGATGTGAATAGTTGTGTGGTGTCTGCTTAGACCTGCAGAAAAGCTGCAGTAAATACATGATTCAGATTCATGCGTCTGTACATTTCCTTCCGGGTTCATCATAATCGTTTCCTGAGTCATAATAATCCTGAATAGTCCAGTGACTGAATGTAGAGAGGTGACATTGGAGACTTCAATGGAGATATTAAAGCGTGGCTAAACGAAGATTATGTAAATGACTGTGCTGACCTGCCCGGCGGTTGTTCTGATCCTCGTCCTTTAAAATGCAGCTTAAGTTTGAGGCGTGTAACTGAAACTGCTGAAGATTTGCTTTACATCCGTGTATTAAGCATGTTTTAGAATGAGACCTGTCTGGGCAGCCTTCATTACATCTTGGGGCCCAATAACGTTTATTCTTTTAGCTGAGGCATAAAGAAGGCAAGCTATGGGAGGCATACACACCAACTGTTGCTCGATCATGATTTATGAGATTGGCTGTTCAATGTAAATATTGTCTGTCAACTAAATTTGATCGCGCATACTAGAGATCACAGTATGAACCAGCGGAGTACTTTCCAAATGCCTGTGCCCATGTTACATAAAAACCGCCAGATACCGTAATCTTTGCACTATAAGGCGCACCTCCCCCAAAATAATCGGGGGTGAATCTGTACGTCTTGTGGGTGGTTGCATCTGCACATTCCCTGTCAGAGCTGTGTATGTGAATTAGCAGAAGCGGCCTGCTCGCATACATATGGAAGGATCCATTTGCAGATCTCTGTATGTGAGTCGATAGCTTCAGCCAGCTCACATACAGAACCAGTGACCACTGCTGGTGGGCAGATTTTTTCCCAGTGCAGAAGACTGGGCTACCCGCTCACATACAAAGGTCTGCAGATGGACAATCCGTGCATGTGTATGTAAGCAGGCAGCTTCAGCCAGCTGCACATATAGATATATATGTATATTGTCCCTGACTCTGAACGTTAGCTAGCTGCTGCTCACATACAAAGATCTGCAGATGGATGGATCGCCCATCTGCAGAGCAAGTGAATGGGAGTAGATCATCCCTGCTTCTGTATGTGAGGTGGCTGAAGCTGTCGGCTCACATATAAATCTGCAACTTTCTCGCCTCCTTTACTCCTGCTCTGCGGGTTGGAGCATGAAATTCTCACTATGAGAGTAGCAATTGCTAGTATTTTTATTCCAAGTATGATTTAATAAAACTAAACACTAAAGTTATGTTGATTTTTTTTTTTTTTTGAAGGACAGTCAAACAGATCAAACCATATGTGGTATGTCTTCAGTGGCCAATTCAAATGAATGGCACTGCATCTCACAATGCACATGATGCAGGATAAGTGGATCCCCAGTTTAGGTCTCCCATAGAGCATACATTTCCTTGCATGGCTGTGCATATACGGATGTATTCATCTTAAAAATAAACCCAAATCCCTGCATCTGAGAGCAGTAAAATGAAACTGGTATTTTTTCTTATCTTCCCTTTTATGTATGTTTCTTTGGATGTTGGCTGCAGATGTATTAGTGAAACCCATAGATGTGATGTGAATAGGACATTGTCATCTGTTGTTGGTCACAGTAGGCTCAGTGTTATCTTGCGTGGTATCAGTCGGTAGACCTACAGCCAGGAAGTCTCAGTAAAATGCCAAATTGCTGTTACTTCTATGACCTTAACATGCTTATTGTTTTTGAAAATGTTTCTGAATGCTTTGAGTTGCTCTTTGTATTTTTTAGTCATTTACATTTTAGGTTTGTTGTACATAATGAATTTGTAAGATGTGATATACTGACCCTTGTCTTGGCACCACAGATGGACGTTCTATATATAACGGGTTCTTTGTGGGTGTTTGGCAGTCTAGGAGGCCTCTGTCACTTGCATAGGCTAAATGATCTTTTTGTTTTTCTTTTGTGAAGCTTATCCCGGCATTATAAGAAGCTCTTTACTTATTCCAATGTCATTCCAGAAGAACAAATTCTGTTATGTTCAGTGTGTGATGGGAAATTGCAGTTTGAATTTTAAAGCAAAAGCTCCTATTTTTACCTGTAACCATGTCTTTCTATCTTTTACCCTGTTTCCCCGATAAGGCACTGTCCAATATATTTTTTTCAGGGGGATGTCTTATTCTGATCACTCTGTGCCATTCATTGTCCCCTTCACCGACTTCTTTTTTTTTGGATTCTGCCGGTACGGACAGGTAACAGAATTTGTTACAGCAGGGATCAGCAGCCTGCTTGTCCTTCCTGGCACGGAGACGCGGGCCTCTGTAGTCACTTCCTGCTCCGCTCTGCAGCCAGCCCTGACGGAGTCACACGGAGGCACACCGTTACCCATTTACCCATTGTACCACTCGAATGGGAAGTTCGGGCAGGGGCAGATATCGTTGGGTGTCTTATTTGCGGGGGGGGGGGGGGGGGGGGGGGGGGGGGGGGGGGGAAGTTGGCGTCTTATTTTAACCGTTCTGGGCAAAAATCAGAGGGTCGCTTATCATAGGGGAAACAGGGTATGTTCATATAAAAACATGATGTACTGCTAAGTTTTTTTTCTAAATCTCAACTTAGTGGATGTTTACTCCCCCCAAAAATATATACCTACTGGTTTTGCCCTGGAATCCTATGAGAGGCTTCTGAGGGTTAATTCAGGGAGCAATGTCGTGGCCACTGGGGGGGCAATTTATTTGTTTTTCATTGGTGAAAATTGTACACTTTCATTACACAGCCTGATGATGGTTTTTCTCCCGGGTGTCACTGGACTCCGAGGTGGGAGGTCGTATGTGCAGAGAGGGAGAGTGGAGGGGCTGTGATTGACTTTCACGGTTTACTCTTAAAAGATACCTTTACCATGGGCAACTGGGAAGGCTGATTAGCTAGGCTTGACAGTGACTAATACAGGTACCAGTACAGTGATTACTCTACCATGCTGTGTATCACTTTTGGAACAAGAAGCTACCATTGAATCCAGGGCACTACTTGAAGATGCTCTGGTTTAGAACATCTGCTTTAAGACCACACAGCTGAATGCTGCTGATGTCAGACAACACAGCTGTCTTATCACACTACGTAGACCCAGAGCTGCAGAAGTCAGCGGTGCTGTGGTGCACAGAAGAGCCCATTAAAATCAGGCTGAGGCTGCACATTTTGGGGGCTCAAAGATTTAGTCTTATACTTCAGTGTATATGATACTTTAAAACTCCTTTTGTTTTGTGATCTACACTGTGCCATTATGTGCATGTTATAATTGAAATCACTTGTTGCTTCATATTGCTGGTACAAAAAACAAAACCGCTTGTCTATTTTAACAGTTGTAAAAACTAATAAAATTCTGTATTATATCAAGTTTGCTATTGGTCTTTAACCAATCATATTTATCAGTGTTAAATGTAACTTTATTTGTCTTTTTGCATTTTCTCTGATCTAGTGGCTGCAGCTCATGCACTTGCTGATGAACGAAGAAGCCAAGCTGGCACCAGTCCCATTCCCGTCCATTCCACAGCAAGCGGAAAGACAACTAAGCCCGGTAATCTTCATTTCTTATAAAAGATTTTACAAGGAATAAAAAAAAGTTTTGCATCAAATGATTGTTTTATTTTTGTATTTTTACAGTAATTGATGGCTCAGCTTTAAGAACAGACGAGAGACAAAGATTAGCTCGGGAACGCAGGGAAGAAAAAGAGAAGCTAAATGGTATGCTTTAGTTTGTGAAGAACCTGCTGTGTGTGTGTTTGAGACAACTTAACAAAAATTTAAACCATTTCTGTTCCCTTAATTTTCATCCTTCTACTTAACATGGGGAATTAGTTAAGCCCACCTACCACCTCCGCATGTGCATTCTATTATGAGCACCAGAGGTGTCAATGAAGGGGGAGATCGCAGGTCATAGGTGGGGGGGGGGGGGGGGGGGGGGGGGGGGGGGGGGGGGGGGGGGGGGGACTTGCCTGGTAAAAGTGTCAAAATTCAGTGAAGCTGCACCTTAAGACCGCCCGGTAAGGTTGCGCTAAGGCAGGCCCTTGGCACAAGGGTACATGGGAAGACGTCTACCTTCCCAAATCCCCTTGCGACTGGTAGCCAGCCACATCTGAATGACGTAACGCTGGAGGGGTGGGGTATTTTGATTTACACTTATTACTGTCCCATTATGTCATGTTTTCCGATCTCCCTGCTCACTGTTTGACTTTGACAGCCAACAGACAAACTGAGGCGTTTTGACGCTATCCAGACCACTTCTACACTCTGAAATGAGGCTAGGCATTTAATATAAACGTTTTGTGCTTCACATGTTGTTGGTCAACCATGATCTGTTTTCTGACTCCTATTTGCTTTAAAGATTCCGTTTTCTTAATTACTTTATGGTAGCTCTCCCGTTCAACCATCAATGTGTATGATTGACCCTTCTAACAGTTATATATATATATGAATCAGTTAAGAAAAGGTGATTCAATTTTGGCAACTGCTCACATTTATCACTGAATACATATTTGAAAACAAAGTTCTAAAAGCATTCAGTATTTCAATGTTATGCTGTAAGTGGATTTGATCTATTGCCTTCACCTTTTGGCTGTGAGAACACACTAGACAGAGCCTTTAGATAATGTGAGGACACATAATGATAAGAAAAGTGGTGACAAATGGTCATTACCCTGTGTGTTTTTTTTTTTTTTTGTAAAACAGCTGCCAAAGAAAAAGAATTAATAGAAAAAGAGAAGAAATCTAAACTGCAGTATGAGAAACAAATGGAGGAAAAACAGAAGAAGCTTGAGGAACAGAGGCTGAAGGATGAGCAGAAGAGGACGGCCGCTGAAGAGAAGCGGAAACATAAACTACAAGAAGAGAAGGTTTTTATATCTTTCCTGGAATATATTCCCATGACGTCAGCATGATGGTTTCCTTGTACTTGTGTTAGCTAGGGAACATTCTTTTTGATCATAGAAAATACATAATAAAAACACTTATACATGCTGTTTACTAGCAAATGATTTACTGGTGGTGCAGGCTCTGGTTTCATTTTCATGTATACTTGACTGTATTAGAGGTACTTTAGTTATAGATATGTTCAGAGACAGTATAGCAGGTGGATGTGTTTTTGTTTTTCGTATGAGGGAAGTTTAAGTTGCAATGTTTTAATTGCCATCCTGGAGAATTAGTTGTAGGCTTCTGGTGCTAATGCCCAGGTGCCCAACCTGCGGCCCTTTGGGCGTTTTTCAGTGGCCCCCCTTGGTCCTCCACTTGCGGCCTCCGAAGCCTAACTATTAATGCACAGGGCATAGGAACTCACCTGTTCACCGATCCCCTGCTAGAGCGTCTTCTCAAGGGATCTCCTTAAAGCGGTAAGAGCAGGAGAGGCGAGCAACTCGCTGAGGCTCCAGCTGAGCATGGCTTATGTGAAAGACCATCAGCGAGCCAGACATTGCCTAAGCAAGTCCCTCACGTCTCCCTCTCTTCATGGGGGATGATTGTATAACGCATATTGCGGCACATAACCTGAGAATAGGGGCATATAACCTTTGAGTCATAGGTTATGTGCCCCATAGATATCATCAAAGGCTTTATATGACACAAAATGTGCATTGCCATACTACAGTGTTCCCTGATTGAAGTATCATTTAAAACAAGTTTTGTTATTTAAAACCAAGAAATTTCTTAGCTATGCCTTCTGTCATTTATTCATTATAAAATGTTTATACAAGTCCGTATAGATTGAAAATGTTATGTGTGGCCCTTTAGTGATGCCGAAGGAGCTGCTGTTATGTGTGGCCCTCCATATCGGCTCAGTTGCCCAACTACTGGTCTAATGTATTGAGAACTTTCTTGTTCTAGGAACGGCGAGAAGCAACCGTGAGACGTACTCTTGAACGTAGTAGCCAGTTGGACCAGAGGCAGAAGAGGTGGTCATGGGGCGGGTTAGGAGAAGGAGATAAACCCAGTAAGAAAGTCTATTTTTATTTTCTTCCACTCTTGTTCACATAAGTTTGTTTGATATTCATTTGGGCTATTCACATGTTTTACAATAGCAATCGGTTGCTAATGGAGTAGTATATGTAAAAAGAGAAAGCCTGCAAAAGTGTGTAATCGGCATCACATAGACAAAATAAGCATTTATTTTCTATTAGGGGTATGGGGTTCATTGCAAGCATAAAAATCTGTCCTGAAATTCAATAATTACAATAAGCATAGGGGGTGGTGATCATGTAAACGCACCAGGAAAAATAAACATCTCTATAGGATTATAGGTAACAAATTAAAAAGCTTTGCTCAGTAAGGAGTTTCCCAGTATTATCACACACAGAACTTAGTAGAAGTGCCAAGTTTTTTTTAGTCAATTAGAATGTGTGAAGTGTGTCATCCCTGAACACATCCCTCATCTTTGCCATTACCCACATTTACATTATCATAACACAAATGTGACCTCTGGCACTCAAATAACCCCGCAGATAGCATCTAAACCTCTGGCAAAAAAGTGAGTGCAAGCTTAATGAAAAATGTCCATACTGTGCCCAGGTTGTTGATATTTAGTGTAGCTGCCATGATTTCCCAGCACTGCATTAAAGCTAGGCATACACTGATCGATACCCATGCAATCGACCTACATTTGATCACAGCATGCTGAGGTTACCACAATGCACTTGATCCTGGGTCAAACAGACAGGTATCGTGCACCACTTTGCACATAGATTGCCATTCGATGGAGATCCTGGTCCGGTGTTTAAATATTTTTCTACTAGAAAATAGCTCACAACAATGGCCGGGAGTTTCTGAGGGACAGTGGGGAAAGCCGGGCACACGCACACGGGATGGCTGTAGTGTACACAGCCGTGCAAGGCTCTGCCCTTTTCCCTGCCGGGAGCAGATCACCGGCTGTATGGGGGGGGGGGTCTGGCTCTCCCCGCTGCTTGTCAGATCGGCCGGGATTTATGGACATGTCCTGTTCGACTGACTTTTTTTTATGCGGAACTGCAGAAACCATACATGGCTCAATTTTGTTTTATAGAATGGAACGCTGTTAACGCGCATGTTGCTTTTACTCTTACTCTTACTCATGGTCTTCAATGGAAAAAAAAATTTAGAACATTTTTGCTTAATTTAACTTATTAAAAATTAAATGGTGTTTTGGGTGAAAAATTCTGTTAATTTTCATATTCCTCAAATCAGAAAATGAATCCTTTCAGCGTTGTAAATTTAAATACGAATTCTTATTTAGGGAATTGTCAGCTTGATCTGTTCATTATACTCCTGGGTGTTATCTCAGGGTGAGTTTCTCAGTTGATGATACTCGCCCCGAGATAACTCAAAGAAAACTCACCTGTCCGCTATTTACTCCGGGGATTCTGCATATTGGCATACCAGCTTTCATGCCGATGTTTCCAGGGCAGGGGGTAGGTGTATAATGGAGGAGGCATTGCTTTTTCCAAGCACACCACCAATGTCACCACTCATGCCAAGTGGTGTCCCGTACTCCCGGAGGGCAGAAAATTGTGGCGGTGTTTGATCTGCTCTGCTGCGATCACCCATGGTGCACTTTTTAAAAAAAGCATGACACATGCGCTTTGCACAGGAGGTTAAGCAGCATCTTGGATTATACTTCTTGATGAGTTGTACATGACGTAATCACTGATTTAAATGTGCCATGCTTTGTACATAGTACACCAGCCTCCTATATTGTCATGTGTTTTTTACATTACTATTCATATTAAAGGGGTAATTTCAAACTTTGACTATTCTTAAATTTGATTGGATAGGAGCAGGTAATCTCTTCCCATTCTTTTTAATTTAGCGACACTACCCATTTTCCGTTGATCATTATTAAATGTGTTTCCCCTACAATGACGTGTTTAATACGATGCTTTGGAAACTTCATATTTTGAATATAATGTGCATATGGCTTTTTTGTACTGTGGTAAGCAATGCATGTGGTGACTTTTTGTCCACCTCTTTACGTTATGTCCTTACATAGGTGCCCCAGGAAGTGGTTCTACCAGCTCTGTAAATAATTTAGACAAAAATTCTTCCACTGCAGAGGCACAGCCAGAAGATAAGAGTGGACCTAGCGGTATATATATTTGTGCTTGCTGCCCCTTCTTTATAACCCTTTAACACTGACCATCCTTTCATGTTTACAGTTGGTATTGTGTACCTGTTGCCTGGGTGGTCCAGGGTGCTGGAAGTCATTTAGCAATATCTAGCCCATCACTTAGAATCAGCAACGCCATTATTTTTGAGTTGTCTTTTTGATCTGGGCTAGGCAATAACTCCTCTATGACATATGGGCAATAGGTACACCCAACCAAGGCTGAGCTTTACTTAACAGCCTTTTTATTTGTTTTAAGTATAATGCAACTATTAACATTTGCTATTTTATTTGTTAAATGTGTTTTCATGTTAGCATGCTGTTCTTTCCTCTGCATGGTTTAATATCTCGGTCACTAAATATCATACCTATGACAGAACTAGACAAAACAATGATTTTGAACTTTTTCCTTCTTATCTGTGGGCACTGGTGCGGTCATTGGCAGTCTGCTCTATAACTAATGTGCATAGATAAATATAAGGGCAAAATGACAAAGCCTTCTGAACAGCCTGTAGCCTGGTTTTTAGTAGGTGTACCAAGTTGGGACACACACAGAAGTAAGATTTCCATTCTTATAATCCAAACTGATACCAATAAGCCTTTTTGAGAAAGGTAGACAAACGCCTTCAATTCAAGTTGGAGAATTATCTGAAAAGGACGTATGTTTTTCTTTTTTAAAAAAATTAGGGCATGTTTTGCAAATATATTGTTTAAGTAAATTAATAGCGGTGGGCATGGGGGCAGGCCAGTCTCCATAGGCATTGCTAGATTTCTCAGGATTATAACATGGAGGAGGCTGTCTCAACTTCTAATCCCTCATTTCCTTCATAGTCTCTCCGGTTCAGTTATCACATAGACTGTAAAATAAGGTCTGTTTCTCAATTTACACTTTTTAAAAAGTATTAGAAGCGAAGTTACAGTATATGCCTCTTAGCCATTACGCTACATATGTCTAAACATGCTACATATTTTCTATAGTTTGAAGCTAAATCTTAAACAGTTAGTTATACTTTTGTAGAAACATTAAAAATCCTGTACTTTAGGGCATGAATGACCTAAGATTTTAAAAAGTGGAGTTACTAGTCACTAAAGGCGTAGTCAATCCAACTTGTAGTTATGTCCTCACCGATCAGACACAGTTAAGCAACACAAGTGTTCATCAATAAACTATTACAGTTCTCTAACATTAACAGTCAAAAATAACAAATAGGCCAATACCTCAAACTTCCTGGTTAATTTAAAAGCAAAACAGAGTATACAGCTTAAACTGCGTCATAATGAGTCAACTATGGTTCACAAAAAAGCGTGTTGTCATTCTAAATAAAATTGAACGCATTAACTGCATGCTTCTCAAAAAGAGAGAAACTAACCCCTGATTTAATCTTGTTTTCTATGCCAAAAGCAGTTTAAGTAACTTGCAAAGTTAGTGGGATATTCAAAATTTAATTCCACCATCTCTAGAAGGAAATATGTTGTACATGTTTTCCAGCTCAGGAATACAATGTCAGTAAATGTTATCACCCAGAGCTGTGCGCTTTGGGTGCACAGGGGATTATGGCGGTCGCCATGCAGGTCAGTATTTCTCTCTGTGTGCACTCAGAGAGATGACTAGTCGACTGTCCTTGTGATGTTGGTGAGTTTGTGAATGCCCTAATCTACTTACACTAGTATGGCTTTGTTTCTTTACACTTACTGCATTTGTTCTTGTTTATAAAACAGCCTTACTATATATTCTCCAGGCACTTCCTGTGTTGTGGTGGCTACCTTAGCTATTGGGACTCCATGTAGCCCTTATGTAGCCATTGCTGCTTGCACATCCCCAGCATATAGACTTTAAAAAGGTGTCCTTGCATAGAGGGGTGTATATGGTCCCCAGGCAAGGACTTTTGGGCTCAGCTGACAGGGTAATTGAAAAAAAAAAACATTTAGTAAAACTAAATTTCTTTCCTATGGTTGGCTGGAATAGTTATTTCTTACATAAGGGTTTAATTACCCTTTTAAGTTGTCGAAGCAAAATGATTTATTTTGACCATATGGACTCTAATGCCTGCCATACACCCACAGATGGGTGCCGACAGACATGCTCTGATATGCACCGGAATGCAAACGTGATGACGTCATCACGTTTGCATCCTGGTGCATTATGGGGCTGCTTCAGTTGGCCAGCACCCTTTGTGTGCCGGCCATTAGCTTCAATGAAGACGCCGGTCTTCATTAAAGCGAATGGCATCGGCTTGCATCGGCCAGAGAATATCGGACATGTCCGTTCTCTGGCCGGCCGAGCTGTGGGACGACAGGGATCTGTCGCCCCATGTGGGCACACGCCGACAAGCGGACGATTTTTCCGCTGACCGACGGCGCGCACGCCCGTCGGTCAGGTGAAAAATCGGCCGCTTATCGGCATGTGTATGCCAGGCATTAGTCAGATAGCAGACATGGTTTGTTATGTCATAGTAAGTTTAGTGAGAAATTAAGTTGCTTTTTTTTTTATCTCAAATGAGCATTTGTTTTTTGGCATCATCAACTCATGCATGCTAGGCCTTTTTTCTATTCTCAGTGCTGACATGTATATCTCATACATGTTATAACCTCTTTTCTTCCCCTTCTGTTGCAAAAGAGGAGAATTGGCATCCATCAATGATGATATTTCTGTGTAAGTTAGAAAAGCTCTTTGGAAACCTAACTGGCTTTATCCTTTCTTTGTCTTTTTACTTTTGGCTTTTGTTGTCGCTATATGGCATAACGTGTCACCTTTTTCCTCCGATCAGACATAAGATTTCACATTCAGAATGTCAGACTACTCTTGTAGATCAGCATTTTTATTTGTCTTTTTTTTCCTTTCATTAGCAAACAAGCGTTCCACCTCAGCGTCTAATTTAAAGCAGGCAGACAATATCGTGAGTAAGCGGTTGTCTTCTTCATCGGCCACTCTTCAGACTTCTTCCGAAAAAGGTGATTTTCATAGCATGGTTAATAAAATTCATACTTCTGAACTGAGATTGTATTGTTACTGCGTTAATGACCTGAATTTATTTTTCATATCCTTTTAAAATATATATTCCATCCCCGCAAAAACTGTCAGCTATTTTGAATATTTTAAACAAGAAGACCTGACCTCTGCATGCCTAATACCCTAAATACTCCATTTGCCTCAATGTTAATTTGTTGGGCTAAAATGATTCTCAAACTCGTGTATGGATGTATGTACTCCATCCAATGTAATTGAAGCATTCCCAATGTCCAAAGTGTGGAAACCCAGAGGAGGGATTTTTCTTTTAAAAAACATATACGTTATTAATGTTACACAGGGCTGGACATACTCCCTTCATAATGCTTCCAAGTGATGACAGATTCTCTGATGAAATGTCATCATTACCACAAGTTTTTAGCACCCATCTTTTCTTTTTCTTCTTCCATATGCTATGTGTGTCATTGGCCAGCAGAGGAAAGGATACCCATGATACATAAAATGTTCTTGGCTGTCAAGGTTAAAGTGTGTGTGGTTGGGGGCGATTTCTTTCATTTTCTTAATATTTAAACATACATGTATTGGTTTTGTTCTTTTCTGCAGCACTTTGGGATATTCCTTCATTTCCTCCATCTTTTCCAGTCTTCTTAACTTTGCATTTTTCACAGGTACCAAGCAAAGAAGTTCATCACTAAGCAGACTGAGTAACAAAGCTCCTCTCAGTCCTCAGCCCTTCTCACCTAGGGCTTCCAAGCAGGACAATAAAGGTGCAGAATTCTAGTTTATATGCACTAACTTTATTGGCTTTTCAGGTCAGCTCTTACTAAACACTTTGAGGGTTGCATGTGCTGTTATAACTAGCTAAAGTAGAACTAAAGGCAGCATCCAATACACCTGGATAATTTGCTAGATGTCCTAGCTCTGCCAGAGATCCAATCTGGCTCCAGACACAGGAGCTTTTATTAATTCTCTTTATAATGAGATGTATTGTAGTTTTGCCATCCTAAAGGTGGCACAACCAATGTAAGTCCGTAAGAGGAAGCATCACTGATGCTTTCTGCCGCAGACACATTAACATACTGCAGCGTTGTGTTTTAAAGTAAGTTAAATAATAATTATCATTGCAACTATCTGTTGCACTTTCATTTATTACTTTAAAATATTTTCACCGCGCCCATAGACATGAATGGACTTGTTCCAAAATCGCATCTCAATGAATTGAGACGTGATTTTTGAACGTGTCTCCATTCATTCTCTATGGACGCGATCGAGGGTCGAAAATCGCAGAAAAAAAAATGCTCCTGATCACGTCTGCGGATTCGCGATCTTGGCCCGTGATAAGGGGGGGAAATAGCCTAAATGAGCCATAGGGTTCAAAGCAGTCCCCTTAGCAGTACAGGCTTCAATGCATCGGAACAGGAACTCGATAAAGCCAGACATGTTATATGTGCCAGTTCAGTGCTCAATAAGTCATAGTAAATGAATTTACATTTGCTCATCTTTAAAGTATTTTCTTTAAATCTGAACTACAGGCAAGTGGCTTATTACTGCCATGCCCATTGGTTAATTTGAAAAGGATTCCAAACAAACGTTAGGTACTAACACTAGAAGCATGTTATCAAACAAAATTAAATATATTTCTTTGATCATTAATGGTTTTATAATGTGTGTGAGGGCCATTTAAATGCAGCGCATTTAAATCTCCCCCCCCCCCCCCCCCCCCCCCCCCCCCCCCCCCCCCCATACACGATTTGATTTGAACCTGATTTTTCAGCCGTTGATCTGCCAGGAGATCGACAGCTTTTCGAAGCGTGTATAGGGGGCTCAAAGTGTAGTACCATAAAAACTCACGCGCAAACATGACGCAGTGCGTATAGTGTGGAAGGGCTGTAAAACTATGTTGGTTTGAAAGGTTTATGGGGGTTTTTTTATTTGTATGAGGTTTAGCTTTTTGTGATGCTAGCAGATTATGGTTTATGTTTATCCTGTTTCAAAATAACTAAAATTACCAAGAGTCCTGTTTATCACCAATGTGCCCACTTTATAAGTTGTCTCTAAACAAAAATTGCCTTTTATCTTGTGAAAATCTTTATTTTGTTGACTTGACGTTTTAGGTGCAGCAGCCCAGAAGAGAAGCTCTTCGCTCAGTAGATTGAATAATAAAAAATCTTCTTCACTTGTAGAGGGTGTAAAGAAGGAAGAAAACACAGGTGTCTGTTTAATCTGCTTATTGTGTGCTTAGCAGGGCTTCAGACTGACAACTGCTCGCCATATCCCAGCGCTCAGCCTCCACCACGCTGTACAATCTGTTACATGGGGTTTATCTCCGAGCAAACATTGTCCAGTGTATACTAGCCGCTCCTCATGTGCTCCACACTCCAAAACTTTCCCATTCATAATTGCTGCGTCTTCTTTTTTAAAATACAGTGGACCCTGGACTTAAGAACTTGATTTGTTACAACGGGTTGGTTGTAAGTGTAAACCATTTTTTCCCATTACCGATTATGAAAATGGCAATAATCAGTTCTGGACCTCCCGCATTTACCACTTACCTAACCTTTTTATATAAAAAAAAAAGTCCTGATCCTACTGTGTGCGTAGATGCAAATTCTTGGACACTTGTGGGGTGTCCTTCCTTACAACCCTGTGTGTATACTCATAATGTATCTGGGCATGTTTCTGGTCACATGTGGGGTCCCTGCTCTCAACCCTGTGTATTTACAGTATTTTGTATACTCATACAGTATATCTGGGCTTAGAGCCATGGTTCTGGACAAGTACGGGTCCCTGCTTACAATGCTGTGTATGTACATCCCTGTCCTTGCGCATAACCCCATGTATGTACAGCACTGTGTATATGCATACAGTATATCTGGGCTTAGAGCCATGTTTCTGGACAAGTACGGGTCCCTCCTTACAATGCTGTGTATGTACAACACTGTGTATACTCATACAGTATATCTGGAATTAGAGCCATGTTTCTGGACACTTCTGGGGTCCTTGGATGCAACCCATAAGCAATACTGTACACTGACTTCAGGACGGAAGTTGAAACTTTTTGGTCTTTAGACCAAAATGTTTGATTTATCTCGAGCTGGTTGTATTTCGAGAGTCCACTGTATTCTCTTAAAATCTAGATATGGGATTGACTATACCATTAGAGCAAAACTTTCTGTCTGTAGCTTGTTGTCTGAAATAATGATTGTTTCAGGGGACAGTTATTTAGTGTGGGTTTTGAGCTTCAGATTTGTTGCTCAAAAAGTAAAGGAGAAGTCTTTTCTAGGGAGAAGACCCATCCAATGAGTGTCTTCTGCGAGCAGATCTGTCAGTCTGGAGTTGTCAAAACAGACTTCTAACAATGTGTTCTAACTAAGAATAACCATTTGAAATCTGTTATGCTCTAGCTTGCTGCCTGCCAGTTTACATTCCAGAGTCGCCCTTTACGTTTCTTACACAGGACCTCTGTGTTTGTCTTTACTATGCAGTGCTTCTATGAGTCTTCTGAAGTCCGCCTCTAACATTCTAAACATTGCTTTTCTTTCAGCCGTGTCTTGCCAGAACAATATGTGGACTAAGTTTCCTGCATGAATCTTTTCCTAACGACATTATTAAAACTGTTTAACTGCAAATACTTTATTATGTGAAAAGTTCATATTGGAATGTGACTTGTTGTATTGTACACAGGCTCTATCATATCACGTTATTATGTTGTCTTTCTTGCTTCCTTTTCACCTTTTTTGCGGTTTTCTCTTGGTTATTGATCCTATTTCTGTGTTTTCTCTCTATTGGATTGTACATGTTCATGACGACCCCCGTTTGGTTTATTTACTTAGCTCTTCGCCCCCAGACCAGTCCTTTGGATAGTAGTATAATCAGTCGCCTCCTCGCCCCCACTCAGTCTTCCCTAGCTAGGAGTAAGAGTGCCGCCACAATATCGGCCGATGGAAAAGAATCGCCAGGTAACTCCAGTAGCGTGGTAATTGCACGCGCATCTTCCCACCTGAGTGCTCCTCATTACAAAGTGATTTTTGGAGATTTGTATCCTGTAGCATGCAGAATCATGAAGATTGCTCCCTACTTGATTTGTTAAATTATAACCATAAATGATAGATGACTGATATCATCTTCAGTTAATGCAGTGGTTCCCAAGCTTTCCTTGCAGTGCCCCCCTTTTCTGTTTAGAAACATTATTGAACCCCCCGGAAAACCTTTGCGCCCCCCAGTTTGGGAACCACTGAGTTAATGGAATGGTGTATATTGTGTGTCAATAGTAACAATGGCAATAAGGCACCATAACTTTCCCTTGTGGCACTGAGCCCATTTAGCTTTGAAATCTGTGGTGGCAACCATGCATTAAATACTTCTGAATGGGAACTGTTCCATTTCATTGATTTGTACTTTCTTCCAAGTAATGTAAGCTGAAGGTTGAGCCAGGTAGTGACTCTTCAGTGTTGCTACACCCTGAGTGGTTGAAACCTTTTTGAACAATGAAAATGGTACCATTGGACTTTAAAATACTTAGCCGGTAAACCCATGATTTTACAAAAATTCGATCAGGCCACATGTAAATATGGGAATCCTTTTACACTTTCTCAATCATTCCACTTTATTCTAAAATCTTGGGTCTCTTTACTAATCTTAAAGAATCTGCACAATCTCAATGCTTTTCAATATGTATCACACACACTTAGAGGCCAAGAGGTCTTTCTGCTTACTCTCCCAATGGGTCTTGTGTATAAACTGGCGGTAAGGAGATTTGCAATCCTTCACATCCATTTGGGTTACAACTCTACTTATGTTTTATGGTTGCTGGTTGTATCAGTTCTATACACAGGCCCCATTGAGTAGGCGGATTGACATAATAATGGGTTAATGCAACATGTCAACTCTGCCAAAGATGTTTTAGTTAGAATTAATTTTTTATTTATATATTTACTATATGATATGAGAAATTTTATTACTTGTTCTTATTCTAAATTAAAATTCCTATTTTCAGATCGGTTTCTACATATATGGTTTAATTATGGGATTTATGTTGTATTCAATATTGGACATTTAAGGGGTTGTAGGTCACATCCTTCAGCATACATCCTAGGCATAAGCTTAGTAAACAGACCCAATCATTTTGGTGTTCATTTTCTGAAGGGGGCTTTCTTCCTGGTACTGTTGCTTTGTGTACACTAAATGTGTGGTGATAGTGTTTTGTATGAGCTGCTGCACTGCACACTTCTGCGGGTAGCTTCCTTGCTGTTTCTAACACACAGTCTCTCTCTTTTTCTCCCTTTTTCCTCTGTTTATGCTCTGCACTTGGCTCTCTGTTTTGTCCTGTCAAATTCTTAACTTTATAGAATCTTACCTCTGTCCTCGTTCAGCTTCAGCCACTACCATCAATACCCCACCCTCCGTCTCTAAAGGTCCCATGCGTAGCCGGAGCATTGACAGACTGAAGTCCCCTCAAACTGCAACCTCTGGTGCCAGCTCCCCTGAAACTAGCCAGGTACAGAAATAACTTGTCAGTTCCACAATCGATTCATGTTCTTAAAAAGTGGTTGCTGCTATCTTTAAGAGCTATTTCACACTGAAGCATTAACACTGGAAACCTGTAGAACCTTCCACATTTGGCTGTGTTGCGTTACACATTTTTTTCTAACATAGCGCAATTGTCTCCTATTTATTAGTACATTTACCTGTAACCTGCAACATTTATTTAGCTGTGCAATAACGCAAACACTCCTTTGCTGATAAACAGTGTCACTGCCTCAGTGTATATAGTGTGAAATGGCCCTTTTAAATCCAAGAAATCACATGACAAAACTGATTATTGAACGTGTCTAATGAAAAGTATGGCACATGGAAACCAGCACAAATTTTTTTCACTTGGTTATTCAAGAGTTGAATGTATGTATGTAAAAAAAAAAAAAAAAAAATCAGAAACTTGTGCAATAAAACCTGACCGATCATGGCTCTTGCAATACTTTAATTTTACAACAATATATTAAGCCGCTCATACACCTTTAGATCACTCCATACAATTTCCTTTCGATCTACCAACAACTATGTTGTGCTGGGTCCTCCCAGATAGAATACATAGCGATTAGAAGGTTTAGAAATGTCCTCATATTACATGGTTTTGGAAGAAGAAAAGTTGATTGTACAGAAATTGTATGGTAAGATTGTAAGGTGTATGGGGTCTTTATTGATACAACAATACATTTTACTGCTTGACCTGTGTATGGTTAGCTTTGGGGACCAGAAACATAAACATGCTAGCTTTTTTAATAAGGCTTGTGGGAAAAGCTTAAAAACAAGTTAGTAGCTGGTGGTTTGATCTATAATGAGACACACACATAAGATGGTACCTTTCACGTGTGTAGTCGTCATGTACATTTTTATGAATACATGCCAATGTGGATAGCAGGGCTGCTGCAAAATCATCCTGGGTGATGTGTCTGGCAAAACGGTCTGCAAAGAACACTGAACTTCACCTTATTTGTCATCCTACATGTTTTAGAGCAGACTGTCTACCATGACAATTGAAGAACATTTGCACACAATTTAGAGTGAGATATCCATAAACAGCTTCCTTGTGGTATTGTTCTGTGAAGTCAAAAGCATATGGATACCATACGTTTTTATGTTCAGTATGTGACCGCCTCATAATTGTGATAACTTAAGAAAATATACAACTCCAGGTTTTTGTACATTTTTGCTTTCAAATCTAGTTTATAGTTTAAATATATACATTTTAAATATTTAATTAAGTATAAGCCAACCAATGCACAATATCCCGTAGTCAGAACTCTTTTTTGATGTAATACAGGTAAATATTGTAACCCTTGTACTAGCATTAGTATAATAGTGCATAGGCATTATGCTGTATTTGCATATAAATAAGATCTTAATCTGTTCATTAGAAACCAGAGCATGATAAATCCTCACCTCCCTCTGTTGGGAAGCGTCCTCCATCTCCTAATGTAACACTGAACAGACGGTCTCCTTCTCCAGCTAGTACTGCAAAGAGAGCACCCTCACCAACTCTTGAAAAGTAAGTAACATTTAAAAATAAATAAAATAACGTGTCCTTGAGTATAACTCGATCTGAATATAAGCCAAGGTACCTCATTTTAATTATGAATTATAAAACCAAATGACTCGCATTTAATTTGGGGGTTAGAAATGCAGCAGCTACGGTACAGAAATTGACCTTGCCCATAGGTACCAACTCACCCCTAGGTTTAAAGGGGTGCCTTAAACACAGGTTAACTAACCTGCACCCTCTATTGTGTACCATAGACACTGACACTTTTATGATGCCAAATGTAGGATCAGTCTCCGAAATTTTTAATACAGAAAGTACATTTACAATATTTGATGCGCTTATTTCTGTTTTTAAATTTCAGAAAGATCAGCAATTCACAGACACAAAAGAATCGCCCTCCATCTCCAAGTTTATTGAAGCAGAGACCTCCCTCACCAACAGTGACCCACAAGCCGATCCCCATCCAGCGTCCTTCTCTCACACCAAGTGTCTTAAATGTTACCAAAAAGATTGCCGATTCAGAAACCAAACCCAAGGAGAAATCTGTAGAAGGAAGTGGCTCAGAACCAAAAGAACCAAAAAATGTACCAGCCTCCGAGAAGGAGGCAACCTCTACAAAGACCAAAGATGGTAGGATCTGGGTTTTGTGTGTCTCTGCTGTTATCTTTTTAGCATTCAAGCATCTGAATTTGCAAGATTTAAAAGAGAAAGAAATCTGTTTGTGTTAAATTGTGTTCAGAACCCAAATTTTTTTTTGATACCTATATTTTGTGAAGTAGAGAGAAAAAAGGGGTTCTTTAATACAGTAAAGAGACCGTATTTGCATGATGTACCAGCAGTTCAGATACACCCACCATAACATCATTTCCAATCGAATGCATTTGAGGAATCAACCTTTTTTGTTACCCAGCGATCTGTCTGGTCCCAAAACTTTCCCTGCAGTGGCCCCCTTCTCTATATAGAAAAATCATCGAACCCCTCCCCCATGTGGCTTCCTCCCCTCTCTTGCATTTTAGGGGCCACAAATTGGATGAAACAGGTAAGAGTGGAGGATGCCTCCAGTGTTACGTACTGTACTCAATAAATTACTTTTGAACTTTTACCAATCCATGGATTGCAGGTTTTGTTTGGTTGGATGAGAAATAAGCAGTTCCCCTGTTTTCATTCCCTTTGTAACACACACCTACTGCAATAAAAACTATTTTGGGGCAGGGGAGAATGGAAAGGAATAAATGTTTCTTTTGACTTACATTTAGCTGTTATAAATATAGTTGGTAGGTTTATCACATGCAATGGCAATATGCAATATTCCTCCAGGGATAAATAAGGTATTGTTTTTCTTTTTAATCTGCAGAATCCAGTAAAACTGCATCAGGGAGTAATACAGCCGAAGAAGCTGCAAAAATCCTGGCCGAGAAACGGCGTCTTGCACGAGAGCAGCGAGAAAGGGAGGAGAAAGAACGCATTCAGAGACAACAGGAAGAAAAGTAAGTGTACCCTTTACTCCTTTTACTGTGTTCTCTATTCAGATAGGTTAGGTGTTTTTTTTTTCTTGAGCACAGTTTTTAGTTCTCACATTAACCCAGACAAGAGCAGCAGATGACAGGATCCTCATCACCTCTAATGAAACTGCTGGATAGTTCTAAGGCCTGTTTGTTTTTTACAGGATACTGCAGGAAGAAAATGCTCGCAAAGCTGAAGAAGAAAGACAGAGATTGAAAGAAGAGGCAAAACTACTAGAAGAAAAAAGAAAAATCGAGCGGGAAGAGGAGGAGAAAAAAGCTCAGGAAGAAAGAATCCGCAGAGAGCTAGAAGAGCAGGAGAGATTAGTGGAGCTTCAGCAGCAGGTATGTGATACTTCATCATAGTCATCATGGCTGTAGTCCACCTGCTATAGAAACATGATAAAACCAGCATCAGGGTTTCTGAAACTACCATTTTATATGTCCATTTTTCAGGTCCAAACCCTTTGCCCCACTCCAAGTAAAATCTATACTTTTGCAGTATTTGCTGGGTCACTATTGTATACAGTTTGGGTCTTTAAAACCTGTGCAGCCCGCATGTCATAAATGCACAGCTTCTATGACCTCGCTAAACCTATTCCTGTGGGGAACATAAATGTGCTGTGTGCAGCCTCCATCAATGATTCAGGTGGTTAGGGTAGTGTTGGGAGCAGATGGGCGCTCCAATGGGTATCGGGGGACTACAGGGAACACACAGCATATTGTCACAGCATCCAGTTCTTCTACTGGAGGGGCACACACGGGTGCAAGTTACAGTGCACGATCACCCAGTAAAAAGCTATTGAGAATAAAATGTGGCGCAGGTCGTATTCCGGCTATTACTTGCTCTGCTTGTTTTTGTATGTGAACATACAATGTAAATGTAAATCTTTATGAAACACTTTAAAATTGTGGTACAGTCTATTCCCAGTCCACATTATATTCCTATTCCTGACCAAATCGAAACTTTACCAAAATCAAGTCTAGCACTGTAAATTGTGGACTGGCCATTTAGTTTTCTCTCGGACAATACAGGTCTGCTGGTCCAGCATTGTGTCTGCAGCTGCAATAGACGCTAGTGGCTGTTGGGAGCAAGGGAGAAAAATTCTCTGTTGAAAACAAGTGCTGGGCCCAGGCTTACAACTTGTGATATTTGTTGCCAGTATCAATTTCCCGCTCCTGCTTAATACTGTTTTCCCAAAAATACGGCACCCTTACATTTGTGCCTCACGCTGAAATATAAGGCATCCCCCCGAAAATAAGGCACACCTTAAGATACGGATAGGGGGGGTCAGAGGGGGCAATCAAAATGACACAGCAGGGATGAGAAGGGGTTACTAAAATGGTAATCCCCCTCTGAGTCTCCTGTGCCATTTTGATTCCCCCTTTGATCCCTCTGTGTCATTTTAAGTGATCCCCCCCCACCCTGATACCTCAGTGCCATATTTATTCTTCTTAATGGAAAAATAAGACGTAGGGCATCTTTAGGAGCAAACATTAATATAAGACACTGTCTTATTTTTGGGAAAACACAGTACGATGCATGTGTTCCAGTGCCAGCCATGTCCTCTGCTGTAGACCTCTGCTAGGAACAAGCAATTTATGATTACTACTATTGTAACCATCCTTAAGAGGGACATGCTATGCCATAGTTTGTCTTAAATATGTCAGCTTACAAGTTACTAAATATAGTGGTTGCGTTGGCTGCAAATATCTTTTACAATATCAGAATTGTAGTGATTTCCTGTGTAGTGCAGGTCGTGAGATAATGTAGTGATAATGAGCTTGGTAATGTGTGGACACGGAGCAATTTGTCTTTGTTAAACCTCTGGAAAAATCTGATGCTTTTCGCCATTTTATAACTTTTGAATATAAATCTGTTGAACTTTGAACAATGTATTGTACATTGTAATAATTTGTATTTCCTTTTTTGTGGTGGGGGTAAAGAAAGAAGAAGCGGAAGCCAGAGCACTTGAGGAAGCTGAAAAACAGAAACAAGAGAGGGAGAAGATCGTGCAGCAAAATATGCAGGAGAGACTTCAGAGGAAAAAGGTAATGAATCCTTTACTGTAATAACGTAGTGCTGCATGTGTACCGCTGTTAAGGTGGAATACATGGAGCATCTTCTATAGGTCCACAAGTTGTCATACATAATATTCACTCGTCATTTTTCTGTATCTGAAGGGAATAATACTCATTTGAATTGATTCTTATACACTCGGTCATTATCAGGCGTGGGTAAATATGTATTTGCTGTCATTTATGATGTTTTAAAAAGAATATTGAGGTTGGCTTCCAACTGAAAAGAAGTTTCCGGCGTATCTAGGAATTTACCTAAACCTCCCTGGCCTTACGTCCTAAGCCAGTGCGGGCGCAGTTTGATCTAGGATCAATCTGCACCCGTGCTGGGATCAGGCATAATCGTCGGTTCTCTGAAACTGCAGTGTTTCTGCATAGCTGCAAACTCGGCCCGAGTCTTTGGTGTTGTTGGTGAATGTACTTCACTGTGATTGCCCAGACAGCGTCTTTTGGCGCAAAAACCATGTAACACCAAGGAGGTTAACAACTCCTAATTGTAGCATTTCTACTTATGAATTGAGAAGATCTATAATGTCATACTATAACCCTTGCACGGGCCCTAAACATACATGTCCTGACAGCCGCATCGAGGCTGCGCAGAGGCACAGCATGGGGAGACCTGGTTGCCATGCCAACGCGGCAACAACAGTGGCAGTCATGGCTTCGACTGGGCAGAGGACCGCCCTAGATGGTCTGGCCCGGGCTCCCTGTACCAGCCTGTCAGTGGCCCTGTCCTTCCATACAGTAATAGATATTCCCTGTCTAATTCGCTCCTCTTAATGCACAATAACAGTTTTGACAAATGGAGGCATGAACTCCACAAGACTTTTGTAGGCATCCTGTGGTGTCACAAAGCCAACAAATCCTTTATGTCCTGCACGTGGCATGTTGGGGGTCTGCATGGATTAGACTTCTTTTTCTTTCAACAAATCCTGAAAATAACCAATGCACATTGAGGAAAGTGTCCTTTCACTACCTAATGATCCTGTTCTGATTCTCACACATGCATTGTAGGCACTTTCAGCAGGGGACAGTGGTCGGCATGTCTGGATAAGATGGAATACACTTGTGGTCCTACGTCCTTCTCTAATGGACACCATTAGATTTTTCAGCAATTTGTAGTTCTATGGAATCAGACTAGATAATACTAGACTTTCTACCCAGTGGCCATGTCTTCTATCCACTGCATACTGGGAATGCCCCACCAGTTCTGATATTCAGGAGATTCTCTGACCCGCCTTGTCTAGGTATCACAATAGGAAATCTTCTAAATATATCTTACTCCTTTGACCGGTTCCTATGAAGGAAGTTCCTTTTGGTACTTTGTTGCCAATTTAGTTCTTCCTGGCTAAGATACATTATTTGTGCAGGGATTAATGGTTTATTCCCTAAATTTGATGTTCTTTTATTGTAGAGAATTGAAGAGATAATGAAGAGAACCAGGAAAGCAGACCAAGCTGATTCCAAGGTAGACATATCTGCATCTGTATATTTGAACTTTATTGCAGAGTAATGTGTAGAGGGTTAAACTGTATGCAGCAAGTTATAGAATACATATTTACAAGTATCTGATCAAAAAAGTATAAAAAAAAAAATCTCCTCCCTCTGGATCATGAAGATGCTTTGGGCTATACAATAACTCCCCCTAGCGCTTCTGATGGCTCCATCTCGTCCAACTCTTTCCTGTCAGTATTGCAGTGGACGAGATGGAGCCATCCAGCAAAGATCAGAAGCCCGGCAGCGCATACTTACTGTTCTGTGCTGTTCCGTGGATTCCATCCTCTTAGCTGGCTGCCGATGTCAGCGTGATGACGTCACATTCAAATGTAAATTGGGTTAACTTCAAGGAGCACATCACACCTCCACTGTGATTTCCAGACGTGCTCTTTGAAGTTAACCCTTTCAGAGGGTGCCAAAGGCCATTGTATTGGATGCAGTGATAACTGTATCCAATACAATTCAAAGTAACAAATCAATACACATTTCCAATTCTAATAAAAAATTTATCATAAAAAACAAATATAAATACATACCGTTTTGAAATCATTCAAACCAAATAAGTATTTACTATTTATTAAGTTTTTATCATTCAAATTATACCTTTTATTCATTTTTTATGTCATTTTTTAATAATAATTGTGTGTTTCAAACAACATATTCAGGATGTCTACCCTTGTATGGACAGATTTTTGGAAGTTACAGGCCTAAACATTAAAAAATTCCATTCGAGTCTATGGTGCGCTTTTGGTACAGAAATCTGGACCTTGCAATAGCGCTAGGGAGGTTAATGACTGTATTTTTTGGACCATTAGATGCTTTGTATAAGACGCACCCTAGAGAGCAGAGCGTCTCATCCCCAAAAAATACCAGTGAACTTGAAGCTCTTTCAGTTGGAGGTCTGTACTCAGACTGGCAGAATGTGAGTTAAAGGAGGTGGAGAGGCTGCCTGTCTCCTTGGCCGGGCATCGGTATGACAGATGGGCAGCTTGAGCTCTTATTAATAAAGCGCAAGGATATTACACAGCGCTGTACATTAGAGTTGAGATGAAACACAAGATAACACACAGGTCCAGGGTGGTTATAGGAGGAGTAGAGGGCCCTGCCCAATCGGGCTTACAGTCTAATAGGTTGAGGAGCAGGGTTTTCAATAGGTAGGGGGTTCAACTGGCCCCTAACTAATCTGCACATGGCATACGTTGATCTTTAAACAATGTGACAAGGGTTAAATCTTTTTCCACTCTACTGTAGCTCTTGGTACTCCCCATAGACTGAAATAGGAGCATAGACCCTCAGATTTCATTCTATTCTCTGTCCAGAACTAAGAAAAAACTTAAATGCCAGAGCTGGGCATTGAGACTCACGTACATGTTCTAAAAATGAACCAAACTGATGTGACTTCCATCTCCTCAACATGGGAGCAGTCCTATCTGTTGCTGACCTGGTAGGGGCAGGAGCGATATGTTATAACATTCCTAACACGATACTGATTTGTGTTCTGAAGAATGAAGACCGGTCAGAGGAGGATGAAGAAGAGAACTTCAGCCTGGATAAGAACATGGACGGTAAGTTAGATTCTCCCCGTGTTGGAACATTGTTCTGTATGTGACGGGTGGACATGACTCTCTATGTGTTTCAGAAGAGTTTAATGGGACTGATGGTTTCGATGATGCGGATGATCCCCAGGAATGCAGAGCTACACCGGATTCTTCCTCCCCAGATTTATTGTCTCAGGAAGCCGCAGCAGAGGAGAGTCCTGAATTATTTATGAATGGAGATAAGCCAGACAATGATCAGAAGCTTAATGGTCACTGTTCAGATACAACGCCCACAGAAGGATTCAGGTATGTAGACACATTGGATACATACAAGAACTTGTTACTATGTGAAAGGTTTCCTGTGTGATATCGCGCTCTGTGAAATAATTTCCAGTAATATTTAGTCCAGGTGTACAAGGTGATTTCCATATCTTTACAGCAAGCAGGACGATGCATCTCCTAACTTTCTGGTGCCCAGTAGTCATTAAACATTGGGATAGTAATATTGGGTGGCATTGTAAGATGCAAAGTGGCACAGTGCAGCAGACTGTTCTAGTCATAAGCCCACCATACATGGGTCGATGGCCATGCAATCATGGAGCCCTCCAGCGCACTGCGATGGCGTCAGCTTCTGTGCCCTCTAACCCGTTTCCTACTTTGGATAGGGAACCTTGGTCCGCATCCAAAGTAACCTAAATCAAACAGGATCTAACATGTTGGTTCCCTGTTTAATTGGGTTTCTATTAGCAGATCAATTGATCCTGCTCAAAGAAACCGGTGCCCACTCGATTTTTGTATAATTTTGAGCACAATCACAGCGAATGTGCATGGCAATAGATTGTGCTAAAATCGAGCCATGCATGCCTAGCTTTGTTCTGTATAACTGATGGAGTTGCTGTGTAAATACAATGCAGGTCGTATGTGTTCCAGGCTTGTTCACACTTGCTGTGTTGTGGTATATACAGCTTTCCACCAATTGCTTTTTTACTGATCTGTAGTAATGGGCTCATTGTATTCTTGGCTTGGTATTCACAATAGTGGAGTGTTGTACCGTGTTACCCATCGATGAATAGGCTTAAGGTTAAAGAAGGGATCTGAGACCTCCTGAGGACTCCAGTTAGCCAATAATCGATATCACTCCAACTCCAAACTTTCTATACACCTTTATATTATAAATGATTGGCTTAATAGTTGAGCTCTGTTTAGCAATGCAATATATTTTCTCCCATTTCTAAAAGCCATATTTCCTCTTTTGTCTTTAGTCGGGTGACAGATGATGCTGTTCATGAGACTGTAGATGAGACCTACATCAGTCAGGATGAGCCTGTAACTAATCTAAATGGGAAGCCCAACGCATGGACATTTGAGGAAATAATTGACCTGGAAATCCATCCCAAAACTAGCGGCTTGTCTGAGTCCAGCACTACGGGCATGTGCAATGCGGCCCTCATAGACGTCGCTGCAGTTCCTCCAAAGTTGGCCTTTGAAGAGGGGCGTGTGAACTCCTTGTCCATGGCTATAGAGACTGCGGCAGGTATGCACGGTATGAAAGTTTCTCTATCCATTATGTGAATCTAGTATTAACAAGTGTCCTTCCCCACAGATAGGTGTAAGGGCTCTTTCACACTGACAACCCATACAGTATGTGCTGCGCAATGGCCATTACCATTGTTTTTAATACAAGTGTTTGTGAACCACAAACCTCAGTGCATCCAAACTGCATACCTCGGCGTTATAAATGGTATATCACACAGTACAGCGCATGGCAGGATGTATGGTACACAGGGTTCCTATGGAAAACCTGGGTCCCCTGTGCAGAGCACTGAGGTGTACTTTCCCAGAAGCTCATGTTAGTGTGAAAGAGCCTTAAACCATGAAAAGTGTTGAGCGGGAGCCCTCCTAGTGGTCTGATGTTATATATGATGTCACAGCTTCATCATCATATTGTGCTGGCCAGCTTGATATGTTAATAGGGAATAGATATAAATCAAGGTGGACAAAGTATTGTAGTGCTATATGCAGTAGCTATATTTGGGAATGTTTGGGAAAGTAGTTCTTCAGAAAGATCTGGGAGATGTCCTGGATTGTCATACTGGCCTCTGTTACAAAATGCTAATTCCCTGGCTGTGTAGCAGATCTTTATAAACAAAGCAAGTATGAATGTGTAGCCGGAAATCTGACATACAATCTTGCATACTGACATGACAACCAGAGGATTTTAGCATTTGTTGTCGGCATATTGCCAATTCATGATTCACCTGTGGGTGGTCATACTGTCTTTTTCCTCACCGTGGCTAAGCATTAAGCCACAAAGCTCTGTATGTGAGCGCATTGAAGCAGTCCATCACAAACACAGCTCTGTAGAGGGATAACAACCCATCAATCCATCCACGTATGGATCATCCCTCCGCAGGACTGTGTGTGTGAGCAGCAGCTTCAGCCATCTAACATACAGAAGCATGGACACGGCTCTCATACAGATCTGCAGAGGGAGACCAGGAGGCGGGGAAGCCTCTGATGCTTCCCTGCCTCCTTGCACTTCTTCTCTGCCAGTTGGAGCGCGGAGCAGATCGTCCCTTCCTGGTATTTTTACTGGAATGAGATGCTCTGCTATAGAGTGTATCGTATACAGCAGTGCACCTTATGAGCCGCAAAATAGGGTACTTTTCTAGCCTTTGTGTTATTCTTTAACAAAATTATCAGGTTAACCCAGTGGTTCCCAAACTGGGGGGTGGGCCCCCTGGGGGGGGGGGGGCAGTTGGGTACTGAGGGAGGGACAGCAGAAGGTTTACCATGAAGGAACTAGCTGCAGATCATAAGAGTGCATGTCGTGTGTGTCTGTGTTTCTCTGTGTGTGAATTAATAATGTCCCTGCATGAGTGTAGTGTGTGTGTGTGTGTGTGTGTGTGTGTGTCGCTATGTGAATGATGAATGTCTCTGCATGATTGGCAAATTAATGACAAATTAAGTTGTATTTCAAATAAACTTTGAGGGCCATGTCACAGTAGCTCGAGTACACGATACTTCAACTGAGGCATGGCTAATGTGAAATGGCCCTCAATCTGAAACTGTGTAGTTTGGGGGGGGGGGGGGGCTCAAAGTTCCTATTTAGAGAAAGTATGGGAACCCCTGCATTAACCCAATGTTCTCTGGTTATGACAAGTGCGCCAAGCCTGCAGTGCTGATACATATCCCCCTTCTGTTTTCCCAGAGATGTGACCCCTTGTCCGCCGTGATGTCTGATTGCACTTGGCTCTCCAGTATTTAAGCGCCGAAGCCTTGCTGTTCTAAGCTGCTACGTCCAGAATGTTGCGTGGCGGCAGCGGAAGGAACTGAAGCTACACGGTTATGACATTTCTTCAGGGACAGGACTTTGTGTCGTTTGTTTTTGTTTAGTTACAGCGTCTCACAAGTTTACTCTTCTTTCTGTTACATCTAATTATCCTCCGATCGTTTACTCTGTAAGAAATCCTAACAAAGCGCTCGCTGTCGTTTACTCGCTTTCCCCCCGTCTGGCGGTTACCCTGAACGGTAACGATATTCCCTTTATGGTTACATACAGAGGTCTCCCAGGCAGCGAGTCCACTCCCCGCACACAGCAGACCCGGGCCATGCTATTGGCTGCAGACTCTGTGTGTACGAGTGATAGAGCTTTCAGTGTCACATGACCGCGCGCTCCTGTCAGGATTTTTAAAAACATTTCAATCTTTTTTTTCTCATATATATGTATTTAAGTTGAATATGTAAGTATTATTTTATTGTGTACATAAACAGCAGTATTAGACAACTACTTGAGCTTTTTGATGTTTCTGTTGGACCTCAGAGCAGCTTTTACAATAATTCGGTCAGCGCTGTACCCCGAGTCCTGGACGTTGGGGGTCTCTGCACTCCAGACATCCTGCTGAGCTGACACAGGGATAGGGTCGTTTCAGTTTATCAGGATTTCCTCTTTTTTCTGTCTGTTGGCTAAATATCCAATAAGCTGCTTTCTTTTCTACTGTTCAGACTCTGGAGCGATCTGATTGGCTATGGCTTTTAGTCGCTCTGGATTTTATTGTCTCATTCCTAGAAATCCTGAATATGATATTTCCAGTTAAAGCTTAAGATGACCCGGGTTTGTTGATAGGGCGAGGCTGCAGTTATATATTTAGTGCCTTTAGTTGTAGTCGGACAGAAGCTGAGCGCGGAGGTTCTATGTTTGGACGCCTCTAGTTCCTCAGACGCCGATATATCGCATACACAGCGCGGCAGGATAAACGTATATTCAGTCCTAAGGGACACCTTCTGGTGCAATTCTTGTAGCAGGGCTCTGATGTGCCTACATCACCCCTAGACCACATAGACTAGTATCCTCATCAGGATTTATTTATTGAGTAAGGCGGCACTTACATGAGGCTCCAACCACCCACAGAGGAGAATGTTGGATTTCGGGGTTCAGATTGTGTCCCTCAGAGATGACTGGCCAGTCCCTGGTGCTATTGTGTTCCTGCGTGACGAGCGTAGTTTTAGTAAATATTGCTGGTCCCTAGGATGATGATATAGAAGTGCTGGACGGTTCCATGTCCCCTGTACTGATGGTCTCTGTGACATTGGGGGAGTATGAGGTGAGGATAGAGGGAAGGTGGTCTCTTGACTGGTTGTGACTGAAGTTGATCGGCTTTGGTATCTAATGGAATGTAAATTCCCAGTAAGGAGGAACTTTGCAACTGATAATATAGATGTGCTGGAAGGTTCCATGTCCTGATGGTCTTTGTAACATGGGGGGGGGGTGAGGAAGGGATAGAAGGTAGGTGGTCTCTGATTAGGAGCGGAGTTTATCGGCTTTGGTATCTAGTGGAATGTATATTCCAAGTAAGAAGGAACTTTGTGACTGATAGTAAGATCCCTGCCCAGGTCTATGACGTGCAGGAGCCTCAGGTCATATCTCTCCGCACCGTCACTTGTTACTATTGTAAGGGTGACACCGGGTATACGGTTTCCTCTGCAGAAGAAAGTTTTGATATGTTGAAGCCTCAGACGTGTACACCTCTGATCTGTGACTGGTTCCTCCATCCATTCTGCACATAATTGGAGGAGTCCAGCTGTAGAAATCCACCACAGACCAGGCGAGGACACGGGGAAGGCGGTTTTATATAGGAGCCAATGTTTGTGCAATTCCTAGTTTCCACATATGGGCTGTAATGGTGGCCGATGTGTAGGAAGAAGAGAGAGAGGTGTTTGTGGAGTAAACCCATCGTCATCAGACAGAGCAGTGCCTTAGTTTATCCAGCAGAACGCCGTATATTTGTATGAACACTGTAACTCCAGCAGAGACAATCTAACCCAGAAAATGCTTCTATTTTGTGTGCGGCTGCGATGTAAATATAATGTGCGCGTTCTATGAATTCATGTCATAATAAACAGATTGTTTAACTATTGTGACACGACTTTTATTTAATTTCAGTGTTCAATGATATCTGACAAATTACAGTAACTGGTGACTTCACGCATTAGTGTTTCAGTTCTCGGGTGACTGTGTGTCTCTATGTCCCCCGTGTGTCCGCACTTCTAATAGTTTTGCCTTTTACCCTTAGAGCACACCTTTCCTCAGAAACCAAAAACACACAAATTTTAAAATGTAACTTCTCTCCAAATTCTAAAACAATATACTTACCTGAGCTACTCTGGATTTAGCCTCCAGTGTTCCAGGGGATGCTGGCTGTAATAACATGTATGGCCAGCAGAGGGCGCCACACTTGTACCGTGATGCACTGATGGTATATATGCAAAATTGCTTAGTCAAAAGGAATATATGAAGAGGGAAGAGAGGCGAGGAGGGACATTGAGGAACTTCTCCTTACAAGTGAGACTTTGTATCTGTTTTTACAGATTGTCACAATAGAAATGTCTGACGGCAAAAGACAAAGTACATCAGATGAAGACATTATTTTAAAAAATTTTAAATAACAAAACTTGTTTCTAATGATACTTCGAGCATTCGGGAACACTGTAGTGTGGTAATGCAAATTTTTTCATATACATCATCAAATGTGCCACATACAATAATTCCCCATTCATTGGCGGAATAGTGGGAGCATAGGCACACATCTTCTTAGAACGGGATATTCTTGGTGAGGTGAGGGACTTGCTCAGGCGCTGTCTGGTTTGCTGATTGGCTTTCATGTGCTCAGCCAGAGCAAATCCCTCTCCTCCTCTTCCCTCCCAAAGATCCTGGGCGGGGACAGGTGAGTTCCTATGCCCTATGCAACAGTTAGGTTTTTGGGGCCGCAAATGGAAAGCGAAGGGGGGCTGCCAAGGAATGCCCAAAGGGCCGCTTGCGGCCCCCGGGCCACAGGTTGGGCAACTGGGACCTAGTGGATGTATACAAAAATGTGTTTTGCCAGGTGGGTTTGTGTTTGGTAAACTTATTAAAACAGACCTACCACCAGAAGTACATCTTTGCATGAATGGCACTAAAAATAGAGAGGAAAGCACCTGTAAGAAGATCCCTCACCGCTTCTCCCTCTGATGACATGCAGCAGCAAGTTATGAGTGCTGTAATTCTTTGGCCGAGTAATTCTGTGATCTCAGCTCTCCATTGAAATTCCCATAGAAAAACCATTTTAAACGCCCCCAGTGGCCACACGTGATATTGCACCGAGTTAACTCCTAGAAGCCTGGCGAATAAAGATGAAATCTCTCATACGATTCCAGGGTACAGCAGGCAAGTATATTTTTTTAGGATCGTGGAGCCTGAAGCCACCATCATACCAGCTCAGAGGTAAGTCAAAGTTTAATTTTACATATATATATATTTACATATTGAGTGTACATCCGATTTAAGAAATCTAGTGTATCCACTAGTGTGTGCGTGTGTGTGGCTACAATTGTGAATACTGCTAATGATATGCTGCCTGAGGCAGGGGGATTTCATGGGAACAGTAGTCCCTCAAGTTATTTATTCACTAGAGGTAAGTAACCAGATATCTCTGCCTGCCTGGTGGTTTAACAATCGCAGATCATGTGATTTTAGAAACTATAAGTTACAATAGAATGTTTATACTTTGTGTGTTGTCACATCTGTCTGTGAGCAGCGGCGGTAGATCTCCTTTGTATGGCTGCTTTAGTATAGGAATCAGGAAGTCTTGCTGGGGGTTTCTGTACAAATATTCACAATCACAGCCTGCAATGTATATTATACCTAGTGGGCATTTCCCTGACGCTGTGTGTAATAGAAGAATTGTATACAAATAGTGATAACTCCTACATATTCCTTCTTATAAACAAACAAATGACACGTGATCTGGTAAATTAGATTTTATTCTGATAAAACATTTGCTCGGTGCCGCAGCTGCTGATTGGTTTATAAATGTAATGCTTCTTGCTTGCCATGTCGGTAAATGTGATATATAGTTCATGCATTTCCTGTTTGAGTGATACATTCTGAGAGTAAAGGTGCCCATACACATACAGATAGACACGCGATCGATGATCCGTTTGAGCACAGTGTGGTGACGTCACCACGCTGCGCCCATCAATTGGATGGGAATCGAGGCGCACCACTTAAGTACTTGATGCCGCTTGAAGGCCGAGGTGTCCACACAATTGGCCAGGAGCGTGTGATGTCAGCATCCATCTGTACATGTATGGGCACCTTAGATCGTCACAATCTGGTGATAACACTGGGTACTGCTGCAATGATTCAGTACGATCATGAAGGCTGACATTGCTAAGCTCTTCTAAAAAATGCTCATTGCCTGGCAGTCATGCAACCCCCCCCCCCCCCCCCCCCATTACATAAAGATGTAAGCAGCATTCATATTCCTCTGTATTTACTGTTACAGCGTGCAGAACCTTTGCTTCTCTTGCGTGCAGCCAAGCATTGTGTATATAGATTGTTTGCAGTCACACAGGTCTGGCATTGCTCTCTGTACACATACACACTCCTCAGTAAGTACTAGTACAAGCAGGTAAGTAGCGTTCTAAACACGTGTTTCCTTGCTGAATAATCTGTACTAAGCAGCGACAGATCACGTCTATAGTAAAGTGCTGCAGTAGCTGTAATAGGAACATGGATAAGGCTGAGTGGGTGATCCCCCACAGACATGGTATCCCCCTAATGATACACATATTAGATATTTGTGAGTGGAACACAGAGACAACAACAAAGTGCACACAATGAATATAGGAAAATCATTATTTCTGTCATGCAGATAAGCCGTGCGTATAGTTTGCGTGTTAAACGTCTACGTTTCTATATTTTATTGATAACGTTTGAAAATATGCGAACAGGTTCATTCTATATATTGAGCCATTTGGGGTTTTTAGCTTTGATCCATAGCTATAGAAATCATACGTATATAGGGTGCAGTGCGGCATGCACGCGGTATAGCTGTGCGGTCATTTCATAGTATTACTGCCCAGAGCTGCGTTACAGCTTCTTGGCGCAGTCGGTGCAGTAAGTCTGCTCGTTATGGCGCACAAAGCGCTTGTTGGCCAGGTTCAGAGAGCACTTCTTACAGGTGAAGCAGTACTCATGCCAGGAGTGGCCTTCATAGTTCACCACGTTGGATCCTTTTCCAAAGCCTGCGGGGAAGAGAGTTCAGAATACAACTTTAATGGTATAGGAACACGGTCAGAGATAAAGTTAAGGTTTATTTAGGACCCTGTCATTACTTTGTGGGTGCATTACACTACTAGACTGGACAGAGGCCCAGCGCGCCAACAACTAGCTGCTGATCACTAGAGATGGTCATTTTTTTTGATTAGCTGACTGAGTTACCGTTTATCACATAAAATTATTCACAAGTGTCTCTGCGTCCAGTCCCTGGGATTGTGCTACTGCTCATGTGCCCCACGGACAGCCAATGGGACTTGGAGCGCAGAGACTTTGGGTGGCTGGTGTTCTGTTGAAACAGCACAGCACATCTAATGAAATCAGATAGGTGAGCAGGGAGTCATCCATAGCAGTGCCCGTGAAGCTGTCACCTAGGGCAGCTGCTGTGTCCATGCCCTCCGGTCTCCATCGAGATGTGCCCCCCGGGGCCCTTAAAAAGCAGTGGCCGCAAACCTGTCACCTACGGCGGCCACTGTGTCCAAAGACATACTTGTGTCATGGTAGGAGAGATTTGCTTTCTGCATCCGTAGAAGTCCAGTGAAGAGAGAAATGTTCCAGTACTACTGCACAGACCCACACTACTGTCTGTCCAGGATAGCTGAGGCTATTGTTTCTTAACATTGACCTTTCCCTTTTTGGGGGGATTAACATGGGCCTCTGCTAACCTGGGTCAACATGCAAATTTTTGCTGTCATTTGGGAACTCCTCTGCAGCGGGACAGATGCTTTGCAGTGAAGAAAAAATTTACTGGGAACATCGTTGGAGAGATCATAATTGAAAATGTTGTGCCACACTTTCGGGTGCCTTGAGAGTCTCCACCAGGGCTCGGCCTGGTGCTCGTATTTTAGAAGAGGACCCTGTCAATACAGGTTGGTCCTCTAGTGAGATTTATATACTGTGTAGTAAAGAAGATTATGAGGACAATTGATCCGGCTTGGTCCAAAAGATTGATGGACACTTGAATAATGGACACTCACGCTGCGCTCAAGCAGGTTAGCGATCTAGCAGGTATCCACCCGTGTATGGGGACCCTGAAACAATCGGGTACTGAGCTGCCATATTGCTGCACTGATGGCTCCCACCTAGTTCCTGTTCTGTGTGGATCATAATCTCGGACACACCTACCTGTGATTGGATTGTTACACCCAGAACACTTCTTGGCCACAAAGGTCTTGTAGCAGTCCACACAATAGTATTGATCCTCCACAGCAGTGAAGCGCTGGCCAGCTAACTTCTTGTGGCAGGTTTCACACACAAAGCAGTCACCGTGCCATGGCTGGTCCTGATAGGTGATCCCGCCAGAAGTGATTGGCTGAAAGACAAATTGGTGCATTGTTACAAAACCAATTTTTCTTATAAATATCCATTATTGGGTGTGATACTGGAGGCCAAGCGCTGTGCTGGCAGCATGTAGGAGAGTCTGTGGAAAGGTGTTCATACGTGGCTGCGTATTTCCATTCAATCGATCGTTTTAAGTTGATCGATCGTTAATCTATTCCTGGTCCAATCCACTAGCGGTGGCCCTGATGGATCGGGATGTCAGTACATTTTAATGGATAAGACAGGTATCTGGGAAGTTTTGTAGATATTAACCTTCTGAGCGTTGCGCACATGGCAAGGATTTATTATAACCGCGCCACGGGCAATCGCGACGGAGCACAATATGTCCTGCCGTGATTGGCTGCTCAGCTGGAGGATGTAAACATAAATCTGGTGTCACTGGAGACTCCGGACTTATGCTTAAAAAAAGGTGACACCCCTCCAGTTACACAGAGGTCTATAGCGCCGCCTACCCCCGCCCCCTTCGCGTCACCGGTGACACGATCGGGGGCGGACCCAGATGAATCCGGCAGTATCTAGAGCGTCTCTCTAGTTAATGCATCATGAAACTCCGCCCAAGTTAACGCGGGCCAGACGCTCAGAAGGATAAGATAGATTATATAATTATATTATGGGTCTGAGGTTCGGGACAGCTGCAGCAACAATGATTAGTGCCAGCTCCCCAGCCTCATTTTTCCTTAAAATAAATTATAATTAAAAAAAAAATTTAACCCCCAAAAATATACAAATGTGAAATTTTGTTTTATCTTTTTAAGACAAATTTTTTTGTAGATTTTTTATTTACATTACAAATTTTCGAAAATATATTGAGAAAAGAAAATCTTTAACAAATTAGCGAGATTTTGTTTTAGTCACTGCATATTTTATTAGGAAAAATATGGGCAGTTTTTTTGGGGGGGGGGGGGGGGGGG
>CM070040.1:58346432-58356967 GCA_036250615.1 Ptychadena robeensis | reverse complement strand
AGCCGCCAAGACAGCCGACACTTGCAGCACTCCTGATCTTTGTCCAGTGGATGGCGCCAGGCAGCAGCAGTTTTCTCAGGGATAAGAGGATCTCAGCGCAGGTCTTAGCAGACATCTGTGGGATCTTTATGATAATTGTGACTATTTGTGATGATGATAAAATCTTGATCGATCTATCCAATTATCTCATATTTGTGCAATGCTGCACCATATAGAGTATGTATATCCATCACTGTCCCCCCTCCCAGAAGTTCACAATCTAGTACCATAGTCTAGGTTGTGTGTAACAGGAGAATTTTTGGGATGCAGCTAATCAACCTATCAGCGTGTCTTTGTGGGGGGGGGGGGGGTTCACCTACAAACAAAGGTTGACCTTGCACTATAGTGGAATGATGCCATCTCACCAATCCCCCCACTTCTACAATTAACAGGACCCTCATCCCTTGTGCATTTAGAAGGAAATTAAACCCTACAGCAAATTAAATATGGAGGTACTAGTTCTCTTTAAAACATAGGGGTGCTGTGTCCATATGTGGAACAAGTATACAGATTACAACCCCAATTCCAGTGCTACAAGAACTTTACAACACGTATCTTTATCAAAACACGACACCAATGTCACCGTTCATATCATCCAACCAATGCACAAGGGTGATAGCACTGTGCTAATTTTCTGTTGTTCCATGCTTTGCCACTCTTGACAGCATGTGAGGCAAGCTTGTGCTACTGAGCTTTGTATTGCACTGGCATAGTATGGGTAATATTTTATAATATGCAGTACCTGGCTCCTGGGTGCGGGTACTTACATTCTTACACTTCACACAGGTCTTAGCAAATTTTTGTTCATGGCAGTTGACACAGAAGAAATCGGCTCCCTTGGGGAAGAAGCTGCCGGCGCCAATGGACTGCTTGCAGTTGCTGCACTTGAAGCAATCCTCATGCCAGGCGCTTCCCTTGTACTCAACATTGCGACCACCTAAGATAAAAAGGAAAGAATGATTTTCCAGCAGGCTGAATGTTTAGTCTACTAGCTTACTGGGTAACTGTCAGTAGCAAATAGAAGGGTGGGTGGCTGCCCAAGAAGCTAGGGAGACCTGGCAGACAGCATCTAGGGACACCGGCTGTGAGTCAGCTGTCAGCTTAGCACGAAGGGAAGAGGGAGCTGCTAGCACCTAGGAAGCAGCAGGCATTGGGCACTCAGTTCTTTATCCTTGTGCAGGAGCCTCATCACCAAAACTATTCTAAGTGCCAAGAGACCCCCCCCACCCAATTTTATTTCCACCTAGTAGCCCAGAGAACCCACGTCCTTTCTTATGGTAACCCCATATACATAAACAGACGCAGGGTTGTCATACAAGTCTGCATTGAGGATAGCATTGTGAACTCAGATCAATGCACAGAAGGTTTTAAGGATGTGTGTGGGTTGCTTAGTCACATTGAAATAAAAAAGCTTATGCAACCACCACTGAGGATCTGTACTGTACTACATAATGTTTTATGATGAACAAGGCAATGGAAGTAGGAAAGGCACACAAGGTGAACACAAATGCTGAACCCCAGCAAGTCATATTAGAGACCAATGATGATGACATTTAGTAATACTGTATATGAAATATTACTCGAGAACGGTGTAACCCCCTAATGATATTGCCCTGTCATTCACTCACATTGGAGCATACACAGAGAAGATTGGTGCCATGGCAAGTACTCGCCAACATCAACAATCACACCGATATGGAATAGATGAAAGTGGGCTTTACTGCTGCGTAGGGGGATGGTTAATGAGATCCAGAACATTTACAGAGCGCAGCCACTTCAAACTGAGCCATGCAAACCGACGGTAGCCATAAACAATGTATAGATTTTCATTTAAATTGACTTTGTGAAATTTAAATAGCGATTGTCCATTGACTACGAATCCATGTAAAATCAATTCTGAAAATTACTTTTGTGGACTTGTGTGTGGCCAGCTTTGGCTTATGAAGCTCACTGGTGTACAGTGGATATACAAATGTCAGGTTCCTGTGTTGTACAAATAATATAAATAGATTAATAAGCTCATTATTTCCTAGGAACGTCTATCCGTCTAGAAGTTGTGAGCACTCAAGGGAAGCACTGTACCTGGCTCGATCTGCTTGTAGCACCCACCGCAGCGCAGGGCACCCTCTCTGTTGGTGCATTTTGGGCACTGGATTTTATTATCCTTGAATACAAACTGCTCATTGGCCAGAGGATGGTAACACTTGTAGCAGCGGAAGCAGCTGTCATGCCAATAGCGGCTCTTGTAATGGAGTTCCTAAACAACAACAACACGAACAGATCAGTAATCATTTCAAGGCCAGTTTCTGTCTCCGTACACATATGGTATTGTGACAGGAAGCCTGTTAAGTCCTCTGGTTGTATCCAGTATGGGAGATATGTGTTTCCCAGATACCGGCAGTATGCCGAGTACTTTCCTATCTGACCAGCAGAGGGAGCTGGAATTGCTGGGCCTGGTGCAGGGTAAGACCAGCTGTGTCCTGTTTGCTCATAAGAGCTTGTTACAGCTCTATATAATCTCATCTGCTGTCAGATGCTCCACCATGGAACCAGCACTGTGTGTGGCTGGGGAGCAGCATGTACCTGTGTGGCAAACAAGGACTTTGTGTTGAGCTACAAAGCCTCTGTTTTCTGTGGACTATTGTTTCCTTTGGATGGACTTACTGCCTTACTTGCTGTAAATATTGTATATAGACTTGCGCAATAAACCACCCGTGTGTTTTCACCTTCAACTGTCGTTTGCTGTGCCTCTTTAACCTGCTGTGGCCATTACAGGCTCTTGGTTCGGCCCCTTTATCAAATTTAAGAAGCAGATGTGGCCCAGCAGTCAAAAAGTTTGCCCACCCCTGTACTAGAGCAATAAATGTTTTTCTCAAATGTTCTCACAGCCTTTCTCTACATCTCCAGCAGATTTGGTGAGGATACCATGTTCAGGGGCTTTGTAAGTCCGTCTGCGAAAAGCCATAATTTTTATTTCTTGACTCAAGCATAAGATGAATTTCCTTTTTTGAGCACAGTTCAGATTCGGCTTATGTTCCAGTATATACGGTGCTTTTTTAAAAAGATTTGTATTGCGTTTGTATAACGATTATATGATGTGTGTGTGCCTCACCTTGGAATCCACCCCAATGGGTTTCCTGCACTCAGCACAAGTGTTGGCAACAATCTTCTCAAAGCATTTCGTACAGCAGTTGTGCCCGTCCTTCTCCACGTACTTCTTGCCTTGTAGGGGGGCTCTGCAGTAGTGGCAGTCGAAGCGCTCAGACATGGTGCCCGCAGTATAGTGACGCGGACCTAAATAAAGGAAAAAGGAGAAGGATTTGTGGTTAGGAGAGCGACACTCGTACAATACACACAACTCCTTCCATGTCATGCTGGGTATAAGGGGTGCAACAAGGGGATTCATCTTATTCACTGGTAATTCTATTGTCTGGTATGAGATCAGGGCAAGCCGAAGGGTAAATGCCACCTTCAGACGTCCCTAAATCATTGGGTCCATTGTGTTGTGTTGTCCAATTGGCGATTACAGCAAAGATTCTGTTGGATTTAATATGCGGTAAGTGATCAAACAATTCTTGAGCGGCAGATTGCAGCGTGAGGGCATCGCCACGCTGCAGCCAGGCGTTGAGAGAATCGCACCCCTTTGTGTGCTAGACATTACTTTGGATGGGGGACGCTGGTCCTCATCCAAAGTAATGTAATTGGCTAGAGAAATACAGACATCATTCTCTGGCCTATCGAGATTTTGTGGAACATTGGCCGCTCCATGTGGGCAACTGCAATTTGATATAGGAGGAGTCACATTATATATTAACAATAACAGACTGAGCGGAGCACCCAGAATAGAGTGTGGTTTGGTTATTTTTGCTAGCATGAGTTGTGTATTTACATTCTGCATTGCAGTAAATATATTATTTGACAGATTAATCCCTCCTCCCATATGTAAACAGCTACTCATGGGTAAGTTGTTAGTGCCAGATTGTAAAATGTGTCTCTTAATAAGTTGGTCAGTGGGTTTTAAGAATGGGTCCTGCTAGTTCTAACAACTAGGAAGTTACCTTTTATTATTTTTTTTTTAACATATTTGGACCATAAGAAGCACAGACATTTTCCCAATGACTTTAAGTGGGGAAAGGTGTGTCTTATAGTCCCAAAAGAAAATGCTAAATACATTTTGATAAACCTAGGCCAGTTAGAGCTAAGGAAAACTAAGTGCCAGTACCTAGGAAAAAACCTAGGAGACCTATAATGTATATACATTTGTGCTCATAAGTTAAGACACCCTGGCATAATTTAGAATTTTTGTAAATGAATGATAACACAAACTTTTCTAAAGCTAATTTATTGACAAACATCTGTGTTTACTCTTTAAATCAGGATCACAACACAAACAAATGACCCTGATCAAAAGTTTTTACACCCCAGTTCTTAATACATGTATTGCCCCATTTAACATCAATGACCGTTTGAAGTATCTTGTGGAAGTTGTGGATGGAAGCTGCCCATTCTTCCTGGGGAAAACCCGTCCAGTTACTTAACAACGAAGCTCCAGAATATAAGTCACCAATAAACATACAAAACGCTTAGAAACATGAAGTAAATTCCATTTGTATGTGGGTCGTAGTTAGAAAGATGTTGTTTATACTAGCTCAGCATAGCAATAAGTTTGCCAGAGTTATTGAGAAGGGATTGCTATAGTCAATGGTGCACAAAACATTTTTAGCAAGCTGTTTAGATGAGTACCAGGTGTGTGGTACTCACCCCATATGTAGCGTGAGTTTAATAAATGCCGTCTTTCTCACTGTCCTCTGCTTCAGCCTCCTGCATGGTAGATTCTGCTGCAGATGGACCTCCCTGTTCCTGATTGATCCTCTGATTAGATGTCTCCATCCACAGGTCACCAGCTGGCTTTAGGTCACATGAAACTCTCACAGTACAACACCATTTGAACCTCAGTAACCCAGAAAATGTCAGGGTTGCACTTCTATCACCTGAGACCTTTCATAATCATATTCCAACTTTCAAACAATGCTTTTCTCTTGTCAGATTTGACTACTTTCAACCCCCCAGATCTCACTGAGAGCTGCAGAATTTCTCCCTCTATGGCTGACAGTGATTCTCACTCTGTGACTCCTCGGCTGACCTAATAGCTGCGGCCGCCCGGGGCCTGGAATACCTCCTTATTATTAGTCCACAAATGCACTTACTGACACTACTGCAGCAGCTAGTTTTTGGTCCTCATGGGTAGTTGCGTACCACTTATGTGCAGCCCTGGTTATAGAAGCAGTTTACTCATCCAGCTTGTATCAGACCACAAACATTTTTGGAAAGCCACTTAGTCTTCATAGCTCCAATTTTTGTAGTTTTGTATGTTCATGTGACAAATATTCAGTATTAATTAAACATTGTCAGTTCAATCAATGAACGAAGTCAGATGAAGGTCAGCTCATTATGAAGAAGGAAATGTATTGTCTTTGAAAACATCATTTAAATATTCTCTGGCGGATAGACGTTCAGCACTGTTGGCCAGTAATAAGTTATTTATGGCAATGAGTTTCATCTGTCGGTGAAATGACAAAACACACAGAATAATGGAATGTAAAATGGGTCAGTGGGAAGGATCACTGTTTGGGTTTCTCTCTTTGTTATGAAATGTTTATCAACAGTGATTCATCAGTCATGTATTCTGCAAAAAAAAAAAATATTAAAAGAGTGATAAAAATGTTGGGCTGAGGACAAATGTTCCAGCAGCAAATAACCTTATAAAGGCTTCGATGTGTCCTTGTAGTGCTACACATGGCATTAAATCCACCATTTGGGGTGTTTTACTAATACAAGTCATCTGTATAGAGGTTTGTTGACATATTTCCAACACTCATACCACATCTTCATCAGCTGTATATGGTGATGGTGTAATGGATATTACCAAATCTTATTCCATAAAAGAAGCAAAGCCAACGTACCACCGGCAGATTATACAGACCGTATACAAGCCATGATCGAGCTCATAGAGTCTATTCAATAACCCTTCTTCATCAGAATTGAATTTGGTCTACCATCTACCATTGGTCTTCATTAGTTATGTAATGGACTTTTTCTATAACCACTTTGGAATGGGTAAGAGGCCCGGGAGATCACTGCACTCTTTCCATAAGGTGGTCCAAGAATATGGGAGATCCTCTTGATCCCAAACGAGCCCCCACCCACAGACCCCCCATAACACCAGACCACCAATCTAATGTAAGTCATGTCTTTTTAATATCTGCAAAAAGTGGAGCGGACTTGTTGGTAGTTTATGCCATGAGACATTTAATATTCATCATTTAAGAATCTACTTGTCACCGGCTTCTAAATAAAGTTGATGAAGACATCGGATTCTGGCAGCATTTATGAAGATGGGTTAAAAGATAAAAGGTTGGAAGGAGAGTGCATTGGTGACCTTTATTGATGTCAACAAACAGTCTGGATTGTATGACCTTGTCAGTCCTCCCATTATGGACATTAAAAGCATCCAAAGGTTTGCCAAACACTGCTATAGTCATCCTCCATTTATACTGCATTCGTTATATACAGAAGAGCAGTTGCTGGGACATGAAGCTTCTCTCATCACCTCCCTAGACTCCGGGGACTTGACAGGTTTCATTGCAAATGTTATCAACATGGCACACTTACAGAGAGAGATTACCAGGGATTACAGAGCCAAATATACATATATATAAAACTCACTACTATATCTAAATATAAATATAAATACAGGCAATATAGAAGCAAAGTTCAACTTCCATGTTAAATAATACTATAAGCCAGTGATGGCGAACCTTTCAGAGAGCGAGTGCCCAAACTGAAACCCAAACCTTGCTTTCTTTATCTAAGTGCCAGCATGGCAATTTAAACTACTTTCTTATAAGATAGAATAGGGGAGGGTATGGGGCATTGTGTGCAATCAGAAGAGAGGAAAAGAGAAGTGGCAGCCAGCAAAGAGGAAAAAACTGCAGCCTATTGGCTCTCATTGCGAACAGCTCGTGTACCCAGACAGAGGACTCGGAGTGCCACCTCTAGCACGCGTGCCATATGGTTCGCCATCACTGCTATAAGCCAATAACCGATTGGAAGACTTCAATGCAATAAGAATATTGTAAGCAAACCCTAGAATTCACTGGGTGCATTGCTGTTTTTGTCTTCAAGAAAATGTGCAAGTTGCATCATAAGAGGAAACCAACAGATTACAAAGTCTGACTTAAGGAGCCCTAAGACTGAAAAACTTTTATACAGGGTATAGCCTTGTACTGTGCTTCTAAGCTACATAGGTCCTTCCACATTTTAGGTTCCGACATGCAAAAATGGGGATTAGTTCTTTCCAGGGTTTTCCCTCTTGTACACTTATCTGTAAGGGAGGGGGTTGGTGAACTAGCCACTGACTAGGATGTAAATTCAAGATACATCTGCAATATAGGACTTCCAGGGAGTGGAGTTTTGTATATACCTATACCAGCTACTCTGATTAGTCTGATGTCTGCTTTAAAAAAACTTAAATAAATGAGGGGAATAATGATCATTACCTCACTCCTCCTCTTTTGATTCAAATGAGGCAGTGGGCGTTGCTTTAGAGATTGAAACCAATATGTAATGGATTTGGGTCCCTGTGTTCGGGTACTCACAGTGTGCAGCTCTGGGTGAATGCCACCCCTAGCAAAATAAGTTAAAAAAAACTCTAAAGCCCAAGCTATTCTATACATTACATCAAATCAATTTTATATGAAACACACTGTACCTATTAAGTACAGAAAAGTAGTCTTGGGATGATAAATTACTTAGTATAAATAAGACCTACCCGAAGATAGATAGATAGATAGATAGATAGATAGATAGATAGATAGATAGATAGATAGATAGATAGATAGCATAATAATATGTTGGGAAAAAAATCCAAAGTGAACAGAGGAATCCTGTAAATCACATCCATATTTGATGCAACCACTCTGACTTGAAAGCAGTATACATTATTGATGGAAGGGGTTCTGCAGGACTAGTCAGCTGTATGATTTAGTCACTGATTGAAACAAACACAGCAGTAACTAACTTGGTGAGGAACAGCCAGACTCAGCTACCAACATGAGAGTATAGAAGACAATTTGACAGGTCACCATGGCAAGACTAAGGACAGCAAGAGGACACAAGGCAGTTATATTACATCAGGAAGGTTTCACTTAGGAAAAGATTTCTAAAGCAAACTGCTGGTTGTGGTGTCAAGATGTGCAGTTTTGAAGAAAATGCCATCACGAAGGACTGTAAAGGAAGCGGTCAACAACAAACTTGCAGTAGATAAAATGCACATCATGCTTATTTCCCTTAGAAACTGGAATATTGACTGCAGAGCCACAGCACAGAGATGGCAGAAATCGGCGAGACTTGGCTACACCTGTGAAAAAGACTTAATAAAAAAAAAATCTTCAGAAGAAATGTGTCCAATAAACCATTCCTCCAATGTAAAAACATGCAACTCTGCTATGCACAAAAGTGTAAGAACTGCAGTGTAAAGAAAATGGCAGAAGATGCTTTGGAAGATGGATTCAAAGACAAAAATACTGTGAGGCAGCAGGAAGCAGTGTGTTCACTAAATGGGCCGTAGATCGGTATAATGAGTCTCTATGCAACAGGAAAGCCTTGTAAGTTTGGGGTTGCATTTCGAGGCATTGGGACAGGAATAATGACATCCTCGATGTTGAAAAATACCAGAAGATTCATCAAAGAGAGAGTCTAACTAGCCAGAACTTTGCAAAGGGAATTTTTTGGTGGGTCCCAGAAAAATAAGTCTGTTGGAGCTGCCTCAGACCACTTCTCCAGGATGGTACAATTTGTGGGTAGTCTCCTGCCTCTTTAAGATTAGATCAGTAAAGTGTGCTCTGAACTCTATTCTGCAGAAGGGCAAGAACCCCAAATTTAACCAATGTCAATAAGAAGTACAAAAATGATGGTTGTGTTCCTTCAAAAACTGTGTGACGTGTACTTTCAAGAGTAAAAGTTTCTCAACGCAATGGGTGGAGATACCAAATATTGATTTCTCTCCTGTCTATTCACTTTGCATGGTTACAATAAGAGATTAGTAACACTTGGAAATAGATATATCTATAGATCTATAGATCTCTATCTCACAGATGTAGTTTATCTCACCTCTCAAGTAGAATGTTGCATGTTACATAACATACACAGAGGAACATTGTGTACATTAAGTAAAGTTCTAAGATTATTTATGATAAACATGTCCTACAGTATGAGCCTGAAATGTAGTTTATCACATACACGCATGCATCAGTCTATACACTAACAGGGATGTTATAAAATGTAGAGTTACAAAATGTAGGAAGTAGATCTGTACGTAACGTGCAAACATGGCTGCCTTATACATGATCAATTTAATAGAAATGGGTTCTTTTAAAGAAATTAAAGAACTGTGGTTGTCTATATCATCCATTCAGATTCTGGCAATATAATTCTTTTTTAATAAACATTTATGAGTAACAAGATCCAACCCCCATCCCAAGGGGATAACAGAGCAGATACAAGACATTTCCAGTGGCAGCACACAATATAACATTTGGGTGTTCCTATCTGTAGCCAATACAATCAGATTCATCTGCCTGCGGATCCTAAGAACTGGCCGCCGGCCTGGAAGCCTCTCCTGGTGTCATACAATATATATATATATATATCTGGAAAAAGTGACAAATGTTTTACATACAATGTATGATCAGCAACCTCATTGTGTATGATAGACTCCATTCATCTGTCATCTTTCATATCTCAAGAATTTATGCTGCAAAACATTTGTCGCCCTATGACATATACTGTATATATATATAGTTATGTGTATGTGTGTATATTTGTAGCTACCTATTCATGAAATCCCACCTGAGAACAGATGCATTATATCTCTATTGTTTCTTCAATACTAATGTTTTATAGTATACATATAATAATCCATCTATCCTTAATATTTAAATTTGCCAACGTCCTGAAAATAAATATAAAAAGAAAAGGAAAAACAAAGTTTTTCATAAGGAGGGCCAAAGGGACTTTCACGACAAAGAGTAAAGGCTGGCCATACACCTTTAGATTTCTCTATTAGATTTCCTTTGGACCTCTTTTTGTTTTACCAAAACCATGTAATATAAGGGACTTTCTAACCATCGAGTCTACCTCTATGAAAGATATCTGACAAAGATCTAGGGGTATGGCCAGCTTAACAAAGTTATATTCACTTTTATTAACAAACAATTGTAAAATTACAGGCGAGGATATTCCAACAAATACAAAAATCCACATATAGATACAATCTCAATACAAACACTGAGATCACAGAATATTGCACTATTCCGACGCATATCGCGGATACCCGCTTCTTCCGGGTTTTTCACGTGCACAATGAAGTCTCTTGGATTGAATAGAGTTCTTTGTCAGCATCCCTGTTGGGTCCATAAACGTCCCCCCCCCCCCCC
>CM070040.1:58330499-58346332 GCA_036250615.1 Ptychadena robeensis | reverse complement strand
CAGGTGCCACATATGATTGGATGTTACAGTCACCCTGTAATTTTCTTTTTAAAGTTGAAATGCCACATCTATAATGTTTACCAGATTTGTACTGGTGAGCAATAAAGAGAGTTGGTGCTGGATTACAGAGTACCCCGGCCAGCATCCGTAAACATTGGACTATGTAATGACACTGTGCAATATGACTGAACTAAATATATTTTTGGGGAATCTATTACCAAATCTTTTTTTCTTAATTCAGTCAAAGACTAGATTGCTAAAGTATTTACAGAAACACGTAAAATACAGAAAAGGTAAAATAATAAAATCTAATAAATGGTTAAAGATAAAATCTGGGTTACATGATGTGCAACAACCAGTTTTGTGCAAAGTAAAGCCCCACCAGATCTAACAACAACTGTGTAGTATAAGGACCTCCTTGTATGTGGACAGTGTAATTGGGTAGTGTGGAAAGCCCTTCATGTTACAAACTTTTGGTTAAACTAAATCTAATTGTACAGTAAGATTGTAACATGTACGGTGACCTTAACACTAAAGCTCCCCATACATGTCTAGATTTTCTGTTCAATCAACTTAGTAGTAACAGATATTTGATAAATTTTTTGGGGATCAACTGAAAGTTTAATGCATTTCAATACAACCAATTAAAATTTACCAGCACGTCCAATCCTTTTTCAAAAAATTTTTTCCCAATTTTAATTGTTTTAGGTTGATCTAACCATGTGGGCTGCCATACATTTTCAATCAATCAAAAAAATTTATTGAATTAAGTTGATTGGATGAAAAATCTAGACGTGTATGGGGGCCTTAACTCAAGCGAATATTTCCAATGCTACTCCATCTGGTCTGTCAGTGTCACACAGGATGAGGGAGACGTTATCTACTACACACAGCACATCTCCTCCTTCCAGCAACCGTACAAAGATACAGCATCATTTACACAGAATATAAAACAACAAAATGAACAATAAGGTTTTATGATAGCTATTTCCATCTACATAACAGAGAGGATCCTGTGCGTCATACATGTGCTATGGACACTAGGACACATGTATACCCGTGAACAATGCATAATGTTCTATAGGATTCCAGCACAATAACAATCTACCAATGACTCAAAATAAAAAAACAAAAATAAAATGCCAACATCATAACTTGTAGATAAATCAAAAAGCTTTGACTATTTCCTTTTAAAGTATTATACCATAGTTGTTAAACCTCACAATCTAATATTGGTAACATGCTGACTTCAAACAGAAAATATGCTATTTCTTGTCCAATTTAAATCCATGAAAGGCATTTAGTCAGGGTTGCAGTAACATATTGTAAAAGTTGTGCTTCATAGTAAAACATATCTCCACATCTAGAAAATGAACAACTCACAAACAGCAATACAGACCATCTACACATGTATTAGTAAATACTGTGAAATAAAATACAATTATTAATATCTATGTCACAAATCTTCAAGAATGAGGGATGTCTTTTATCACAAAGGATATTGAAGCAAAAGTTTTAGACAAAGTCTAGCTGTACACAATACAAAGTCATGGAATGACTAGCAGTCACCCCGTCTATAGGCAAAGAGGGGGGTATTTACCTGAGTGTCTTTCATACGCCATTGTGACTACAAGAAGTCCACCTACACCAGTGAGGGAGCTGCACTTGGCTGATACAAGTCACTTGTTTGATAACATACATTATTACTGGCAGCTATTAATAAGGAGTCGCAGGCACATGTTCACACCCCTCTCCAGGGATTTCACCATTAATCCTGCTTGAGAAGCAAGTCCATTTTTGGTTGTCTTTTAGGAGAAGAATGGGGTCCAAGAAAAAAAAACTGCCTGCACAACGACTCCAATTTCTAAATTAGCTCCAAAGCAAATGTGTACACTATGCCCACTATGACATCCAATACCTCCCCCTCCACACACACACACACACACACACACACAATATAGTGTGAGAGATATCAGAGGAAACAGAAGTCACACACACAAACACACACACAGAGGATGCTTCTTACTGCCCTGACCCTCCATACACATCCTATGTATCCTATGTGTATGGCAGGTAGAGGGAGGGAAGGGATATCCCTGAAGTCTTTGTCCTAATTACAGTGAAAAAGGGGCGAAAATTAACTTTTCCATAAATCTCCCAAAGAACTCTGGGGGTGGGGAGGGGGGAGTCAGATCAAATCAAAACATTTTTGGGGGTCACAGTCCATCTTGTTACTCAGTATCAGTATCTTGAGGTTCCGTATCTCACGATCTCATGCAGTGAGATGCGGATCTTCAAGATGCATACTGACTAAAGGTAGGCATACACGCCTCGATTCTCCCTCGATAGATGAGGGACGGACTGCAGTGTGATGACATCATAACGCTGCAGCCGGCCCCTCAGACGATAGCATGGGAATCTACTAACATGACAGATCACTGTGTGATCCAACATGCAGCAGATTACTGGTCGATCTTGCCAGGTAGGCGCACCAGATTTTCGGCCAAGCCACTGCCGATTGGCATAAACATGCGTGGCTGAAAAATCAGGCGAAAATAGGCTACCTTAACAGGATGGATTGTGCCCCCCCAAAAACAACATTTAAAATTGAATTGAAAGTCTATTTTTCCCCATTCTCCAGATGTCAGTGAACCTACCACTGTTGCTGCTATTATAAAATGACCTCAAAAAGTTGGGATTGCACCAACTCCATCAAGATATAGATCAAACATGAACTAAAAGCCCCTTATGAAGGGGAAACCTGTGCAAGGCCTTGGAATGTGTGAATATGTTATACTGCTTTTTACGGTCAATATATATATACTGTATAATACCTGCACAATGTGTATATTGTATTTTCTGGGTCTTTTAAAATAAAACAATTACCTAAACGCATGTTATATTGTTGCCGTTAGAGTCCTTTAGGAGATTTATGGAAAATTACCTTTTACCCCTTTTTTGTAATGCTGGGGATGTTGGCACATAAAATGTAAAGCCCCCCATAGACAGGCAGACTCCTCCATGCAACTTCTGTACAACCAACTTTTCTTCTACCAAAACCATGTAATATGAGGACGTTTCTACACCTTCCAATCACTATGTATTCTATCAGGGAGGTCACTATACTACATAGTTGTTGGTAAGTCTCATGAAAGTTGTATGGAGGAGTCTGCCTGTCTATGGGGGGCTTAATACAGTGTGATTATCATTCATTTCTATATTTATCCTATTTATCCACAATACCGTGCATTACAAGAAACGCCCTGCTGCATGTATCCAATACATTTGTATGAGAGACCCAAGTGGAGTGCATGAAAACGGTGGGGTTCTAGTAGGTCATGAATGCGGTTAACAGCCGCAGTAGCATTACCACTAACGTGTAAGTAACCGGCCAGAAATCACACTGCAGCTGCATTAGGTGCAGTGTGAAAGGGTCCTGAACAAAGTGGAAAAATTTTATGTGACGTGTCCATGATGCCCAACCCAAGGATTGCCTGCACTTTATGGCACGTTGAGTGCTATTGGATTTAAGGCACTCTATTAAATTGTATTGAAAAAAGGTGGGTGGCCACAGTTTGGTGATGGCTGGGGAGGTCCATGAATAAATACATAACACTGTCCCAGTGAGGAGCAGATCTATGGCCACTTTCAAGGATAATGAGATATTTATCTCTTTCTGGCACCTAATTTAGCTTCATTTACTCTGTGAGCTTTTACAAATAGCAAGCAGTAGAATGTAGTAATGATCTATGTCACATCCTCACGGCATGTCCAATCTAGTCATTGTTCCTGTGTGGTTCTTGTAGAGCTGAAGGATCCAACTTGTATTACAGAATTTATATATTCTAAATTCTAATCAAAGAGGTCATACTGGGGAGCAAAGTATCTCCATGACCTTGTCTTGATTTTGGCTGAAGAATTCTAACCATGACATCCAGGGTGTGTTCACTTATCCAGATGCTTTTGTTACAACAGTCATCACATCATAATATCCCAGATCAGATAGAATAATAAAAAAGGTCCCAGGTCATGAACAACAATATATGTGATACCCTTTATGACACTGTTTCCATTATGAGGTTCCTCACATCTGTTCTGGTCTCTTGTAGCTAAATTAGCTCACGGAGATCAATCAAAATTCTAAAAAAATGTCTTCCATCCATTCCAAAGAAATGTAAAAAAAAACTTCATACAAAACATGGTAAGTGAGCAAAGTAAAGCTCAAGCTATTCTTTTTCTAAAAAATATAAAAAATTAATAAGCCAGATGCAGAGTTCCCATAAAAAGAACTGTTAAACAGAACAAATACAAGAAAGTAGCTTTTCTTTTTATTTTCTTTTTATTGCCTAAAGAGGCCTCATCATTTACCTGAACATTTAGCATTACTTTCAGTAGATGTGGCCAATGTACATACACTGCCTGGCCAAAAAATAAAGTCACTGTGGTATGGTTTCTTTAAGCTTCTGCAATGTCACAAGATTTTTTTTCCATCCAATTTTTCGCAAAGATCTTGCATTGATGATGGTAGAGTCTGGCCGCTGCGCCAAGCCTTCACCAGCACATCCCAAAGATTCTCAATGGGGTTAAGGTCTGGACTCTACGGTGGCCAATCCATGTGTGACAATGATGTCTCATGCTCCCTGAACCACTATCACAATTTAAGCCCAATGAATCCTGGGATTGTCATCTTGGAATACGTCAGTGCCACAGGGAAGAAAAAAATCTATTGATGAAATAACCTGGTCATTCAGTATATTGCACCAGTTGGGGTTAAATAACTTTTTGCCAGCTGGAAGATAATTGCCTATGCAGTATTTATCCAATAGGAGGCTTGTATCTATTTGCAGTGCAGGGGGTAAATTTCAAAACAGCCACAAGAGGAGTTACAAAAGTCACCTGACCCTGCAGGTGCCTGGAGAGGTGGGATAGCCACCACTCCCAGGTCGTTTTTTTTAAGTGTTTTCAGAGCTTCACCATTGAATTTAATGGGGTCCGTTTAACGACCCTCTGAACGGACAGAAGGCGTTCAAAATATGAACAGAAAACGTACTGCTTAATTAACAATACATTTTCTGTTCTTTAACCTCCCTAGCGCACTGCCCATACCATGCTGTTTTTAACAGCACGGTACGGGCAATCGTGGTAGTGTACACAGTACACTGCCTGCAATACCCCCCCTCCCCCCGCCTCTCTCCACACAGCCGGCATCATTAATGATGTCAGCTGTGTGGGCTGGAAAGCCGGAGCTCCTCCATTAACATGGAGGGCTATGGCACCGCCCACCCCCGCCCCCTTCCGCATCACCGTGACGCGTTCGGTGATGCCGCGCAACCCCGGAAATGCTGCAGCTGGTAAGAGAATCGCCGTAGCTTTCCGGGGATATGCGGCATGCGGCATTCTTCACACAAACTCTGGACGAGCTGGGCTCGTCACAACCGCTAGGGAGGTTAAACTACCTAGTTGACTTCCATATTAAACTTAAAGCGGACCTTCCACCTGGGAGATCACTCAGCATTATCAGCTGCAGCTAAGTCGATAATGCTGAGATCCTTGATTGTAGAAAAAGAATCTTCTTCTAACAGCTGGAGGGGAGCTTGTTAGGAGTGCGCCCCTCTCACTGCTTTACGTCGCACCAAGGCAGCCGAAGTGGTGTGTGGGAGATCTCTGCCAGGCAGGAAATCGTCAGCAGCAGAATCCCCCTCTTCACACAGCCACCCCTCCCCTCCCCTACGATGCCAGGAGCAAAGATGCCAGCATGAGAAATCAAAGCAAGTGGAGACAGTTTAGTGTGGGGTTTTTTTCTGGGTAGCAGTTTCCCAGCATCTGAACTGCTTACAAGTGAGTATTGTGTCTGTTTAATGTAGGTCTGTATGTTTTTTTATTTCAATTGTAAAACCACTTTAAAGCAAGGTCGTTTTCTGGCTTAACCTCCCTAGAGCTCCAGACTTCTGTATTAAAAGCGCACCATAGACTTAAATGGATTTATTTTTAATGTTGTAGGCCTGTAACTTACAAATTTTTTCTGTACAAGGGTCTAACAGACATCCTGAATATACTAATGTTGGAAACACACAATTATGTAAAAAAAATTACATAAAAAGATATAATTTGAATGATAAAATCTCTAAAATACTTCTTTTGTATGATAGATTTCAATACAGTATGTATTTATATTTAGGAAATGTGTTTTGTGTTTTACACAGTTCCCTTTGGCACCCTCTCTCCCCTGGACCTGGTGACATCCCACCAGGGGAAAGAGGGTTAACTTCAAAGAGACACATCTGGGGAATCACACTGAAAACTGTTTTCTCCATAGATCATGCCATTCTAGCGACAGGAAGTTATTATTTAGTGGAATAAAATTGTGAGTTTTTAAAATACTTTTTTATTTATAATATTCATACCAAATGAACATTATCACACTTCAGTCTTGTAAATGAAATGTACACATGTATCAGTGTTGCCAGCTATTAACCCCTCTTAGCGGTTTTCCCGAGTGTGGCTCCTGGTAAATTTTAACCTTCTTGGCGCTCTACCCATTTACGGCGGGACATGTAAGTAACCCCAACTGTCAGTGAGTGTAGTGTTGGTGAGTATTGTTTGTAAACAAACTTACCCCTAACTACTCTATGGCTAAAGGTCCAGGAGGTTAATCACCAATATCACTACCACACTCGGGTATTCTTACCTTCCCCAAGGGGGTCGGCAGCATTCTCCTGCGATGAAGTCCTCATCTCTTGTAGCTTGTGCCACCTCCCTGACATCATTGATGATGTGAGGAAGGTCGGGGGGGGTGTCCTTGCCAATCGCCAAATACAGGCATAGGCCTCTTCTTTAGCCATTGAGCTCCATACTTTTGCAATTTGTGTCTTCATAACACTTGGACTGAAAACCGAAGGGGAAAGCGAGTGAGAAGAGGCGTCACATGAATTATTTCCTTTTTATCTCTGGCCGCCTAGTTAAGGTTTATTTTTTGCTGATTCTTTTTCTCCAATACATTATTTTTCCATCAGCTCGAGCACCTGGAATCCATTATCTCATTCATATGGCAGGATGCTTAGAGTTATAAATGGGTTATATCATTGGATTATTTAACCACAATATCTCTAGAAATTGTGTTTTTCCCAACTGCAGGCAACAATGATAATGACTTTACCGTCAACGTAGACAGGTGCTACGGACGTAAACTCTCCTAAATACATATCGAAAGAGGTTTTCATTATTTTATTTAAGCCGTATGTTGTGAGGCGCTCCTCTGCACTTAATGTTATGTCCCCAAAGGCAGTCTAAAGGTAGCCATACACGGGTCAATTTGTCACCGATCGATTCCCGATGCGATCATTCCAGTAGATCATAAAATCTGCAATTGATCGGATCGGGAATAGATGAAAAAGCGCATTGGGAATCCCATTTGTAATGGATTTTGACATGAGCCGATCTCCCGGGCCGATTCCACAAAATCTATCAATCGGAAAGGCTGCTGCATAGGGAGCTATGGGTCCATCAATGTACTCCGATTGCCAAGCGATCATGTCGGATCAAAACAACATGTCGGTTCAATGTCCAATCCGATTTTTAGTCCAATTCTTAAAGAAATTGATTTATTTAAAGAAATCTATTTCTGTGAAATTCTATTTGTACGATCGACCAAAATTTACCAACATGTCTGATCCTTTTTTTATTGATTTTATGTTCGATGTTGACTACTCTTGGTCAATCGCACCAGCTGGGCAGGAATCGATTTCTAATCGATCAACTTAAAAAAAAAAATCGATCGTTTTAAGTTGATTGAAGGCAAAAATCGAACTGTGTATGGCCACCCTATCTGTCCTGGTGACCATTGTACCAAGACTCACAACCATTGTGCCAAAATCTACTTAAAGGTCCCCACACACGCACCAAGTGGGGGCTGACAGAGCTGCTAAGATCAGCTCTGGAAAGCAGCATGATGACATCATCACGCTGCAGTCCCGAGCTGACAGCATCGGCGGGCACCCTTTGTGTGCCGGCCGTTCGCTTCAATGAAGATATCGGTCTCTGGCCGGCTGAGCTGTGGGGCGACAGGGATCTGATTTTGCCGCCAACCGATGGGCGTGCGCACTCACAATCGGTGCGTGTATGGCAGGCTTAAGTTCCTACAAGAACAAAACTAAAGAGAGATATAATCTAATCAAATAATCTAACAGACAAGAGGGCTTTTCCCTCACTTTGAAGAGAGTTTCTGCTGTTGTAGGATGGGAAGTAAAGGTAAATTTCTTAAACGCCCCTAGCGTTTGAGACAACAAAATCTGCCGGAATGGGGATCGGCAAAACTTACCTGTGCTCCTGAAATTCTCTATTCAGCTGCAGCCTCCGATTGACTACGGCCCTGCCCCTTCTGCGTAATAAACCTACATGTTAATGGAGGGGCGTCGGTTTCCCAGCCCATATCGATGTGTGGAGGGGAGGGGAGGGCAGGAAATTCAAGCAGAGTACTGTGTACTCTGCTGTGATCACCCATACTGCACCGCTAGGGAGGTTAATGGGTTTACAACTGTTTTACCAGTTCCCTAGTTTAACTAAAGGCTTTGCTTTGATACATAGACAAGGACACAGTGAAAGGAATGGGTTAGCCAACCCTTGTATTGACCTTCAAAATATAAAATATACTCCTCAGTGGGCAGGTTCCAGGTACATTTGTGAATTATTATTATAATTACTGTACTACTAGTACTGGGGAATGAATGGGGAATGTATTCGAGCAGGTTCACCTTGTAAATGTTACATTCATAAGCATGACATACATCTTACAATTGGAAAACACACATTACACATACTCAGATGGACACCCTACAGGTGCTCATCACATCTCTTTATAGGGAAGACAAAGATGTATCTACAGATACTAACAGAATTTTATTTATAGTGAATTGGAGAAAATAGAGGTCAAAATCTCCATACCCTATACACAAATTCAGGGCAGGTCATGTTACCCAGCATGCAGCTTCTTCCTTCCCCCATCCTTTAGTAGTGTATACTCTAGCCTACTGTGGGGCCCTTGTGCCCATTTAAAACTAATGGGATGTGTACAGAAGACATGGTCACTACATTTTGCCGTGCTTCTGCATTGGTTTGAAAGGGCCCTTAGAGCTCTGCTCCACTACGTGGGGGGGACTTGGTCCTCCGACTTGTCCCCCCCTGCGACTCCGGTTCTAGTGCAGGTAACCCCAGCAATTTGGCGATTTTGTGTCCATTGGAAAATTACATTTACACGGCCAATCCGCAGTCCTCTACACGTCAATAGCGTCCATTTTTTTTGCTCATGCTACGACATGGTTGTGTCACATCATAACCACATTACTTTGCAGTGAGGCTGTGGCATCTTGGAGCCCTAGCCTAAGACCCTAAAGGGAAAGAAAAGGCTTTGTGTTTCTTACTGACATCTGCATGTCAGAGAGACTTTTCCTCTAATTTACGTGGCATAAGACAGATGTGAGGGAACATTTGTTCTGTTTTCCGTGTCACAATCCCAGAGCAAAGACCGGTGACATTAGTCTGCATACTTTACCTCTTTCAGCCAACCTGACATTTGTTTTTACAGCAGAAGCATCATCAAACCTCATTGATCTGCCCATTCAGTGATGAAGCCAGACCGTCCTCTTCACTCCCAATTTACTTTGTGACACATAGAAATGTACCCGCCTAATTATACATATCATGTGACCCATTCCAGCAGTTATTAAAGCAGTGTGTGGTCATGTCAAATTAATTAGAACAACATGTTTGGTTTTGTAACATAAAGCCCCCCATAGACAGGCAGACTCCTCCATGCAACTTCTGTACAACCAACTTTTCTTCTACCAAAACCATGTAATAGGAGGACCTTTCTACACCTTCCAATCACTATGTATTCTATCAGGGAGGTCACTATACTACATAGTTGTTGGTAAGTCTCATGAAAGTTGTATGGAGGAGTCTGCCTGTCTATGGGGGGCTTATGATTCGCGGTCCATCTCTTGATTAATGTATCACTACTTTTACTAGTTAATCTCTGGTGATTTACTGGAAGAATCTCTAACATCTTTTTTTATGGGATTCTTGGGTACTACCATGCTTTGCACATTTTGCTCCTATACGGTGATGCGAACCCCTCTACCTGCATCTGCAGGAACCCTCTAATTTACAGAAGCTGATTCCAGTCTATTATGCCTTCCCTAAGCAGGATTATTTAGTCTACAACCAATATGAGGCATATGCCGGTGACACATGGTCAAGCTTATTTGATAGGCAAGGCTTCTGACACTCCAATGTAACTGCTCAGGGCCCTTTCACACTAGCAATGCTATATCACATTAACAAAGGGTACGCAGGTTTCGCTATAGTTATACTTGTTGTGCCCATCACACTGGGCCCCACATTGCGTTAATGTGCAAAGAAGTACATTAATGCAAAAGTCATGCAATACCTGTTTTTTCAAGCTGCTGGTAAAAATGGCACCGCTGGGCAGCTAATCCCAGAGCCCACATAATTAGCAATAAGGTGGTTAAGGGTAATAGCACAGAGGCAGATGGACTTGCAATCAGTCAAACATTTTAATAAATTTACTAGTGTTTAAGGTGTTTTAATAAGTTTGGATCAGATCATATTTCAGAACATGCGTCAAATTTAACCTCCTGTGTGGTATGCCTGTATCGCACCCTGCCCTCCCTCCTTCCCTCTGCACATTGCGGCAATGTGGGTCATGAAAGGTTCAGCCCTCCATTAAAATGGAGGTGATTAAATTGACAATACCATTCCCTCTAACCTGAGTCACTATGTGCCAACAATCAAATGTATATATCAATAAACAAAAACTGGTTTGGAGAGTGAGAAGAGGGTACTATGCTGTATCCCAACGTTCGCTTACCAATATGGAGACTAGGAACTTCAAGGGACGTTTAGGGCACTAATTGTTACACTGATGTGTAAAATTTGATCCTTTATTATAACATGATGTGTAATATATATATATATATATATATATATATATATATATATATACACACACATTCACAATACATGATAGGGTTAAAAGTCACTTCATACAACTATTGCACATCCAATGGGGTTATAAATATTTCCAATGTACATTAAAAACTACAGTAACTGAAGGACACCTCTTCAGCACGTTTCGCTTTAGTAGCTTCCTCAGGAAGTATAGGTGCTTCCAATTTCTATCACTGAAAAATATTCAAATCAAATTCACCTAATGAATGTCACTATTACATACTAATTTGTTCACATCTGTATGTGACATACTCACTGCCTACAGATGTGTTCAGGGTCAGGTGGATTTGGTCGAAATAGTTCCTCTTTGTTGTCACCAATGACGCTCAAGACGTGGTGCGAACAGTCAGACTGGAAGCATTAGCGTTAACAGGTTTCCTGGGGTTTCTGGCCAAAAAACTAACTAAAAATACGTTCCTGCATTGCACTGCTGCATAAAAATGCATGCAATAGGGAGTTATGCATTAACCTGAAACCCGGGATCGGGCATATTTGCCTATCCTCGCAAGCCAGTGGCGATTCTGAATCACCGCTTCTTTAGCTTCATTAGTGACGCTGAAATGGCTGGCGGTGTCATTGACCTCCGTGTTAAGGAGGTGCCTTCAGTTTACCATCACATATTGCCGGCGTTGTAAAGGGAGGAGGGAGAGCCGGAAAACCATTGTACTCTGCTTTGATTGCTGCACCATGTCGATGAGAACAGCGTGGAAGTTAACACACTGGATTGCGCATTACCGCATAATGCAACTCCTGCAAGTGTGTAAAGGCACAACAGGTTTCCAATGCTGTAAAGCTAGCACGTACGACAACATAGTGTGACTAGTGTGAGAGTGTCCAGAGAAGCCGAGGTCAAAGATAAACAGGATCAAATAAGTAAAGTTCTTTAACACCCTAGTGGGTTTAATAAAAATTTTGCAGAGACATCAGCTATATTTATACAATTTAAAGGCAATAAACACCACAACAGTGACATATGGAACAAGCTGTTTACATAAATAGCAACGTGACTACAGCCAAGATGCAGGATGAGGAGACTCCGGTGATGAGGGCTTTCAGCTGGGACAGAAGGGAGTTTAGAAGTAAAATGCCAGAGCTATTGAAGAGCGGTGAGTCAGCATTGTGACATTAACCATGAATTCCGGGATGAAAACATTGGCTACAGCTATGTACTAAGGATGAAAGAGTGCTATGGGAATGCAGCAGCTGTGCCCTATTTCAGCGCGCATCATCGCCTACTACACCACATTACATGTAAAAACACAGACGGGCTCCTGTGTGCACCAGCCATAGGAATGTATATTCCCTATAGATATAGACGTATCTATATATACTGACACACAAATGACCAAAAAATTATCTTTGGAGGCATCACATTCTATCCAAGAGATAAGAGAAGCTACATTGGTTTATAGTCTAAAAACATTAAACTGGCCATACACAGTTAGATTGCTGCAGATTGACCGCCGCGCGGGCTCTCGCCGGTCATTGTGACGCAGAATTGGCCACAAATCTAATGCTTAAAAGCAAAACTTGCCCAGGAATTTGATAGAAGAAATCATGGACATGTCCCATTACTTTGGCCAATGGGACAGATTAATTTGTTTTTTTTTTAAGTTATCTTTTTTATTGATTTTTTCTCCTTTACAATAACACATTACAATACGAAATAAATTCGAAGAAATCAAGGAAATCCTGAAAAGGTTGGGTGCAGCCCCATGTGAACCTCTAGATGAATACATTTGTGAACACATAATCATTGATCTAAGGGGAGATGTTTTATCATAAAGAATTATCGTAATGACTAGTTATATCCACATATATAGATTCGTCTTTCACATGGTGTCCCATAAAGAAAAATGATTAATAATTTTCCTTAGTACAATAGATTTACCTATCATCCATCGTATACATTATTGCAGGCTTCATACATAAAACATAAAACATAGAACATGAAAAATCCTATCACAGCCATCAACTTCATTTTTATCCCCCTCCCATTATGTCTTTTTTAAAAAATTAATATCCGATTAATTTGGATAGGGACCAGCGTCACCATCCAAAGTAATGGCCAGCACACAAAGGGTGCCCGAACGATTCTCTTCACGACTGCCCGTGCTTGATGAACCGCACTGTCAATCTGCAGCAGAATCGTGAAGAAAACTAACCTTCTATGGCCAGCTTTACACATTTGTTTTTGCTTTCCTCCCCAATAACATATTTGCATTAAGTGTTAATCCTGCCACCCAGCCTGCTAAAGAGAATTGCCACTCTGAAGCTATGTTACCACTTCTGCGCTGGCAGTTAATCGCCTGAGGTGGCGATTTTTAATCCTATCAATGGGGACAAGCTCATTGAAAGTAGTGAAAGTAGTGTAGGCGATTTTGCAGGGGATTCTGCAGGGGAAATGCCAGTTTAGGTGATTAGTGGGAACAAAGCCTAAACTGGGACAGCTGTTTCTCAGCTGAGAATAACTTTTTACCTTTAGCTGAGGTGCATACAATGTTCACATTTAATAAATCATATTTCAGTTTTTTCTTCTTCTGAATTGTAGCAAAAGGTTCATCAAAATCGGATGTAAAAAGTGCCTTAGATCAGTCAGGTATCATATCATTTTTCCAACAGGTTTCTGTTATTTTCCAATTGATTGCTATTGGATTTAAATTAAGAGCAAGCACACATGAATCAAGCTGATCATTTCTCTCTTTGCATGCGGACATTGCTGCTATCCATCCTATATTCCATCTACATCAGTGGTTCTCAACCTTTTTATAATCGTGACCCTGGAGGAGGCAAAGTGTCACTTCCTGTATTCGGCAAGCAGAAGTGCCGGTGCGGAGTGTCCCCCTTCGCTTTCCAAATTATGGAAATGACACTCCACAACATCCCCTCCCTCCTATTTTCCCACCCCGCTTGTGATGAGTTATAAGGGAGAGTAATTGACAGCAATGGCAGCGAGGTAAATATGTAATCATGCACGCTCTCTGTATACAATCATATCATGATCAGCAGGTTCATAGGATTGTGGAGCCCTTCTCCATCAATATGCTGGCTCAGAAGTAAATGAAAGTCTAAAAAAAGTTTAATTTAAAAAGGTTAAAAAAAATGATATATATTGTGAGTCTATACAGGCAGTTCTTTTCTCTTTGCAAGGGCAAAGCAGCGTGCCTCCCACTCATCCTCTGACCCTCGCCCTCTCCATAAAAGAAAAAAAAGAACTGTGTGTGCAGATTTGTTCAACGGTTTCTGGAAGCGATCATCAAAGATCATTTCCACAACAAGTGTTAACAACATATTGGATGGGATTTTAAAAGGGCGGGTTATATTTGGCAACTTAACTCAAACTGGCAGCCGGCCAATAAAAAAAAAAGACAGTGACTCTTGACCTGGTAGAAAATGATAGGTCAGAAAGTCTTAATGAAAGAAAGTCAACACATGCCAAAGACACTAACATGGAGCCTTGCATTTTAGTTTTGTTGGCACACAATCATGTTTTGAAGAATTAAGAGAATTAACAGTTTGCACTATTATATTTACAGAACATGTTTACAGCTTTGAAGATGCATTTTTGTATTGCAAAGCGATAAAGCAAAGCAAAAATGACAAATAGTACAAAATAACAGAAAACTTCAATGTGCATAACTGTTCACCCCCCTAAAGTCAGACTTTCACAAGGCCATTTAAACACATTTAAATATTTCTCTTTAAGCAACTAAATCAGAGGCGGGCAAACTTGACTTGTGGGCCACAATGGGTTTTTAAATTTGACAGAGGGGCCGGACAAAGAATCTTAAAAAGCTGCCAAGTCCTCCCAGCCTGGGTGGTAAATTTAGAGATCACATTGATAAATGTTCTGTACCGCTTTAAAAAAATAATATTCATATGGGCAAGATATGGCCTCTGGGCCGTAATTTGACACCAAATGAACAAGAGTGTTGCTTTGGCAGTATTTTTCAGGTCATCGCCATGCTGGAAGTTAAACCTATAATGTTCTTTCCAACTGAAGAGAATTGATTTGATGGCGCTTAAGGGATCATACTCAACAACTGTGTCCCTAACTTGTTTGGAGAGCTCCTTTCAAAAAGTTGTGTTTATAACTGACAGATCATGTGATACTTAACTTAAGGCCCCCATACACCTTACCATACAATTTCTGTACAATCAACTTTTCTTCTATCAAAACCATGTAATATGAGGACCTTTCTAAACCTTCCAATCACTATGTATTCTATCAGGGAGGACCCAGCACTACATAGCTGTAATATAAACCTTCCAGTCACTATGTATTCTATCAGGGAGGACCCAGCACTACATAGCAGTGATATATACCTTCCAATCACTATGTATTCTATCAGGGAGGACCCAGCACTACATAGCAGTGATATATACTTTCCAATCACTATGTATTCTATCAGGGAGGACACGGCACTACATAGTTGTTGGAAGATCTAAAGGAAATTTTACAGCAAGATTGAAGGTGTATGGGGAGTTTAGATAGCACACAAGTAGACTTCATCTCACTAAATGTGAAGTGTACTATAATTAGTTTAGGGGCTCTGTGGTAGTGTGGGTGAATCCACCCTTTGGCAAAATGGGTCAAAAGAAGGACTTGACAGGCTTAGAAAAGTCAAAAATAGTGAGATATCTTGAGGGATGCAGCACTCTTAAAATTGCAAAGCTTCTGAAGCGTGATCGAACAATCAAGCGTTTCATTCAAAATAGTCAACAGGGTCGCAAGAAGCGTGTGGGAGAACAAAGCCGCAAAATAACTGCCCATGAACTGAGAAAAGTCAAGCGTGCAGCTGCCAAGA
>CM070040.1:58302125-58330399 GCA_036250615.1 Ptychadena robeensis | reverse complement strand
TGGGTTCATTGAGAACATGGTTGTTGTTCAATAATAAAATTATTCCCCAAAAATACCACTAATAATTCTGCACTCTCTGTAGAAGAAGAGCTAGGTCACATCACAAATTAAACAAAGCTGAATGTTTGTGGTAACAACTGGAGAATGAGAAGTCCTGGCAATGCAAAAGGGGATGATACAGGCCTATCCACATCAACGATCAACAAAGTGATTTCTATCTATAATAACAGCTATACTAAAAAAAAATCACTTTCAAAGATTAATACGATTGTGTATGTTCATATAATTTCAAATATAATTAAAAAATAGTAATAAAAATAAGGTCAGCTGAAGTTTTCCTCCAATCTTATATAGTCTTCCTCTATCTTTTATACCCAGATATGAAGGTCCTTGCTCAGGCTTTTCGTGTTCTGGGGCACTCATGGGCAAGCTTTGGCCTATTTGGGAAGGGCTAACACAGTGCTCATCTGCGAATGTGTGCAGAGTATACTGTGCAACATGTGTATTTGCATTAAAAAAAGTATAAGCATGAATGAGTCTGGCCCCTCTGTCAAATTTAAGAACCCTTGGTAGCCCCGAGTAAAAAGTTTGCACATCCCTGTTCTAGGGTGATCACAGAAGTGTAATTGAGCATTACCATCCTGTCATTCTGGCTTGAACAAGAAAGCTACAGATTGCTGCTTTACCATATATGCGTATAGTTCAATTTTGTCCACTGTTAAAAGGATAAAGGCGATCAGTATCACTGAGATGCAAAAAAATTTATAATTTTTGATACATTATCTGTACATTTATTTTAAAACCAAGGCAATGAACTGCATCTAACAGACAATATTCATCTCCCATCTGAATTAAAAAGGCATCTAACCCCAAGAATATGTTGAAGCTGGCCCTTTCCTATCAGTTGTATCTGCATTAGATTCTATTTTCAAACTTTGTATAACCTTTGGGTCATTGGCAGACCCTGCAGGAAGCCTGTTGAGGGGTCAATTAATCATGTTGAAAAACGTTGCCCAATCACTGATGTTTTCCTCTCGATAAACTAGAGACAGAGATGTCGGTTTCCTCTCTACATCATCCACATTTAGGGACCTGGTGTCCAGCAACCAGATTCTTATATCCATTGATGTAGTCGTCTTTTTGGCCTTGTATTGTTCCGGTGTTTATCCAAGCTTATAGTACTAGCCGAAAACTACATCTGTGTTTTACCTGGTCCAATCCAAGAAAAAGTTGTGATGTTGGAAGTTTAAAAAATACATTCAGATATGCATGGAAAAATTATTCCAACAACATAACATAATATTAGCTAATAAACAGACATTTGAATTATGAACACCCCCTCCCGCATGGTTTATATACAGCTACCCTACTGTGCAAGGATATTGTAAATTACTATTTAAATTACAAAGGCAACAGTGTATTCCTTTGGGTAATTGCTGGTGTTATGGTGCATAATCGAGAACACAGGCAACTAGGATTTTCTTACAAATGTGTGAAGTAATTTAACAAGAACCCTTGCAGCCCCTCCTCTCTACCTGGCTCTGATGACTGCTGACACGGTGCCCCCCCTTGAACTTGCTGCAAAGATAGACAGGCAAATCTCTCATTTCGGCTCTACATTAAATCGAATGACACAAAATTTCCCATAGAAAAACCACTATAAATGCCCCCAGTGGCCACTAAACATATTGCATCTTGAGTTAACCCCCGGAAGCCTGGTAAATAAACATGAAATCTCTCATACAATTCCAAGGAACAGCAGGTAAGTATCTTTTTTTTAGGATTGTGGAGTGCTAGGCCACCATCATACTATCTCAGAGGTAAGTCAAACTTTCATACATATTTTTTAGATTTTAAGTATACATCCACTTTAAATACAATTCTTACATGTGTTTAGCTTGGAGCATAGTCTGGATAAAGGATGCCACTAGCTTCCTTCGAGAATTATCTGGTCACTTTCAATCGTAAAATGGACATATTAAAAACCTTTCATAGCATGCAAACTGTAATACACTTAATTCAATTTAAAAATATGCAATATAAAGAATGAACACATTTTATAAATGGTTATGTATGGGCTCACCAGCCTAATATGCCAACAGACAGCTAGACCTTCCACAAGCCCAATAAATAAGCCGTATCCCTCAGTAAAAAGGATGGAAAAATCTATTCAGGCATTTTTTTTTCACTTTAGGCATATAAAACTCATGTTCATGACCAAGTATGGGCTTTTATACCGGTCTTCCAATTCTGCTTTCGAATGATGAATCAACCCTGTTTAGTTTGGGTCCGATTTCAGTTGCCAAGTTTCTAATGAAAAGATCTTTGTAATGCAGAGGGACTTTTCCCTTCAGATTTAATGGATGAATGCAAATTGCTGAACATACTTTCTGAAACAACTGACAACGTTAAAAGATGCTAAAAAGATGTGTTTTCCCGGTTCAAGTTTACAAAATACGGTAAGCAATGGATGTCACAGTACTTTCTTCCTCATGTATCTAATTGCAGAGAACACTCCATTGATGTTCTTACCCGCAGGATAATCTCACGTAGTATAATGAGGATACATTCTACAGTCTATTACAGTGAATGATCAGCCAAGAAAAGATTTTACACTACCTAGACCAGTGGTTCCCAAACTTTCCATGCAGCCCCCTTTTCTAGATCAGAACATTATTAAGCACTTAGCAATTACAAATGGTGCAATTCCATCACTATGGGACAAATGAATCTCTACAAAAATGGAAATATTGACCAGTTCCCATCACATAAACACACACACACAGACCAATCATGCAGAAAAATGTATCATTGACATAGGCAAACACACACACATTACATGCAGTCTAAATACTTTCTGAAGCTAGTTCTTCTGTTCTCCGCAAAGTCTGCTTCCTTCTTGTCCCTCCCCCCGGTTTCTGATTGGCTGGGTGTAGTAGAGGAGTTTGGGGGCTTTGTGTGCATTCAGCAGAGGGAGAAGAGAAAGGACAGCATGGAGAGCCATTAGGCAGGCGAGCGCTGCAGTTCTCTCCTCTCCACTGTCTGCTCTGTGCTGGCTAATGGCACGCTACCCAAAAAGAGGGCATATGTTTACCACAACATACACACTGCATGTGTAATGGCAACAAACACAAAAGTGGAAAGCATTCATGTGTGCGTTGTACAGTACACACCAAATACATTATAGGAAGTGCTTAGATTATACTGTGAAGCAAAGCATGCTGCCAACTAACTGCAACACAGCACATATAGTGTGAAAGGGCTCTTAATATACATTGAAATAATCTAGCATGTCTTCCCATTGACCTTAATTTGAAACACAGAAAATCCCAAGAATATTGGTCATGCAAACTTCTGAATTTAGTACTCTTAATAGGTCATCTGGAAAGTCAAGTGCTCTTGTCTGCCACTTAGAACCAATTCCATTTAGCTTTGGAAGAAAGAAATTAATTGCTTTTTCCAGGCCTAAACGATATCTCGTTCAGTTGTAGAATACTAATCTAAACTGTCCATATGAAGTGATCGTACACAGACCTGAGAGATAACAGAGGATAACATCACACAATGGTCAAAATATTACCAGTAGGACCCGTTGTACAGATAACATTGGTTCACTTTGTATAAAGCCAGCCATACACTCTGAGATAAAAATTAGGATCCATTAAAACAGACCAATGTATCCCGATGGCGGTATCGGTTTGGAACGTAATATTCGGCAAAAAAGCTACCACATTGAAAATCCAATTCAGTTTTTTTTTTTTACGAGGATGTCATCGAAATTCATCGCCGTTTATATCGGCCATTGCGATGTTTTTTTTTTTTTTTTTTTTAAAGGGTAAGCCTTGGCAGTAATTGGTCGGTAAACACTGTGAAAACAGTATGAAGTTTCCCGATGTTGCCAGACCAATTAAAATTTTTGAACATGTCCAATAAATTACGATCGTAAAAAAACGGCAATTACGATCGTAATATATCGGTTGTACCATGTGGACATGTGCAGATTTCAGGCCGATAAAATGCATTCATTGGTCGGTTTTAATGGATCCTAATTTTTATCTCAGAGTGTATGGCCTGCTTAACTTTGGTACAGATCAACTTTGCTTCAACAGATCCTAATGTTGACCGTGCAGTTAAATTATCATCCTTTAACTTAATACTGATCGATAGTCCTACCACACAGTGTACTCACTGCAAAACCCATTCCTTAAATTAAATAAATTATTCATAATGTATTTTGTCTTTCTAGGCCAAGATGGATTGACATAAGAATTATTGTAAGTGTCACTTTGGCAGCAAGTTAGCATACTGCCTAAAGCAGTTCTCAACCTTTTTAGATCCGTGATCCCGGAGGGGACGTCGCAAAGTGTCACTTCCTGTATTTGGAAAGCAGAAGTGCTGGTGTGGAGTGTCATTTGCTGAAAGATCAGGCACGTGTAATGACCCCCCTTGTATATGGCAAGTGTGGAGGGAGAGTAACGAGGCATGGGGTCCCTTCTAACTTCCCACCCTGCACATCATTTGCACAAGCACTTGCACACTATGGCTTCAACCTCCCTAGCGGTTGAGACGAACCCAGTTCGTTCGCCATTCAGGCTCGCCTCAGCCGCAGGGGAACCGGGCATCGAGTGTAGCCAATACACCCACAGAAAGCTGCACCGATCGCGTCACGGTGACGCGGAAGGGGGCCAGCGCCATAGATCTCCATGTTAATGTAGAAGCGCCGGCTTTCCCGCCCACACAGCCAGCTTCATTTATGACACCGGCTGTGTGGAGAGGGGTGGAGGGAGGAAATGGCATGCAGTGTACTCTGTGTAAAAACGGTGCGGTATGGGCGGTGCGCTAGGGAGGTTAAGATCCCACCCATAATGGTGACCTTAAAACGGCAACATATGAGGAGCTACATAAACGTAAATACGAAGATGTATTTCATGATTAGTGCCCTACTAATAAAAAATACTATATATAAAAAACATACATCTTCTCTCCCTTAGCTAACACACTGTGAATCTTACATGCAATCCTTAACAGTGTTCATCATTCGTGTGTATACCACACTTTCCATAAACAAGCAGTTTGTATGCACATCCTCAGTCTATTTTGACAAGGGCCGGAGTTATCGCACTGACCTTCTCATTATCTGGAAGGATTAAGCAGAGAACTCTGCATTGTTGGCAGACTGAGATCATGTCTTATTTCTGCTGCTGCATTAATGTCAATGAGTGACTTTCATCTGTACAGCCCAGACACTATAATGTAAACCAAACAAACACACTGGCAACAAGTCTTTAAATAAGGAATGACCAGCGATATTGATTATTCAAATTATCTAAAAGTCAAACCTGCAGATCACAAGGCATTAAAGGTTACCATACATCACTCATAGAATCACTCATCACTCATCTTCATATTACATGAATGGAAAGATTATAAGATGTGGGGTGACCTTTACTCTTTCTTTTACAGATGTACAGACCATGTGATCATTGTTCAAAATTAGTATTAAATATTTTTACCTTATTTCCTGTATCAGCGTGTTAATTGAAAAAAAGTGCCAGCATGCTTGATCATAGATAAAAGTTAGAATATCATGAATTCCTATTGAAAACCATAGCAACTCATATATAGTGCAACAATAAAATATAAAAGATAATTAAAAGCTCTGTCACTGAGTGAGAAGGTCCATTGCTGTCTAATAGTTCATCATCACCCTCTGCTGGAGACCTAGAGGAACACAAATGACAGATGACATGTTCTCAGAGGAAATTTATCAGTTTCATCAGTTTGTGGACCAAGATGATTTGATCAGGTCTCATTTCTGCTTCCTGTGTAGGCTAGTAAATAGTAAATCACTATCAGCCAATTAAAGTAGAATCCTTTTTATCATCCTTCTGAATGGTAAAACTGGAATTATCAACACTGGGCGTCAAGGATGTATCAGCATTTAGCGTCCATTACTCTCAATGGATGGTAGCAAATAAGATGCTCATGTTCAGGATACATAAAGGGGGTTCATTATTGTATTGTAGAATCACATGCAAAACACGCAACCAGTGCGTCACTCATCATGCCTGTTGCAAATCATGCCATTAAAAACAATCAGCTCACAAAGTTTACCTAGTGTAGACAATGTTCAAGATAAAGAGAGCATATTTATTGTAATTGAAAAGAAAAAAAAAGTTTGATTTGTCAGAATCTAAAGATGTGAATTAAGATTTCAAGGTCATTTCTTGAGTCTGCCTTAAGGTCCTCATATACCGTACAATCTTACCATACAATTTCTGTGCAATCAACTTCTCTACTAAAATCATGTAATTTCTAATCCTTCCAATCACTATGTATTGTATCAGGGAGGACCCGGCACTACATAGCAGTGATATATACTTTCCAATCACTATGTATTGCATCAGGGAGGACCCGGCACTACATAGCAGTGATATATACTTTCCAATCACTATGTATTCTATCAGGGAGGACCCGGCACTACATAGCAATGATATATACCTTCCAATCACTATGTATTCTATCAGGGAGGACGCGGCACTACATAGTGGTTGGTAGATCTAAAGGAAATTGTATGGAGTGATTTACAGGTGTATGGGGGGAATTTGAAGAATATAGAACAGAGAAATGTATATTACATTTGTTATATGAAGCCCTATATCCAACCTTATAGATCAGTAGTGGGCAACTGAGTTGATATGGAGGGCCACAAGAGAGTCCCTCGGCATCACTAAAGGGCCGCACATAACATTTTCAATCTATACTGACTTGTTTTAGAATTTTTATGAAAAATGACAGAATGCATAGCTAGAAGACATTGTTTTTTACATTTTTAAATAACAAAATGTGTGTTACAATATACATCAAGCATTAGGGAACACTGAAGTGTGATAATGCACATAATGCCAATCAGCAACTGGGCGAAGACAAGTCAGCAGGGGATCGGTGGACAGGTGAGTTCCTATGCCCATTGCATTAGCAGCTAGGTTTTGGGGGCCACCAAAAAACGCCCAAAGAGCTGCATGTGGCCCCCGGGCCGCAGGTTGGGAACCTGGGTTATTGATCATTAAACATGGGTGATGCTGGCTTGTAGAGTGGTAAATCTATGGGGGCATCTTCTGGGAAAGAATGAGTATTACTACTATTTTACAGATAACAAAGTTTACTATGTTCTGCTATGTAATTATGCTAAAATAAAAAAAATAGGTTCATGCTAATTACGATGTCATATGATCCTATGCATCGGAGGAAAGAACAAAGGGTGTAACAACCAAAAACTGGACTTTACAGAGTTAGAGAAAAGCATGAGAGGCAAACAAAGGCTATTGTGTCTGTTTGACATTATTCCTTCCTCTTATGAAGAATTACTTTAAATGTCATTTGGAGCCAAGTTTGATAAATCAGAGATTGCTGCGGACACAATGAGCTATGTTTGAACAGTACAACAATCACCTGTTCAGTAAACAAGACATAAAGTTCTCTGAGCATTGTTGTAATGTTTGTGTTGGTTTGGAGTGAAACATGACATCAATGGCTGGTCTCCAGCTCCTTTTATCACGCAGATCTTGGTGTGAGCAAATGCAAACATGAATTTCGTCTAAACAGCAGAGGACTCGGCAGGAGCGCTGGGCCTGTGCAGCCATCTGGTTAAAATTCCTTCCCAAGCCAACGTAATCTAAATGGAACACGAGGTGCCGTTTTCCTGCCACAAAACTTGCTGCCAAAATATTTGTCGGCTTTCAGCAATTCTTTTCTCTCCCGTGTGTTTCACCACGTCAGAATTTTGTTACGAGTGGTTAACCTTGACTAAACATTACTCTACACAAACATACAAGACCTAATTTGGGAAAAATCGAAGAAGAATCAAGAGGCCATTTCCTGCTATGTCTAGGAAGGAATGTTTCTGTATTTAGGTGAACCATTAACTGATGTGTCATGACTGAAGTATTTTTATCCATTTTGACTGTATTACCATATTTTGTGGGCCATAAGACGCATAGGTTTTAGAGCAGGATGACAAGAAAAACAATATTTGAAGTGATAGAGTATAATTCTCAATTGGGGAAAAAATCCAGTGCAATATCAATTTTAGCCACAAGATGCCCCCAGTGAACACTCGCCATCAGTAGATACATGACATCACAGCTTCCTTCTCACACATCAGGAAAGGGGGGGGGGGGGAGATGCTTCATGCATCGCTCCCCTCTACAGCTGACAACCAGACTCCACAGATACGTAATGTAACAATGTCCTGCCCTATGACTTTATTGCATCAGATAGTCCCGGAAGGCCATTCAAGTGGCTGACTGGATGAACACATGCAGGCGCACGAGACCACATGCCTCTGCATAGAGACACAGAACATTGGTAAACAAAGATAAAACTTAAGGAGCTTAAAATAGCAACAAAGGTTTTACATATCAGAGTTTGCACAATGTATGCCCTAGCGCACTGCTGAGGTCCAGATTTCTGTACCAAAAGTGCACCATAGACTTCAATGGTACATTTTTCTTTATTTTGTAGGCCTGTAACTTCCCAAAATCTGTCCGTACAAGGGTCTAATAGACATCCTGAATAAATTAATGATTGAAACAAACAATTATGTAAAATAATTTTTTTTTAAATCAAATTATTGAGAAAACACAAAAGTCAGGGCACAAAGCTATGCTGCTATGTACTAAATCTCGCCCAAATAAAGTCTCTGGTGCCCCAGATGTGCCCATTTGCAGTTAACCCTCTCTAACCTGGTGTGATGGGTGTGGTAAAATCACACCAGGGACGAGAGGGTTACTGCAAATGGGCACATCTGGGGCACCAGAGACTTTTTATTCTGGCAATGTTTAGTACATAGGTGCACATTGATACGAGTTTTCTACAAAGAAAACTGATTTTTGCAATTGACTTTCAAATTTCCTGCCGCCTCCACGATGTGATGTCATCACGTCACTTGGAGGGGGGGGGGGGGGGAAGATGCCGGAGGATTCAGCCAGCATGTCACATCTGGGACACCGGGACAGCTCAAAACTGTAAGTATACGCTGCCAGTGCCCCGATGTTCACTGGACGGCACCATTGTGTCCAGTGCGATAGTAGAAGTAGCAGCGATGGATGAGATGGTGCCGTCCCGAACACTTGGGCGGTTAAGAGAAGAAGTTCCAGCTGTTGGAAGTTTTATGGACAGTGCAGGACAAGGCACAGTAGCTCAGTAAAGAGGAAAAGATCAGCAACATGGAGACCTTAGACAATATGGAGGACTATTCTCTACGTTCTTCGATTCTCTACTCGGGTTCAGTTAGGCTTAGATGTACAGGGTTTTTAAATCCACTCAGTTTAACCATACATTTAGAGCAGTTTTCACATGACTTTAATGAGTGCAAAGATAAACACTGATTGATAATAATATTCCTTAGCATTCTCCAGTGAGATCAGTAAAATTATATATATTCTAGTACTGAATATTGGAAAACTTATTGAAAAAAACTTATGAAATGTAAAAAAATTGCATTAATCCTTACTGACCTTTTACATAAACATATACATATAGTGTGTTTATATAAATATATACACTGTTTATGGAAGAGCTCAGTAAGGATACATGCAAATTACAAATAATCAATATTTTCCTCAATATTCAGTAGTAGAATTTTGGCTTCCTTGTCCTTCACCGACATGAACATCACAGCGGTTCCACATATTGCACACTTACACAATAGCTACTCATGTTAACATTTTACAAAGTGCCTTTTAAAACGTTTTTTACAAGCTACGAAATAGTTAAAGCAGTCCCAGCGGCAGATAAAATATTCTGCTATGTAGTTTGTCTGATTATGAGACTAAATACACAGATCAGGAGGTGATGTCACTCCGGAATGCAGCTGAGTTAAACAGCAGTTCTGTTTTCAAGATTCATAGAGAATTCGGGGTAGAATATCCTAAAATCCTTATTTGGTTACAGTTAAACCCAAAATGAAGCTTTAGCAAGGACATAAAGAAATTGTGTTGAAGGAGCTGGCCAGCTATCACATCGGTGTGACAGAAAATTGCTTTTGGCTTCCCTGATACTATGGGTTGAGCCCAGAAGCCCAGTTATACACACACAGAGAGAAGGCAGAAATGTTGGAGTTAAGCTAGGAACACACGGCTCGATTTATGTGTACAATCGATGTAAATAAATGAAAATTTACATCAATTGTACCAAAATTGTAGCGCGGACACATGGTACAATCGACGATTTTAGTTCGATGAAGAGCTTTACATCGATTGAAAAGTGATCGGACTAGTTGGAAAATTATTGTCGATTGTACTATCATTTTCATCGTACAATTGTATTAGATGAAGTGATAGTTTACTGTTTGTAGGGCATCAATGGCATTGACGATTTTAGTCAATAATCAATGTTTTCTACATCGATATTGTACTACGATTGTATGACTCTATAGTGCACACAGTACAATCGATAAAATACCAAAATCGAGGTTCTTCATCTAATCTTATATCGATTGTATGCTTAAATCGAGCCCTGTGTTCCTAGCTTTAACCCTCCAACATTGAAAACCTCTTCAGTTTAAACCAATGCATTAAATGTTCTGTAAAGTCTCAGGGCTCATTAACACTAGCTTTGGTACGGTACCGCAGCACAGCAAGGCTAGGGTCAAAGCAAGGTCCTTGCTGCACTGTACTTGCATTTCTGGTAATGCACAATGGCGCGTGCTACCGAAAACACCCTGCAGAACGCATCTTTGCAGGCACAAGCAAGCATCACGCCTACATTTGTATGCGAGAAGCAAGCAAGGGGTAAGGGACGCGGTTAACAACCACAGTTGCGTTACCACTACTGAGTCTGTTATCGGCAAAAACTGCAACTGCAGCTCGGATAGTGTGAAAGGACATTTTTTAAAACCAGAGTACCAAGTAAAGAGGTCAAGATGTATTATTCCTTAAAAAATTTTACTTTTCGTTGCTAATATTCTAACAGAACAAAGTGATGTGTACTACGTCTTTGGTGAGAAGTTTTGGAGTTGCTGTATATCGGTTTTAGTGGCACGGAATAATAGGCACGGAATAATTCTCTTAAAGAAAGGAGTTGCAGCAACTTCTACGTTTTCTGGCTAGTACACTATATAATATAATCTTTACTTTTCAAGTGTCTGCCCAAGTACAAGTATGTAGATCAGGGTCACAAAACCAGACTACAGAAAAAATGGGTTTTCTTAACCACTAGGCAATTATTTCTGGAAACAGCAGTCAGTAATTACAGCTTCCATGGTCTCCAGTTACAGATTTCCTTTAAAGCAACTTTGTCAAGTTACAAAAACAAGCCCAGACCGTGCAATAGTAGCAGTATTATCAGCTCTCCACTTGTGACTCTTACCTTCCCCTGAATTCCACCTCTGTATATATAGACATATCTGTACATATAGATTTTGGCATTCAATACTAGGTTGACTATAACTGTTTGCACTCTGTGTGTGTCCCATAGTTGTGTAAGCATCAGACAATGAAATTAAAAAGACCCTCTTTTCAAGATTGGTCATATAATGAAGGTTTTCATCAATTCGTCAACACTGAACACTTCTTTATTGATGCAAAGAGGGAGGGGGGGGGGGGTGATGTTATAATATCACTGATGTATCCTACATCATTATTTGTATACTCACTGTATGTCCTCAATCTTCTGTAGTAACTGACATTGGGTGTAATCCACCCTAGAAGTCTGACATCTAGTGGCAAAAAGTAATAATTACAAAAGAACAGATCTTAAGTATAGTATAGTGTACACCATACAATATACAGGGGTGCACATAACTATTTTAGTTTGATCCTTAGATGAGTACCAGGAGTTGGTGTTTGGTACTCACCCTATATGCACAGTGGCTTGCAAAAGTATTCAGCCCCCTTGAACTTTTCCACATTTTGTCACATTACAGCCACAAACATGAATCAATTTTATTGGGATTCCACGTGAAAGACCAATACAAAGTGGTGTACACGTGAGAAGTGGAATGAAAATCATACATGATTCCAAACATTTTTTACAAATAAATTACTGCAAAGTGGGGTGTGCGTAATTATTCAGCCCCCTTTGGTCTGAGTGCAGTCAGTTGCCCATAGACCTTGCCTGATGACTGCTAATGACTAAATAGAGTGCATCTGTGTGTATTCTAATCTCATTACAAATACAGCTGCTCTGTGACGGTCTCAGGTTGTCTAAGAGAATATTGGGAGCAACAACACCATGAAGTCCAAAGAACACGCCAGACAGGTCAGGGATAAAGTTATTGAGAAATGTAAAGCAGGCTTAGGCTACAAAAAGATTTCCAAAGCCTTGAAAATGCCACGGAGCACTGTTCAAGCGATCATTCAGAAATGGAAGCAGTATGGCACAACTGTAAACCTACCAAGACAAGGCCGTCCACCTAAACTCACAGGCCGAACAAGGAGAGCGCTGATCAGAAATGCAGTCAAGAGGCCCATGGTGACTCTGGGCGAGCTGCAGAGATCTACAGCTCAGGTGGGGGAATCTGTCCATAGGACAACTATTAGTCGTGCACTGCACAAAGTTGGCCTTTATGGAAGAGTGGTAAGAAGAAAGCCATTGTTACCAGAAAAGCATAAGAAATCCCATTTGCAGGAAAACTAACACCGCACATCACTCACTGAACACACCATCCCCACTGTGAAACATGGTGGTGGCAGCATCATGCTCTGGGGGTGCTTCTCTTCAGCAGGGACAGGGAAGCTGGTCAGAGTTGATGGGAAGATGGATGGAGCCAAATACAGGACAACCTATAAGAAAACCTCTTGGAGTCTGCAAAAGACTTGAGACTGGGGCGGAGGTTCACCTTCCAGCAGGACAACGACCCTAAACATAAAGCCTGGGCAACAATGGAATGGTTTAACACAAAACATATCCATGTGTTAGAATGGCCCAGTCAAAGTCCAGATCTAAGTCCAATCAAGAATCTGTGGCAAGATCTGAACACTGCTGTTCACAAACGCTGTCCATCTAATCTGACTGAGCTGGAGCTGTTTTGCAAAGAAGAATGGGCAAGGATTTCAGTCTCTAGATGTGCAGAGCTGGTGGAGACATACCCTAAAAGACTGGCAGCTGGAATTGCAGCAAAAGGTGGTTCTACAAAGTATTGAATAATTACGCACACCCCACTTTGCAGTTATTTATTTGTAAAAAATGTTTGGAATCATGTATGATTTTCCTTCCACTTTTTACGTGTACACCATTTTGTATTGGTCTTTCAAGTGGAATTCCAATAAAATGGAGTCATGTTTGTGGCGGTAATGTGACAAAATGTGCAAAAGTTCAAATACTTTTGCAAGCCATGGTATGTGGTCTTTCTCACTTTCTCCCTTACTGTCCTCTGCGTCAGCTTCCTGCATGGTAGACTCTGCTGCAGATGGACCTCCCTGTTCCTGATTGAGCCTCCGGTTAGCTGTCTTCATCCACAGGCCACATGTAACTCTCACAATACAACAAGTTTGAACCCCCAGATCTCATACCTCAGTAGTACAACCCTGACATTTTCTGTCTTACTACATTCCCAATTTCACACCCCTAACTGCAACCTTTCATCGTTTTTCATATTTCTCTGCAGTACGACACCGAGTGCCTCCAAGTTGTTAGTACGCATATGAGCTGTGTAACAATAATGCAGGCATGCAGAGCAGTTTTTTGGCCGCCTTTGAGTACCACTTATGTGCAACCCTGGCAATATAGTACAAGCCACAGCTTGCTTTTCAATGTCTTTCCACTTAGATTGTTAAAGTTAAACATTTCATTATTTTTTGTTATCAGGTTCCTAGCAAAAGATGTAAATAGGATATTATGTACGCTGTGCTAAATGTGACTACTACATAAAAGGTTTATGTAAACAAAACTTAACTTGCAAAAAGCACGTACCAATAGTGTTTTTGAGTCCGTATACAGAACAGTACTTAAGAAATTGGTTTAAAGGGCTCTTCATAAAGCATGCCAGCATGATCTCCTACCTGATATCAGTATCTGTGTGGTATGTGTTCTGTATGGTTATCTGCCCGGCTGGTATTGGTTCTGCCACTCCCATTCACAGGACGCCTATGAGACAAACACAGCTGAACACATATTTATCATATAAACGTATGCTACTATAGCGGACTGCTCACCACAGAGAGATAACAGAGACAGTGGCTTGCTGATTTTTATTATGGAAAGGTGAGATAAGGAATTCTTTGGAAGGTTCACAACACATTATAGGCATTTTCATTATTTCTTATTATCGTGTTGCTGCCCGATATCGGAGGAGCTGCTTTGCATGGAGACCCCACGGTCTCCATGCAAATCAACGGACATTGAGCGTGGTTTAATCAATCCCGCTCGAAAACAGGGATATCGGACGTAACTACAAACTGGGATGGCCGCATATGATATGGGCCAGATAGATGGCCGCGAGCGCGCACGGTGCTCGAACCGGCCATTGATCTGGCCCGTATCTGCAAATGTGTATCGAGCTTTAGGAATTAATTAGGTTTTGTAAGTCAAGGGTCCACTGAACTGTACACAAATATACACACTATACATGCTGGAAGCACTGGGTCACATGGTCATGAGCTAAGAGCAAACACTATACTTTTGTTCAATCCATTTCAGAACAGTTAAGTTACAGAACATATACCGTATAAACTCGAATATAAGCCGAGGTACATATACCGTATAACCAACCCGAATATAAGCCGAGGTACCCAATTTTAGAAAAAAAAAAATCGGAAAAAACGGAATGACTCGAGTATAAGCCTAGGGAGGGAAATGCAGCAGCTAAGGTACAGAAACACACAGCAAACATACTTTTGTTTTGAGGTGTAATTATTTAATTCAGCAGATTTGTAAGTTAATTACAAAGGCCCTGAACATGAACGTTGTAAAGAAAAAAAGTATTGCTCTAGCATATCAGGTTTTTGCACAAAATAAGTTCAAATTTGACTCGACTTTGAACCTTATTTATGCAAAAACTACATATACTAGAGCAATAATTTTTTTTAAATGTTCCCACAACACTTTTCTACATCTCCAGCAAATTTTGTGATGATAGTATGTTTGGAGGCTTTGCAATTCTTTCATAAAGTCCACCTACAAAATGCTGCAAGTTTTTTGACCCGAGTATAAGCCGAATTTCATTTTTTGAGCACATTTCAGGTGCTGAAAAATTCGGCTTATATTTAAGTATATACGGTAATTGTCCTGGATGGCAAGAATCCAAATTCTACAGGGTTCCTAAAAGGCTGCAGGTGACATGGTCATTCCCAAGGGGCACAACTGCACAGTTGCCTGAGACGCCCTAGCGTGCCTAGTAGCTCCGGTACCTAGTGACAAAAAACTGTAAACCTGCCACTATCTCTTTAGTATGTAAATACTAGGTGGACCGAGCTCACCCTCGCTGATACCATTTTATAGGAGTAAATAATTCCATTGAATCACCAGTGAGCTAATGGTGTGTTTTATTATTGTGTGAGAAGTGACTAATAGTTTTCAGTTAAACTGTAACTATGGACAAATGAAAACATTACATGACAGTAATCATACACTGGGTGGTGGATATTCCCGCTCGTACGTGCACAGCAGAGTTCTATAATGTTTATACAGTTTATTTCCTGTGTTTATATGAATATGATATGAAATGATATGATATGAAAAATACATAATAAACCCCAAATTATTAAAAAAAACTATTCTATCAGTTTTTCATTCATGTGGAACATGCCGAAGGTTTGTGAGGTTTTGTGAGGTTTCCAGTGAGCACTGTGGCAGGCTCTGTGCCCAAAGGGACTTAGAAAAGTTTGAAAAAGTGTCAACAGTGACTTCTACTTTTATCCAGTAGCCTACAACAGTGTTACTGGAGAGGCAGAGCTTCACAGGAATGGTGGAGGCAATGACAAGGGAGCCTGGAGGACTTGAGGCTGTAAGGCTCAGGCTACACTTGCGCTAAAACCCCTATGTTAAAGAACAGTGCACAAGCCTGCCATTGACAGCAATGGGCTATGAAAGGCTGTGTAGAGCCATCGTTCCGTCGTATTAATAGCGGAGCTCTGCGCCAACATGAACGCAAAGGAGGCTTGATGTATGACTAACATACCCAGGCACATTAGTCATACATCAACCCATTAATTTAAAGGATTTGTTCTATATAGTGTAGCCTTAATGGTACAAACAGGGGGGGCTTGCGCTAGATGGATGCGTCGACGTCAGAACATCCGAGCACATAATGTAGCCCTAGTCTAAAGTTGGCCATACACGCAACCGATATTCAAGAAGATTGAATAGTGTTAGTTTTATATCGAAAACCGATTTGTTGAACCTTGATCTTTTTATAAATGTACAACAAAATGAGTAATCAATCGATCTCTGTTAATCATCAAATTGGAGCGGAACTGCCTCGCCTTGAATGCTTCCTCAATCAGTTGGTAAAATCCATGTCTCTGCAACAGTGCAATCTATTAAAATTTACAGACATGTCCTATACAGTTCTGATCCAAATTCAGTCCAATATTGATTACTTTTACCTAGGGCTGGACAATAATTCAATATCAATATATATCGCGATATAGATGTATATCGAAACCACAGAAATGTATATCGAAAATGTGTTTAAATTTGTATCATTTGTCACTGAATGACGTTCAGTCAGGGGCAGTCTCCCTGGACGTGCACTCCCTCTGCTGCCCCCCCTTTCCCCAAGAGAGATCACGCTGCCATCCCATACCTCCCCATTGAGATGTGCGGGCGCAGTGATCAAACTCCTTATGGCTAGTGCACATGGAGCACAATCTGCGCAGTAGAACAAGGGTGACCCATTTAGGATCATCCTGCCTAGTTTCAACTGGACTTTCAGTCCTGCTATGGACAGTGGACACAGAGGAGTAGGCTGATCTGAACGTTCTCCTGTCCATAGATGAACTCTCAGGGGGGCTCCCACATCACAAGATATAAGTTATGGGAGGTGTACTGACCCCCTGGTGCTATAGAGCTGCCCTGACCTGAGCTGATCTCGAGGTCCCCAGCTCCCCGCCCCCCTTCCCCGAGATCACTTCAGGGGGGTTCGGGAGCAGGTGACCATCAAGGTCGGCCTCCCTTGTCACTGCTCATAACCTCCCAGCACAAATCGAATCAGCCTAACGTAGCCAAGTAATTTAATAGGAGGTAAGCCTGGAGGAGTTATGGACTAGCAAATTTCAGAGTTAGCAAGACATCCATTGTGTGTGTCCTCTGCATTTTTTCCTGAGGTTTTTTAATATTGTCCATATGGATATCGGAATGATATAGTATCGACCAAAATTAAGAAATATATTGTGATATAAATTCTTGCCATATCGTCCAGCCCTACTTTTACCTCGATGGAAATTACATTACAAATACTACATAATACTACAAATTACAAATACTACATAAAAGGTCAAATCGAGCAGAAAACCTTTTTGTCACTTTTATCACTTTTTGTCGATCTAAAAAAAAACAAAAATCGGCACGTGCATGGGTACCTATAGTATTGCCGCACAGAAGTGAGGAAGGGTAGAAGGTAAATAAATGCTTTTTATGTTTGGGGATCGGTTTGCCCAGATGACGACTACCTAAAAGGTAAGAAATGTGTTTATGGGCTTTTAAAATATTTCCCTACAGAACAGATGTACTGGTTACATAACTAGTTTTCACAAAGCAGTTCATTTTCAGGAGCCCCCCTCCATAACCTGTCTTTCCCCACTTCCTGTTATGGGGTGACAACATTCTTTGGAGTGAAATCATACAGCAGTATTGACACTAGGATATAAAAGACAACAGTGAGCCCCCATCAGGGTAAAGCAGGCCATACACGGGACAGATTTTCAATCAATCAACTTAAAACAATACATTTTTAAGTCGTTATAAAATTGTATGTCGATTGTATCATGCCCCATATGTAGTACAAGATTTTTGATCGATTTTTTTTTCACTCGACATAACAATCGATCCAAAATAGTCCGATTGAAATTTCAATCAGAAGTGAGGTAGAATAGGTAGAAAAAAAATCGATCAAAAATTGGTTGACCACACTTGGTTCTCAAAATACCGAACCAATTTTCAATCGACCGATCAAAATTTACCATCCAGTCCGATCAAAAAACGACTGAATTTTCACTCAATTTTGATCGGATTAAGTCGATTTAACCAGGTGGGCAAAACTCAATTCTCAATCAATCGACTAAAAAATTTATCGATTTAAGTCGATTGATTGAAAATCTGACCCGTGTATGGGCTGCTTTACTCTGCCTCTCCCAGATGTATCTGCGTTTTCTGGACGGTACAGAAGACATACAGATTGAATGTCTCGGTCTGAGCAGCCAACCAGCAGCAATTCCAGCAAAAACATGATTTGCACCGCAGGAGAGAACTGGGAATGGAGCCAACGAGTACCCACACCTATAGTAGGGAGGGAAGGAGAGGTATTTATCATCGTAGGTTAGATAAGATGCAGGATGACATATGGCTTTGAATCTACTTCACTCCATAACAAACTTCTGTGTATACTGATCTGTTATGAAAGTACATGGGAGCTAACCCCTGTCTGAGTAAATCATAGTTCACTGCCTGCCAAGGGAGGAAAAGTATTTTTATAAAGCTGAACTCCATACACATATAGAAGAAATACAATACAGGAGCCATACAAGGCATAGACGTGAATCCCGTCTTCTCTCATAGATCAGCTACTGCAACACAACCTGCTTTTCAACCTCCAAAAAGTCATACTCATTCTGTGGCCACAAAACTCTTGCTGTAAGCAGCAAATTGCAGAGTGAGCAGAGGGATGACCATAGCAGTTTGTTGCTGCTCTTAGATCGACCAGTAAACAAGGCTGTTTATAGAGTTAAGAGAACTCCACAAACTTTTTTTGAAATGGACATAAACTTACCTAAGAATCTTGTGCTCATGTGTCTAATAGGGCAAAGTTATCTGGCTGTGTCTTTCAAAATGGAAAATCTTCCTCTTTTTTTGCTTCAAATTATCATTTAGCGCTGTTCGTGCTCCTCTACCGCCATGGCAGTAAAATGAAGACTGCTGGTACTTATGGGGTAGAATAGCATTGGTGGGGCTGTATTTGTTTTTTTTTCTCACGTCCAAAAAGGCAGCACCAACCAATTACATGAGAGAAAATAAGAAGACAGTTGACACCTAGATCTACAGTGCCAGCAACAAATTTCAGTCTATTCAGTTAATTTATTATTTAATTGGACTTTTCTAAAGGTACCCATACAGGGATCCATTTTTTGTATTCATCTATGGCCGGCTTGTAGCAGACTGCTCACAGCGTAATGACGTCACCACACTTCGAGGAGTCGGCTACAGAACTGACAGGAATCCTGTGTGCTCCACCAACACATACGATTTCTGTCAGGCTGTAGCCAATTAACTTGGAGGGGGAGGAGACTCCCCCTCCGAGTTAACTGCCTGCAGCAGGATCGGCCACAAAAAGAGCAAGCAGGACAGATCCGCGTGCGATCTCACCTGCTGGCTTTTTTGGTCGGATCCTCAGGGTAGTTGCGGGCGACCGACCTTTATATGTTGGGTGGTAGCACGTATGGCGGTCGGTTGCTCGCAACTATGGTTTGGGAATTGGCCCGTCTATGGGAGGCTTTAGAGGGCCCCAATCCAATCAGTCAAAAATAATCTATTATCTTCAGAACAATCAAGGTTTTTTTGCATTGGATCACTTAAAAAGAATCTAACTTAAAGAACACCTAAAGCAGGGTACACACTTGTAGATATGGGCGAGATCGATGTTCCCAATCAATCCTGCTCGAAAACAGGGATATCAGACATGACCACGGTCGAGGTCCGTTTCTTTGCATGGAGACCCTGTGGTTTACGGTCATGTCCGATATCCCTGTTTTCGAGTTTAGCAGTGCTGTGTTTCCAGCTCCTCCAATATCGGTCAGCAGTGTAATGACATTGTCCCGTTGCTGCAGGGAACCTCAAATGGCTCCAATATCGAATCATGTGTTCCCTGTTTTACTTACAGAGTGCAATGTATGATCAGATTAGATATGAAGTATGATCAGTTTATTTTCATTGGACAGTTGAAATATGGACTTAAGGTAGCAAGCTTCAATATTTCTGTTTGATCAACCAAAAATACTCGATCCGTTGACGTTGATCAATCGGGAATCGATTCCCACCCACCTGGTACAATTGGCCCAAAGTGATCGATATGGAACAGAAAATCGATCAAGCAGGAATCGGACATGTCTGTAAATTTCAGTCGATCACTCAAGTATCGGACAGGTTTTCTAGGTACTATGGAGCATAGGCACAGAATTTAGGAATCGATTGGTTGTGAATCGATCACACTGTGACTGTGACTGACAATTGATACTCAACTACACAGAAGGATTGAAATCGTCAAACTATCACGCAAAAGTAACTTGTGTATGGCTACCAACAAAATTACAAATATTAGGACCAGGGGCATAGCAAAAATTTATATGCCCCCTCCATCCCAACCAATCCCTCCCCTTCCAGGAATGGTGGGCCCCCTTGTGAATATGGGCCCCATAGCACTGCTATGGCTGCTATAGTGGTTCTTACGCCACTGATTAGGACAGGTATGACTGCTTCTTTGTCTAGATTTTTATTTTAGCTTCTTTCTACACTGGAATGGGTTTATGGCAGCAGATACACATATTTACTTTTAGGGATCACTCACTATCCTTCTACCACTGTTCTAGTACTCAGTGACCAGACGCTCAGGCAGTCTGATCTGTCATATATGTAAACCCCAAATTCCATGCTAGATGTTATGTAGCCACCACATCTTCACAGCTAAAGGCTCAGCAAAGTGACGGAGTAAGGAAAAAAGGGGGCAGTCACCACAATAACACTAATACACACACAACACACTAGTCCGTCAGATGGAAATTATACTGGCAATTCCTGTATGTTTTTATAGCGAGCCATACACGCAGCAACGTTTGCTCCATCAGTTTTCAATTTGATCAACTTGTGCTATTATTATGAAAGCTGTGCATAGACGTGTCGTTTTGCTGCTGATTTCTCAGCAGATCAACTGTCATCACGCATGGCCGCCAGTGGCGAGAATCTGCCGGGCACCCTTTGTGTGCCAGCCATTACTTTGGATAGGGGCGTAATGTAATGTAAAGTAATGGTATCGGCTGGGAATTTACTGGCATGTCGGATCACCGTGCGATCTGACATGCGGCAGATCCTGGATCGATCTTGCCAGGTGGGCTCACCAGATTTTCAGGGAGGAATCTGCCCGTCTTTGCCCAGCTAAACTGATAGTCTGAAAGTCATACACGGGTCGATTTGATGGTCTTGCCTGATCCAAATTTGACAGTTGAACATCGATCAATTGTACCACCACACAGTGTGATCAATGCACAACCGATCAATTTCTTTTTGGACTTTGATGCGCACACACCATAGTACAGTCGAATACAAATCAATCAAAATACCTAGAAAACCCGTCAGATACTTGTAGGATTGAAGAACATTGACCAAAACCCATGATTTTCTGTTCGATATCGATCACTTGTGGACCATCGAACCAGGTGGGCAGGAATCGATTCTTGTTCGATCGATGTTTACAGAACAATTTTTTGGTCAATGGAATGGAAATATCGAACCATGTATGACTACTTTAACCCATTCCTAAAATGTGATTGTTTTGCAGTTATGAAGATAAAGGGGTGCATGCTCCAATATACAAAGGGACACAAATCAATGGAAACAAGAGGGAATTTTTTCTATACGATAACTTTCCATAAGATGCTCAATTTCACAATCTAAATCACTTTGGGCAAACAATTTAGTAGAAATGGAATGGATTTCCAAAAGAAAAAACAGACCAGTGTATGGTCAGCTTAAACACTATCACCTTACAAAACTTTAGTGACAATGCTTACACTAGCGAGTCCCTTGCTGGTTATTGTGGTTCTTTCCACTAGGTATGTCACATATTATGAATATAAGAAAGGACATACCATCCGGCATTATGTATAGAAGTGTCCCATAGTAAAATGTGCTAGGACCCTCTGCAGTCAGCACACAGATACATGGCAGTGCCCAGGGTGTCTATCACCCTATCTCCTACTACTACGTCTGGAAAGGCAAGTGTTACATATTGTTCTTAAATATTTTGCAAAAATTTTGTAAGCAACAAGTGACTTTACTGCAGATCCTGCTGGATGTCTGATCAAGTTTTACTAGAACTTTAAAAAGTTAAAATCACAAACACCCCCATCACGTGACCCAGCGAAGTCTATGAAAGTACAATCTGTCATCTCCATCCATCACTCCCGCCTCAGCCACACAACCTGGCAGCATGTCAGCAAAACATAGTGAGTATAAAGATAACACAGAACATTATAAATGCAGCTTCAGCTATAAAATATTTTTTTTTTATAACATTCCCAAATAACACCCCGAAATGCCCCAGCCCTCAGGAATACAGCCCCTCAGCTCCTGCACACACAGCGCAGTGAAGTCTTGGCACAGGACTGCAGTGAGCACGGATATGAGAGGTTTGTGGCGGCATGCTGGCAGGGCTCGGAGGACATTCGGGGTGTAAATGAAATGCTAAGTACCGGGTGTAAAACGTGTGAGGAGACCAACTTACTGCGCGCGCTCCCGTCCTCTCCTCTCAGATGAAGTGAGCACGGAGGTGTCCGGTGACATTTACCTTCTCTGCGCCCCCCGATGGACGGTCCGGGAACTGCAGCACGAGGGTGCTGTCATCACGTGGTGCTACCTAGGATTACATAGAGGAGCCTCCAGTGTATTACAGACTTTGTAGTATGGAGACCCTGGCTGGACCTTGCAATAGTGAAGCCTGATGTCATTATCCTTGGAGAAATAGTTTATTGATAAAAAAAATCGTTACTTATGTAGCTTCCAAACTGATGAGAACATAGTCCACAGGCATGAAAGGGTCAAATCTGAGTCAGTGCCATTATTCTGTGATATTCCCATACCCTTACAACTGTACATGTGCACAAAGCCCTACTTTTCTGGAGTACAGGAATAATCTTAGGGATTTTTTTCTACTTGAGCGATCGGCCACTGATGTGGAAATTTTTACGCACCAATGTGGGAACGATCATTCGTATATGCGTCTTTATGATCGACCTTTGCTCAATCCCCAGATCATTCCGATCTCCATTTGACAGATATGACTGGAGCATCCTGGTAAAATGGCCAGGTTTGGTGTTGAGGAGTTGAGTCATTGAACAAAGGTGTTCCAAAGACAGCCTGATACTCAATACGTTTGCATGTGTATTACATGGGGAAGGGCCTTTGTCTCTTGAGGGAGCTAGAACCTGTTTGGCAGGTTCTGCCTCCCCCCTCACTAACATATGCATGTGTATGAGATGAGGTTTCAGATTCCAATCACTTCATGCCATAACCTGTTTCCCTATTGGTTATATTGTAAGACCGTCCTCTGTCTTTGTGTATGAATAAACAACGCCTGCCATCTAGAGTCAGGCAGCATACTGACCCAACCTAAGAATGACTCCCCATCCCCACTGGTCCCCATCCAAAGTAATGCGATAGGCCAGGAATTTATCAACATGTCAGATCACCGTGTGATCCGGCTTGCGGTGCAATCCTAATCGAGGTGCGCAAACCCAATTTGTGGCCAAGCATCCACCAAGCGATCGGCAGGAAAGCTCACAGCGGTTGATTGGCATAAAAATCGGGTGGGAATTGGACCATTTATGGCTACCTTAACATTCTTGAGTGACATTCAAATACGTTAGCACTCACCCCTCTCAGGGCTCTCAGACAAAACATTGGCTTCAGTGTTCAGTGAGCCAGTGCACGCAGGTGTGGCGACGTGTCTCACACTGTTTTTTAAAACAATCTTTACCACGCTTTAGGATGTGCATCATGATGCAAGGGCTCATACCAGCCCAGAGAAAAAAAGTCGCTCCAAGAACCACCCAAAAAGCCACCAAAACGGAACAAAGAATGCATGTTTTTTAAACAAATGCAGTGGAGCCCTGGCCTTAGGCTGGGTCTACACTACATTATAGTAGCAAACTGCAGGCGAATGCCAAGGACACATTATGTCAACATGTCCAAAACGCCACCTGCCGTTTTTGCGGCTGCCTAGTGTAGACTCAGCCTAAAGGTGGGTTTACACGTGTAGATTTTTTAGTTTGATCAACAAAGAATGAACAATTTTTTGGTTGAACAAAAATCTAGAATGGCCAATTTGTTCGATGGATACATTTTGTTCAACCTCAAACTAAAAATCTTTCAAAAGGCCATCAAACATGTTGGTAAATTTTTATCTGTCGTAATTTAGAATTCGATATCAGTGATGGACGAACAAAAAATCGAATGTTACATTCAATAAATGAACAAACAATGTTCGACAATGACCTTGAACAAAAAAATCTAATTGGCAGTTGATTTAAGAAAAAACCTTCACGTGTAAACCCACCTGAAAGCTAGCCCCACACAGCTCAATGAAGTAACAGCCCGATGTTGATCTAATCTGTTTCTTCATTTGAGCCATCCATGGTTCCTTCAAGAAGGATCAATGTGTTGGAAAAACGTGGTCGAAATCCATTACATTAAATGGGGACCCCGAGTCACCATCCAATGTAATGGACAGGCTGTGTTCTCAGCTAGCTGCTCTGTGTGTGTGTGAAGGGGGCGTGGCCAGCACGACCCAGCTGTGCCAGAAAAGAGGGAGGTGTGCAGGCTGGCTGCTTCTCCACCTGGGGAAGGGAGAAACCCAGGGGACCCATGCACCGATGTGCCCATGTGGTGCAAATAGATTACCGTACGATTGACCCACGATCAATCACAGCGTGGGTAAGAATCTACCCGTGTGTGGCCAGCTTTAGGGTCCCCAGACACCTTTAGATTTCTCTGTCAGATTTCCTTTAGATCTCCTTTTGTTTTACCAAAACCATGTAATATGAGGGACTTTCTAAACAATCAAGTCTACCTGTGTTCAATCGCAGAGGACCCGGCACTACATAGTTGTTGGCAGATCTAAAGGATATCGGACAGAGAGATCTAAAGGTATATGGCCAGCTTACAAGGAATTCTAGGGCAGCTACTATTTTATATCATACCAGCTTCGATGATTAAACTTTGTTTTGCCATTTCCAAATATCTGAATTTTCATACTGGCCGCATATCAGTAGTTCCTGCAGCTTTTAGGAAGGAAGTTCACATTATACAGAATGTCTTCATTCCCACCCAGAGGCATTCCAAAACTTCTCAATGCTGCAGTAATGATTCATGTTACAAATTACATGACGCCCATAGTAAGCTTACTTTTTAATGTTGTCCATGTTAAAAGAAAAGTTCTATATGAGGAAAACAGTGGTTTGAATTTGAAGTTTTCTACTCTCAGAATGAAGTTCCATCTCTGTAATGAGATTCTCTAGCTGCTGTTTCAGATTAACATGCCTAACAAAACTAGAACTCACATTTATTTCCTGTACTTGTTTATACAAAAAGGAAGCAAGCAACATAGTGTACTCAACTATTTTAGATAAATGGGGTCCTGCCAGGAAAACAAAAGCCTTCCCATGTATAATACATGTTGATATATGTAGCGAGTGGAGTCACTGGTCTCTTAGCTCAAGATCGAGTAAATTCCTGTCTGAGCTTAGTCGTGGTCATTTTATATCAGCAGGAATTCTAATATACTGGGTCAGGTATACAATGCATGTGAGACAAGCCACATGAGGAACTGAGCTTGGTAAATGTAGTTATACCTATAAGAAAAACAGCACTTTAACCTCCCTAGCGCACTGCTGAGGTACAGATTTCTGTACCAAAAGCGCACCATAGACTTTAATGGCAAATTTTTTTTTTACATTGTAGGCCTGTAACTTCCCAAAGTATGTCCATAGAGGAGTCTGATAGACATCCTGAATATTATAACATGTTCAGATGCTTTGTGAAAAACTCACAATATCAGATAATGAAGATTTCAATAATTCACTGTATCAGGTAAATTAGCACTGCAACCACTAGATGGCGCTGCAGGCGTGCCAGGTTACATAGGAGAGCATGAGGAGGGGGGGGTGATTTGTGCAGCTGCCTCGTTAGATCGGAGACACATGGAGCAGTGAGTTTGCTCTTCTGTGTCTCCGATCTATGCCTGACGAACCCACCTCGTCCACTGCTGTTCTGACAGGTCAGAGCTGGACGAGCTGGGACCGTCAGGACCAGCAGGGGGGTTAATATAAAACTAAGAGTATTTATAAAGCTGTTGCACTTACCCGTTCCTAACCCCTTGCACTTGAGATAGGCATGCATGCCTCGATTCTTGCATAATAGAGGGGGCACAGACTGCAGCGTGATAACATCCTCAGAGGATTGGCCGGCACCCTTTGTGTTTTGTGCCATCCCCATCCAAAGAAATGGGATCGCACAGGAATCTACCAACATGACGGGTCACCGTGCGATCTGGCATACGGCAGATTCCTCGTCGATCTCGCCAGGTGGGCGCACCTGATTTTCTGCTGACCACCGGACGATTGGCGGGAATGCGCACAGTGGTTGAGCTTAACCTACCCTACTCCTTCATATACCTATACTTGCCAAGCAAGTATTGGTCCCGTCCAAAGTAATGTCCGGCACACAAAGGGTGCACTTCGATCCTCTAAAAGCGACCGGCTGCAGCGCGATGACATCATGAGAATCTTGCGGGGATCATAGCGTGTATGGACCTTTGGACTTCTATAAGAACTGTAAAGTAACTAGAACACAGAAGTAGACAAGCTCCAATGAAAGTCTGCAAAGATTATATTGTGTGGTAATGGACAGGAAAGACCAAACAGCAGAGGTGACATATGTACCCCCAAAATTAAGGCCAGCAAGTAAGGTCTACACTAAAAACATGCCCTATTATAATTAGCGCTGTTGCCACGACATTGATTACCTATTCCCATCCAACCCTGGTCCCTATCCAAGGTAATGGCAATTGAACAGGGATTTACTAACAGGTTGGACCCCTGTTCGATCGACATTTTCTTGGAGCGTGATTGATTGTTCCAGGTGGGCAATGATCACCGCATATGCGCATGGTGTTAGATCGTTTGGGAATCGACCACTTAATCACCCTGTGTATAGCCAGCTCTAGTGTATTGGGGGCATAGGATAATATTTTCTAGTTTTGAAAACAAACAAATCATCATTAAAATCATATTTATGAAATGTCCAGCAAAGATTATAAAATCCTTTAACAAACGTACCAAAATGGTCATAATGGCCATAGCTATCAATCTCCTTTTATCAGCTCTCAAAATCACATGTGCAGCACAATGGCAACAATAGATCCTTAAGCAACCCCCCCCCCACGCAACACACATGCAACACAAGCGGCGGGCGATTTTGCTGCCAACTGATGTGCCCAAAGCTCGGTTGGTCAGAGAATGGACATGTCTATAAATCTCTGGTCGATGCCATTAGTTTCCATGGGGACCGGCGTCCCCATTGAAACTAATGACCGGCACACAAAGGTTGCCCGCTGATGCTGTGAGCGATGGAGAGCAGTGTGATGACGTCATCACGCTGCACTCCACTGCTCATCTGTTGGCCCCCAATCAGTACGTGTGTAGGGGCCTTTACTATTATTAAACTCAGACAATATAAAATTCTGTATATACAGTTATACTAATATGCTTTCATCTAGTGTTTATTTGCACTTACTGTATGTATTCTCGGTTATAAAGCCTTACTATGTACACCAGGCATGTCCTGTGTGTTGTGGTGGCTATCTTAGATATGGAGACTATGAAGTCAGGTATGAAGCCACCACAGGGTGTGCAACCAAGCACCACTGTTTCACATATTCATGTTCAGTAAATAACTCTTACAAGTGCTTTACTTCCAGACAGGCACTGCTGAGGTCCCCATCCCTCTAAGGCATCTCATCCAGCATGTGGGCTTATTCATAGAGCTCTACAAATAATCCAACATACTGGGTACAGCACGAGGGTTTCTGGAGTGCTGGTCTTGATGATGGTTTGGTTTCTCCTGCAACAGAGAATTAAAGAACATAAGAGAGCTGTGGAGAATATCTGTGTTTGCAATAAGGCGGCAAGTGCAGACTTCTCCTTTTGGTTCATGTGCTTCCCATGCCTTTACCTATTGGTAGACAATCAAAATCACTAATATACAATGATGGTCAAGTAGAAGAATTGGTGGACAGTGGGTGGAATGCACAGTTACATTGGCAGACAGTGGGTGGAATGCACAGTTACATT
>CM070040.1:58276249-58293878 GCA_036250615.1 Ptychadena robeensis | reverse complement strand
CTATAAATGGTTTTCCTGCTATGAATGTTCAAAGTTACAGCATCACACAGGTTTTTTTTCAACAACAGAAACAGCGTGTGTTCTCTGTTGAGAAGCGTCCTGTAGCCATGGTAACACTGCTCACTCGTTCGTTACAATGTATCTCTGTAGCCAGCGCGCAGCTTCAGGCAGCACGGATTCAGTAACCGGCTGCCATAGATGGTCCCCTGCACCCCCCTGCCTGCGGCACCCGGCGTATAAGACGACCCCCGACTTTGGGGAGGATTTTAAGGTACTGAAAAGTCGTCTTATACGCCGGCACATACGGTAAATATTTATGCTTTATGACTCTAAAATACAACTTGCATGATGCAAGTTTGAGTGAGGTGTAGTCCACCTTAATAAATGTCCCATTTGGAACAGGGTAGCCGTGCACTATAATACTTGTTTATGTCGAGTGACATGTACCATAATTTTCGGACCATTAAACACTGTTGTATAGAATCATATCATATCATATACAGTGGAGCGTCCGATGGCCGAAAAATACTTTGGCTTTCTCCCACTCTGCTGGCTGGAGCTCCGTGCTCTGACCCACCTCCAGCCCTGACCAGCAGCTTCTGTCTGTATATGTGCAGATGGAAGAGCCGCTAGCAAGCAAACCTTCCATCTGACAGCTCCTCTGCCTCCCCTGCTAAACATATTACTTGGTGAGGCCTGGTGGAAAGCGAAGGAGTGACCACATACCCCTCAAACTTGGTGGAAAAAGTGTGTCTTAGGGTTAATCATATATATTGAATTGCCACACATGCACTGGCTAAAGGTTGCAGAGGGGAGGTAGGTAAACATTATTTACATAACCCCTGGACATAAAGCATGATTGACATGACCTAACCTTACTGCAAGCTTCTAGTTAACCTGGAGCCCTCTCTTAAGTAGGAGCTGCATGAGCATCTGCTTGGTCAGTTAAGAAGATGAAGAACAGAACGCCTTTTATTTGTTGCCAGTAACCAAAAGGTGTGTTGGGGAGCATAAGGAAGGGGTGGATGTGACCCAAGCAAGGCCATCAAGAAATCCTCTTCCATTGTTTTGGGAAATTAGCAATACCTTAAGTTGATACAAGACGGTAGAAGTAATTTAGAAGGATCCCGAGGAAAATGTTTCACCTTTTCACAGTGTAAGGTCTTCTCAAAAATACTATTTGAACATTGGGAATCAACCAGCTGAACTTTCCGTCATCTGTTATCAACATTATTAGCTCCAAGATGGCCACTCTGCTCAGAAATACCCTAAACCTTCTGGCCTGGATTAGATCAATCTTGGGAAGTTTTATGGTAACTGAACAACATTTTTACCACAAAAAAAAAAAAAAAGAAAGAGCAGTGATATAGGTTGCTTCTGTTGAACACAAACTCACAAATTCAAGTGCCAAGAGTAATGAATCATTTAATAAACAAATCTGCTGAACTCAGCCACTGTACACAATACATCAAAACACAATTAGAGACTTTTTACATCTTAGGAAACTGTTATAAAAACAAATTAAAGAAATCTAGTAGACAGAAAAACATATCTTTACAAGAGATTGTAGACATCAAAATGTACACAAGCACTTAGCTGCGGGGCAAGGGTTGGCCACCCCATGGCATTTACAACAAGAGATAGAAAATGGTCATTGCAACCACTAAAGCTAATGGAGATTCCAGCACTGGGAGAATTGACAGAAAATGGGACCTTTGTTTTAGCTGGAACTATACAATGGCACACAATCATTTAAAATGCACAGAAAACAAGGCAATATTATATCAGAGATAAATACAGTAGATCACATTCATTAACAGCAAACCCAGGCAACAAATGGATGGTAAGCTGTGGTGGAACTCTTTGTCAGAACATGCTAAGAAGGTTCTAGATTTGGCAAGGTAACTTAAAGGCCCAACGTAAACCCTATTGAAAATGTTGGTATAAGGAGGAATGCCGATAGTGTGGGAACTCTTGAGGTTTTATAATTGGATTTCCAACAAGTATACAGTTGTATATCAGGGGTTGGAAACCTGCAGACTTTCAGCTGGTTTGCACTGGTTCTACTTGCGTACATCCTCTCTCCCTGCCACCAGCACATACAGACTGGAAGGGAAAGAGCAAGAGCAGGCAAAATGATGATTGGAGAAGCAGAAGCAAGAGATCTCAGGGAGAGGGGCACTAGAGAAAGGACGGTCCTGGACTGTCTGGCACCCTGAGTGTGAGCACCCCCCCACCCCACAAATGACTGGCGAGGGGTGATAGCAGTATATGACTGGAGGGGGTGTTAGCGCTGCCCATGATCATGATGCTGCCCCCACCACAATGCCACCTATGTTGCACATGTCTAAATAACACCACTGAAAAAGAGCCACACAGGACTAAGGAACGTTCTTGCTCTTCCAGCGTGTAGGCTAGGATGGGTTGTAAGGTAGTAGAGTCGAACACCACTTTCCAGGGTTAGGCCTTCAAGAAAGAAACATCAAGACAGTGGTGGTGGGTAAGAAACTACAAACTACATTAAAAAATTTAAAGAAATGTCTAGTGTGAAAAGCTTTTGCTGACCAGTGGTGTAGAGGATAGTTACCACAACTTTGGGCCATATCATTTATGTCCTTTCATATTACGTTTATGTTACCTTCAGCATTATAGTAATTTGGTAATTCACCAGAGCACACACTAAAGCTGGCCATACATGGGACGATTTCTTTTCGAACAATCGTTTGCAACACAGTGACCTAACTTATAGATGTTCACCATCTTGTGGCAATAGATTCCTGGCTGATACTTTGGATGAGGATCCTCGGTCCCAATCCAAAATAATAGTGGTCGAATAGGCATTAACCAACATGTCAGATCCCTGTATGACCGACAGTTTCTTACAGCAGGATTGATATCCAGGTGGGCAGCATTCACAGTAAGATCGCCGGAAACGATCGTATGCTTTATATTTGACTATTAAATAGGTTGGAGAATGTGCAGAGACTTTTGTTAAAGTGTTTTTTGAAGCAATAGCCATTGATTTTAGCATTATGTTAATATAACAGAACAAAGACAATTATAGCAAATTACCTTGCTCTTTACTTTCATGCAGTTTAATGCTGAACGATGTGTATATTTAGAGTATAGTTTATAAAAAAATTTTTATCTTTCCCGTCACTGGAAATTACATTTATAAAACTGTGACACTGAGCTGCTACAACCAAACATGAATCAGAAAGACTCATTACAGAAACAAAATAGTGGAAAGTCTTTATTGGCAAGTAAAAGCTGCAAATTGAGGCCATGTGTCCACTGCTGTATCCCTGCACGTCGCAGATTCCCCATGACTTGCAGGTAGTTTTCCCAGCAGCTTAGGGCCCTATTGATTTTAGGCCCCCACACACGTACTAAGTGGGGGCCGACAGATGAGTGTTGGAGTGCAGTGTGATGACATCATCATGCTACTCTCCATCGCTCACAGCATCGGCAGGCACCATTGTGTCCCCATTGAAACTAATGGCATCAGCCAGTGATTAACAGACATGTCCGTTCTCTGGCCGACCAAGCTTTGTGGGCACCCCCGATCGGCGGACAATTTTGCCGCCTCTCGTTGTGTGTGTAATGATACTCGATCTAAGGGCCTAAACTTGCGCTGTGCCTGCAGGTTGCAGGATGTTTTCAGTAACGCACGGCATAGCTTGTATCCAGAAATGCAAGAGCAAGGCTAGTGCTGCAATGTGTGTGAAGGAGCCCTAATACACACGCAGCATTGTGAACATCCTTCTACTTTTCTTTTGAGCCCCTCCAAGTTCCAACATGATAAACAGAAACTCAGGAAAGACTCATTGATAACATTCTCTCTGCACTGTCCACAATAAACCTTCAAAATACTGTAAGGTTTTTAAACAAAACATTTTCAGGTTTCTAAGTCTATATTTGTTCACTCGCTGGAGAGTTTAGACCAAAAAAAAATAGGTTTTAGATGCATAAATTAAAAACGTATCTATAAAGAGTGCAAACAAAACATTCTCTAATTTAAATAGACACATAAGTGAACCTGCGTTTAAAAAACAGGTGCTGGCTAAATACATTATATACACATACAAGCCGTACATTTGTAAATAAAACAATACATTGGCAGTGTATCCGTGATAAAAAAAACCCAAATATAACATTTAGGAAAAACAAACAAACAAACATCTGACATGCACAGCCACAACAGTGAACAAGATTGATAATAGAGGAAGGAATACTGAAGAGGAGAAATCAACCCAGTGATTTCCTTACAAAAATCTACTAACCCAGATTAGTATTTATTGTAAATTTATCAATGTGTAATAAACATAACTAGTTCATAGTACCCATTTGGCTTTAGATCAGCATCCTGCAATAGATGCCATAGCAGCACCCGGACTGAAAGAGGCAGAGCGAGGACTTGTGGCCAATCAGGCTGGGCTGTATGCACATGTGCTAAAAGGAAACATGTAAACCAGAAAGGAGAAGAGAGACAATGCTATTATCATAATGCTGCTCTTTCCTTTTCCAAACAGTAGTGTACGACTATGTGCTAGATCAGGGATTGGCAACCTTTTTCCCTAAAGGCCCCAATTGTGTGTTTTCAAGACAAGTCAGGCTCCCCAACCTACATTAATTTTTTCCAAAAGTTATATCACAACGCTCCCATCCTGGGGTAATGACCCCTACCTTCTAACTTGAATGCACAAAACCCAACTTTATATCTCCAGCAGTTGTGGGGGGTATTACCATGTTCAGGGGCTTTGTAAATAACTCACAAATTCAAAAGAAATTTCGCTATCTCTGTGAAGGTTCTCCGTCATCCAGGTCATTGTATATCTGTAGTGTTTAATTCAAATCAACTGGACTTGCTGTGTTTTGTTTCTTGTAGATGTTTCTCAAGGCATCCAACTGGCTTTCTCAATTCAGAGTGCCAATTCGATTTTTGTCTGATGCCGTTGTCGAACATGGTTTGTTCATTTTGATATTTTGTTCTTTCATCACCGATAACAAATGAAATTAAATTCAAAATTTACACAACAGATGAGATTTACCAACATGTTTGATGACCTTTCGAGCGATATTTTGTTCAAGGTCAAACACAATTTCATTGAACAAATTGGCCATTCTAGATTTTTGTTCTGAAAAATCTTTCCTCTTCGTTGAGTGAACGAAAACAATCTTAATGTCTAAACCCACCTTGAACTACATAGTTGTTGGTAGAGCTAAAGGATATCTGACAGAGATCTTAAGGTATATGCCAAGCTTTAGACAAAGGAGTGCAAACATCTCAAAGGAGCCCTTGAAACTTGTGGTTATCCAAACTGGGCGGTTGTCGGAACCGGGAGAAGGAAAAAAGGTAAGAATATACCTATAGATTTTTGCACAATCGACTTAAAACCAGCCATAGATGAGGTGAGAAGATTCGACCCAAATAGCCCGAAGGTCGAATCGCACAATATAATTAGAAAAAGCTAACATTATATTGTAGAAACTATATAAAAACAATTAGTAACATTTGTCTATCAAAGGAATTAGAGTTATGTAAAGAACTTGGCACATCAACCTGTAGGCATAGCACAGCTATAGCAAATGAAAAATGCAAAAGTACAGTGTACATGCCCAATATATCTGCTGTATATGGAGTTAAACATTAAAAAGTATTATATGCAACACCAGCAGCCTTTATGAACCGTTGGATATAGGCAACACATACTCAATCCTCTGGACTGGGTCCTGACAGGAGTAAATATTACAAAGGAGGTTGTTAAAGGGCACATAGTGTACATTTATTGGATGCTTATGTTTTTTTTTGTTGTTCTTATATTTGTGGAGTTGGTTATCAAACCATACCTTTAGGCTTAGTTTCTACAGTGTTCTAGGCTGCACCAATACCCCCTGTGTTAATCGCATGCCTTGGCAGGGATGTTGATGCCACCCATTCATATACAAGACTTACCGCCCAGCCTGCTTCCATGGCGTTCAGCTGGTCTGCCGGCCAAGTGGAAAGCGCCTACTTTAACCTCTCAGCTGGCAGACCCGCTAAATGCCCTGGAAACAGGAAGTTATGTATATGGAAGGGTTGCGTTGACATCGCGTAAAGACATGCGGTTCCCCAGGGGTCAATATTTTGTTCATATTCTAACTGATAGGATAACATACTATTGAATATACAATGCCTGTTTGACCTGCAGCCAAAAACTGCCTTTAGGAAAGACCAGGGAAAGCTCAGAGCCTCTTTAAGTACCATATATTGGGGCTCATAAGATGCTTCACCATATAGGATGCATCCTATACAGCAGGGCTTCTTATCCTGGTAAAAATACTGGAACCTTTGTCCTGCTGGTCAGTTCTGTCTTCCATGCAGCAGAGCAGGAGTTAAAAGGAGGCAGGGAAGCCGTTATAGGCTCCGGCCCTGGATCATCCATCTGTAGAACAAGTGTATGTGAGCAGCTGCTTGAGCCAGCTCACATACACTGCTGACAGCTCCCCCACTGCAGCTAAGCATTGAGGGGGAGAATGCAGAGGCGTGACATTCGCAATATAAGACACACACATTCCCCCACCTGTAAATATGGGGGGGGGGGGGGGGGGGGGGGGAGTGCATCTTACAGTACAAACAATACAGTAGTTAAACCAAGATTTAACTACTGTCATGAACTTGTTGCTAGACTTCCGCTAATTTCCTGACTTTGCCATTCATAGTTGCAAAAACACAAATACAAAATACTGTATTGGGTACAGTGAAGCATTAGCAATAGATGTTTAATTTGACAGATCAACTTAAAGCAGGCCTATGCAGAAAAGTACATCAAAACCTTTACCACCATGATGGTGGAGAAGTGTACCACAATCCTAAAATGCTCCATGTACAATGTTATCTACAATATAATATTCCATGTACAATATTGGCAAATATGACACCGTACCATAAATGGTCACTAAATGGTGCAAGTTGAATATTAGTGCAAAAAAACATATCAATGAGCCATGTGAAGGGAGCTTCATTATAGTTGTGTCTCTTGTGTCTCCCTTCCCAAGTTTGCCACCGGCAGGTCATTGGAGAAGAGGAGCAACATGTGACAATTTTACCCTATTATCCCTATAATATCCCTATAATGGGGGTATAACTGAGCAGGACATGGGGTATAGATTCACTTAAAGAGTAATACAAAACAAACTTGTTTGCAATTTAAAAGAATGAAATGATAAATAGTTAAAGAATAATAGTATTGAGGAATAAAAAGGGTTTGGAAATGGTTCTGTGCTATTGCAACATTCTTCTGTGGAATGTGCACTTAAAAATTAACTCTGGCTTTGAAAGTCTGGCTTCAGACATTATAATGTGTTCTTACTACTGACACAAGACCGTTTTTTCTTTTTCTTTAAAGAAACCAACAAAGAAATTCTGGCTTTTTTTTCAGTCTTTGATAAGACAGTAGAGATGATCGAATTTTTCGACTTGCTAACTTTGTGAGCTGATTGCAAAGTCCCTGAACATAGTATCATCACCAAAATTGCTAGAGATGTAGAGAAGGGTTTTGGGAACATTGGGGAAAAAAAGTTTTGCTCTAGCACATGTAGTTTTTGCATAAATTAAGTTAAAAAATAAAGTCGAAATTCCGATTTTCGAAATTTTTACTTGACTTGAACTTAATTTGTGCAAAAACGATTTGTGTTAGAGACATACTTTCTTTTTAGCAGTATACCCTTCTGTACATCTCCAGCAAGGTTTGTGTTGATACCATGTTCAGGGACTTTGCAATTAACTCGAAATCATCGAAATAGTAGCATTTTTGAAAAAAACATTTGACCATCTCTAATAGACAGTAATATGATATCAATCGGTGAGGCCATAGCACAAAACAGCATATTCTTAGTTGGCATCCTAAATTTAAACTCAGGTACCTAAACATCCTGTGCCAAGTTGCCCCAAGTTTTCATTCGTAACCTTAAACAGGCGTTTATGGGAAATCATCTAGTAAAGAGGCAAGACAGTAGACTGCACCCTACATGGAGTGCGTACACCCCAGCATTCCCCTATGGGAAATGACGTGACAGTCTATACTGGCATGTCATAACCCTCATCAAGAGGCATCACGGCAGACATGACACATCTGCAACGTCCAGCCAGGCAGTTCATAGGGCGCGGTTTTACTAGATTACTAGCCCGGTCATGCAGGGTCCTATAGTACTCCTGTGTCATACCCTGTACCTGTGTGTGTTAATTTGTGTTGCATCTCAACTCCAACTTATTGTACAGAGCAGTGTAATATGTTGGTGCTATATAAATAAATGATGAGAATATTAATATTGACGACATGGCAAATACTGGGTCCTAAACGGACATGAACAGAGTCTGAATAGAGGGCAAAACACAGGCATGTGCCATGGACATGTCCCACCTGCCCCATTTGTAGTGTAGACCGAACCTAAGCAAGTCCCTAATCTCCTCCTGTGTTATAGCCTGTACCTTTATGTTAGCTTGTGCTGCCATCCAAACCTATTTAAATGTAAAGTGCTGCGTAGTATGATGGCACTGTTAATTAAAATAATTAGTGTCAGAAATTCAGGTTCCACAACTGCATAAAAGACTTTGCTACATGCCATGCTGAACATAATGCACACACTGGTGACAGTGTACATATAAATGTGCAAGGTATGTGCATACCTTTCTTGCCATCGTACCACTGTTTTAAAGTCTATGCCCATCATGGGCTCACAGAGCACAGCACTATTCAATACCAATCTGTCCTAATTGGCATCACTTCCTTTATTACCAACTCACAACTGGAACTTATGCCATTGTAATAAACCTGAAGCTCAAAATGATAAACTCCCACCCACCAAACTACCTACTGCCATTAGCTGTAAAACGCACCAAAAAGAATTCTGAAAAAGGTAGAACGGGGAAAATTTGGCAAGACGACACTCAAGAGAGAGAGAGATTTTTGCTAGTCCGTATTTACTGGGAACTTTACAGAGGAAAGGGGTCATCATCCTTGCTAATGTGCCCTGTGTAAAATATTTGAACAATCTCTGCTTTAAACATACCTAAACATAGGGATCTACTAACCCAACATGGACTTATGACCACTTCTATATGGCTTTTTCTGTAGTGCATTCCAGTTCCTTTCTCATTGAGGCTTCACTGCTGCGGCAAGCAAAAAAGCATGTCTTTTCTGTGCTGTTAACCCCTGGGTTTTCAAAATTTTTAAAAAATATTTGGGCCCATTTTTTTAGGTCAATGGACTAGAAAACGGCATCTGATCCATGTTTATTGATTTCAATGGACACAGCTGAGCATTTTCTACATGGCTTTGAAAACACGGTAGATCACTTTTTTGCTGCTGCACGGTTTGTGGGGATTGCTCCATTGGGGTCAATGGGAGTGGATCAGCTGCGTCTAAAAACCACCGCGGTGGAGCCTAAGAGCTTGTTCCCACTAAAGCTGTTCTGTGCTCATTGCTGCGGCTGCAGCCGCTATCGAATGCACCCATAGGCAATGCATTGGCCAGTCCCCACTTGTCGGACACAGTCGCAGTGCAGCTCTGAACGCCACCCAACCACGTTTTATCCGCATGCCGCGCCTGACCGCATGCAGAAATCCACATCCATGAATTGACATGAATGGACGTGGTCAAAATCCACGTCCATAGTGAATATGGATGCGGATTCTGACCACATCCATTCATTTCCTATGGGCGCGGTTGGGCACAGACGGGCATGTCGGGGGCGGGCAAGGGCCAGTCACAATTTCCGCTCGCGCGGACGACCACAAGTGTCAGCATGCTAAACAGCATGGGCTGCGGTTGATAGCAGCCGTGCACATAGCACCGCAGCCATCCTCACAGAACAGTGGAAACAAGCCCTCAGTCTTCAGTGTAGCAACACAGGTTTCAGGGACATAATATCTGCTGCTCTTTAATATAAGGCGTTGGATGGGCCAATTTACATGTGAATTGGCAGAAGAAAGTAAAAACAAAAGGAATAAAAAGATAATTGTAAAATATAAAATAGCTTCCTTCAATCAACAGTCAAAGTGACAAAACATAAAATTAAATCCAAGTAACATTTCAAGTAACAAAACATTGGCAATTCTTTTCACATGAGCGGAGGATGGGCTGTGATAAATGCCATACAGCATTGTGTATGATCACTACACTTTGTTGAACGGCTTCACTTAAAGTGCAATCAGACGAGTTCCAAAAAAAAAAAAAAGAAGTGATCTTCACAAGCAGCGTCGTAAGAAGACTCACTTTTGACGCTATTTAAATAGTATTTAAACAGCTCGGACAATCAGAGCCATGCAGTAGGTAGTACAACATACCGGCATAATTAAAAAACACAAAAAATATTACATTACAACCCTTCCCACCCATGAAAAATGCAAAATCAGAAATCTACATTGGACTTGGCCTCCTGGTGACTTGGAGGTTTCCTGGCACTTCGTACTCATCCATGACCAGACGTGTTCCTCTTAATACAAGTTCATGATCCCCGCTGGTTAACTCTTGATCGATTCCATCCTCTGCGCTGTTCCCAACGCCTCGTCTTGATGTTGCAGATTCTGTACTTACAGTTGTGTCACCATAAGTTAAGCTTATGTCGCCATCATTTAATATGAGGTCAGAGTCATCATCCTTTAACTGCTCTTGGTTCTTAAAGCGAGAGAGAGAAGTAGTTTAGAATCCTAGCTTGGGCAGTAAATCATTTGTTTTATGCATGTAACAATAAAAACACCTGCAGCTACTTTACTTTGCCCATAAGGTGCAGACACACCAATCTTGGGGCAAACCTCTCCTTTGACTTACTGTATATAGCAACCTAGGACCCCCCGCCTCCTTCTTGTATTACAGGAGCATGTTGTTCATGAGGATGAGAAGAGGAAGCACATATTTTATAGTCCTGTCCTAGGAGGGTAAAAAAAACCTTGCTCCTCTGTAGAGTATGTGAAATCATGTTGTCACCATATAAAATGATTCTGTATAGGTATTCTAGAAAATTAGTTGTTGGCAGGATTGCCAGGTGAAAATAAAGGGATGCAGCCACTCATTTTGCTTTGACCTTTCAAACAGACAGTTAGGCAAACCAGACAAAGATAGGTCAATCCATTGGTGGGTAAAACGGTAAGGCTATGTTTCCATGGCGCGATCGAGTCCGTCGACACCCCCTGCGCTAACTGCATTCCACAAGTACCAGTGAAAAAAATATATTTAGAAATCAGTAAACTATTGGGTAATGACAAATGTTCATGCACACTGCATGTACATCGATAAAGAAACGTGCCTTACCTCATAGGCCTGCGGGCTTGTTAGGCATCTAGCAAGCGGACCACAGCAACTTGGAAGTGTAGCAGTGAGGGGTGGTCCACTGTGTGTTAACAGCGGTTTCAGATAGCTACACATGTTAAGGTAAACCAAAAAATGTACACAACAAGATAATAACATAACTAAAGAATTTTTGTTCCCCACATCTAGACAACAAATGAACGATCTGCAATCTGTTGGGGGGGGGGGGGGGGGGGGTATCGGTGAGTGAGCTGTGCTTTTCTACAGGATACACTGTTCAGCAGGCAGGTTGGCCGTTCCACTGATGTCTATTGCCAAATTCCCAAAAAAATCGCACCCAACAACTGTAGAAATTCCAGATAGTTGCTAAAACTATAATCATAGAATATCCCAAACAATTCTAACTGTATTCACAGTTTTAGACTCTCAAAGATTTTGGGAATATTGGTAACTTATGTTTTCTGATGTGCTTAGGACACACAGTGGTGACATGGAGTCTGCAGGAGGAACCAACCTTTTACCCAAACTAGAGAATTGTCACCAATCCATTATGATTTTCTGGGATAAATATCCATATTCTGTACTTTGCTAAATTATTGACATGACTGGCTTTCCTTTCCTCTACCTTCCCCTCACTATAGAACAGAAAAGGCATTTAACGTTTCACTTAGGGAATTAAATTTTGAAAGGAGAATACTTCAACCCCCCCCCCCACCTCCTTTAAAAAGAGATATGGCAACTAAAGGATTTATTGCTTTTGATTAAAAAAAAAAAGTATCCATAAAAGTGGCAACAATCATGTTAATCCACATCTAAGGAGAGTATAGAGAGGTCTGCAATCTTACGCTATGCACGAATAAGGTGCGCTATGTGAGCTCTACGTTGGGTGACATGCGTCAGAGAGGGTAAGGGGTCCCAGCAGAGTCGTCCTTATGCCTTGTTCAATAACTGTTGATGAACTTTTATACTGTGGAGTGGGGGAATTTTAGTATTTAATAAGTGATGTGTTATGTGTTTTTGATTTACTTAAGCCCCCCCATACACCTTACAATCTTACCATACAATTTCTGTACAATCACCTTTACTTCTACCAAAACCATGTAATATAAGGAGCTTTCCAAGCTTTCAAACGTAAAAAGATACTTGTGATCAAAATTGTACCACAGTCTGAAAAGCCAGGCACTCTCTGCTTTTGTATTTCTTCGTTCGGTCTCTGGAATTCCCTAAAGAAAAAAAACAACGCCATCAAAACTGATCTTCAGCCCTTAGAGAGCAGAATACAGTATACAGTACTACAGAAGCCGTAGCACACAGGGAAATAATATGATCTTCATTATCTTCTACATCAGTTGTTTGAAATAGGAACTGCGCAGCCTTATGGTGTCCAAACTTTGCTCAATAGATCATCTATTCGATCTGCTTGTGCAATATCCGCTGTCAGTCTAAAGGTATTTCCGTTAACCTAAAAAATCGATCTGTTTATGTAGATTGAATGGGAATCGATTCCTGCCCACCTGCTACGATCGACCACAAATAATCGACATCAAACATGCCAGTCGATCGTTTACATTTACGTCATTTCTTTGCTTTCCAGGTGCGCTCTTGTGACAGAAAGCGACACCGACGCTTTAAAATAAAGGAATCCATCGGTTTTAAAATCACACTGTGGGGTTGTACAATCGATCAATGTTCGACTGATTTTATTGCGCAAGACAGTTGTATCGCAAAATAATCGACCCGTGTATGGCTACCTTTACACCAATTCCTTTTAAAAGGCCTGTGCACATGCTCCATAGTGCAATCGGATACAAATCTATCCAAATACCTAGAAAACCCTCCAGATAATGGAACAAGCGTCTGAAATTTACCAACATGACCAATTTGATTAACTTAAATAATACATTTTTTTTAAGTTGATTGCAACATGTGTGGCTGCCTTTAGTTGGATGAACAGTATTGGTTTTTTAAGTGTTGTTAAGAGACAGCAGCTTATCCAATATTTATAAAGGATTGCTTAAGAATATTGTGTTACAGAGTGAGCAGACCCTTTCGTTGCCCTGCAGACAAAGTTGGCTGCAAATAAAATCCAGGAATGAGCAAATCCAGCTTGAATTTTTGAGCTTGGTGAACAAACGGTTAAAAAAAGAAGAAGTGGAAAACATGAAAGCAAGGGAATAGCTGAAATATGAGAAAAAAGTGTGAAGATTGCGACCATTTAAACTCCAGGAAATGTTGCCACTTCCAGTTGTGATAATGGATGACAACCAGGTGAAATGACTTTCATTCTATTAGATTGTGTCTCTAAGATCATGGAACACAAGGAAAGGAAAGCACATGCATATATAAAGAGTACTTTGAAGTGTTGAGTGTGTGGCATCCATAGGTAAAACATTCAATGTCTACTTTTGAATGAACTAAAATAAATGTAATGTGAGTACTTCCGTAAAATACTAGATCGGCAACCATAAAAATATGAACATCTGTAATTATATATGAGGTAAACACAGGGGTGAGCAAACTTTTTGACTCATGGTCCACTTTGGCTTCTTAAATTAGATAAAGGGGCTGGACCAAGAACCTCTAATGGGCGACCCCCATATGTGTGCCAATTTCATGCAATGCCGGCATCAATAATGATGGCAGTGATATGTGATAGGTCATGTGTGACAGGGATGTTATCAATTTTTATTTCCTGCACTTACAAAGAAATGCTTATTCATTGCGATGACCACAGACAATTCCTAGAGACTGCCTGTTATCGCCATAAGGATCCACCCACAGTGTCATGATCACACCACTGCATCGCCCTCAAGGCAATGTTTGGACACCTCTAAGTATTATGTGCAATCATTGCAAAAAACAAGTGGAGGGGAGTATATTTTTAACAAGGTGATGAAGGGTCCCGGGCCTTAGTTTGCCCACCCTTGGGTAAACACATGCTTTTTACATTGTTCTTTAACATCTGAGGAATAAAAGACACATTAATATTTTAACAGCATTTACAATATTGTATGGGGTTGATAACAGAAGAACGTGCTTTCCTGGTAGACACAGCTAACTCTTGTACTCACAAAGACTATGGTAATTGCAGACTATAAAAAAACAAAATTCTGTGGAATTCATAGATAAAATAGAAGCAAACTATTCTAATCCATATCAGATGACAAGATGCCATTGGTGCACACGGTCATTTGATCAGACAGCAACATGGGGGCACATGCAATGCTCAGACTACCACCCACACAAACCCATCCAGACATGCTGTTTACATCAACCGGTCACATTGTTACAGAATTACATCACAAGTTATGTTAACCCTTTTAATGGGCAATTCTTTCTTCTGCAAGTCATTTTCAAGCTACAAAACTTTTACAGGATTTTGCTCTTCTGCTTTCTTACAATAGTTGCATTTTAGAATACGGTAATGGGTCACCCTTGGCAATGTCGATTGAATTTAATAGGCACCTATAAACATTGGCAAATCGCAGGCAATCCAAAACAAATCCACGAAACCAAGTGAAGGACAAAGCCTTGCTGAGCTCCATTTTTCTGCAGAAATTAATATTTCGATTCTGGTTGTATCACATAGCTACATACTGCTGCTCACATCAAAAAACTAAAATCACAAAAAGAATGTAGTCATAAGTTCACCTAAAGGGGAATATGCTAGATTCTGGCACATGTGACAGGGACCAAAGCAGCCTAAATTTGGACATTTATTTATTCTTGAAACTGATACTTACAATTTGATCAACATCTGAATCTACACCAACTCTACAAAACAAAACAAAAAACAAAAAGGTACATATTACCGTAATACTTTAAAGAAAGTAATTGTTAAACTTCTTAAAGCTAAAATTCATATCCTGATGAATACAAAAACTAAAATTACTGTATCTATATCTTATGGTGCAAAGGCACAATGGTTGCATGCAATAAGCTTAAGGCCCCCACACACACACACCGAGTGGGGACCGACAGAGCAGGACAGATCAGCTCTGAAATGCAGCGTGATGACCTCATCACGCTGCTCTCCAGAGATGACAGCATCGGCCAGCACCCTTTGTGTGCCGGCCGTTAGCTTCAATGAAGATGCCGTTCTCCAATGAAACGAACGGCATCGGCCAGAGAATATCGGACATGTCCGTTCTCAGGCCAGCCGAGCTGTGGGGCAACAGGGATCTGTCCCCCCATGCTTGGTGCATGTATGGCAGGCTTTAGTCAGGGAAGTGGAAGAGATGTCAGATGACCCAGTTGACATAAACAATGCAGAAGCAGAGCCAGATGAAACAGCAAGGTAGCTCTCGGGCAGATCTTTCTTATGGCTCTGTGCTTTCTATCTGTGAGCTGGGCAGCCATGGGCAACTCTTCAATCTGCATTGTATGTAAGTTGGACTCAAGCTGCTTAGCTTACATACACCTCTGCCATCGAGACTGGAAAGCTGTAAAGGTAGCCATACACAGGTCGATTTCACACTCGATTCCTGCTCGATCGATCACCAGACGTGTTCACGCCGATCGATAAAAGAACGAGTGCAGCCCACCTTGACAGATCGCCCCCGATTAATCGATATCGACCACAAATCGGATCGTCCAGGGAACCAACCTTTCAGTGTTTCCAGGTCGATCGGGCCCACATCGTCCAGGAATCGGTGGCCTAAGGTGGAAGGCACAATGTTTTCTGGTCGATCAATGGCTCTGAAATCTACGGAATCGATCGGATCATCCATCAATCGCTCCGGAAACAACTTGTCTATGGCTTACTGCCTCCTTTACTCCCACTCTGCCCATTAGAGCATGGAGCTCCGGCTCCCAAAGTGGATGTGTCTGCAAGACTTTTCTTCATGCCTTTCTTATGGTAATTAGTAGGGTGATCTCCCGCTGATGCGGCAGGAACATGCCCTAAGGCTATGTTTCTACATCCGTCAGGACCCCCTACGCTAAGTGTATTGCGGAGCAAATTCACTTACCTGCTCGGCGGATGCTGTGTTCTCACAGCACTGAGCCGTTCGGCCGATGCAGGGCTGAATGTAGTGGAGTATGTTGAACCTCTGCATCGGCGGATGTCTGTACACAGCATTCGCCGAGCAAGTTAAAGTCTATGTGGAGCGGAGGGGGTCCAGATGGGACAGATGTGGCAACCCCCCTAAGTGGCCCGCAAGTTTTGGGACACCCACCCACAAATCAGCCACCGTGTGTCTTTCCAGTGCAGGGAAACAGCAGTGGACACATGGCCTTAGTAAAACTTTAAAAAGGGGTTCATGTTGTATACTTCTTTTGCATTTGTTATACAGACTATCACCTAGATTTTATCTTCATGTACAAAGCAAAAGGATGGCCACATAGAACAGCAAGAGACAGAGAGGGGGCCAGTCTGATATTCATGCTGGAGATATTGTTGATTCAGAGTACTCATGTAACTTCACATGTGGAAAACAAAACACAGTCTATGAGCATGCCCAGTGGAGATTTATAGTCATAATGTTCGGATTTTAATAATTAATAATAATTAATAATAATTATCTCACCACACATTAATAATAATAATAATAAACAAATTAAACTAGAAGTTTACAGATATCTGGAAATGTGAGCGCTGCTGAATGTTTCACAAAAAAAAAAAAGAAATACTAGCAAAAGCCAACTGACATCTAGTGGCTAAAAAGAAGAATAAACAATGAGATCAAATGTTAGATGCTTTTAAATTAAACAGACCATGAACATATAATAACCTTACCTTATATGCAAGCAGGAGAGCATAGCCGTGGTGCCACCTCCGAATACCCAGACCGTAAAGAACACGATAAGAAGTGTGGTAGAAAACATCATCTGTCGGGCATAAGTGGCAGTGTCTCGAATAGACAACGCAAATGCCATAGCTCCACGTAAACCTGAAATCATACAAATGCAACAGGTTAAGAAAAACTTACATTAGCAAGTTCAAACATGTGACTTGCACCCTCTCCCAATAACACATTCTTTTTCTAAATACAGGTAGAAGCACAGAAGAAAGGTACATCGATATTGCAAGAAAGTGAAGGAGTCTTCAAATTAACCCTTTGCTCTGTTCTACTCAGGAAAAGAACAACTTAATGGAAACCGACAAATAAAAATAAACCCATTTACTGTAGTGGGGCACAGTTGGTAAGCATCTTCCAGTACTGGTTATCTTTTACCAATAAGGGCTTGTTTCCACTAGCACGGCCGAGCGGATGCCTGCGGTTGTCCGCAGCCGCGCCCAAGCGTTTTTGCATGCGGTTTCGAGCGTTTTTTGCAAAGCTGTTTCGCGCGGTTTTTGCAAAGCGTTTTTTTTTCTAATCTTTCTGCTGAATTGCATTATT
>CM070040.1:58198706-58236575 GCA_036250615.1 Ptychadena robeensis | reverse complement strand
CTCTAAACTGGCTGAGTTCTGCAAGGAGGAGTGTCAAAAATCCCCATAAGCAGATGTGAGAGATGGTTAGTGGTTACAGGAGACGTTTAGTTGAGTATATGGCTGAAAGGGTGGAGGCCACAAGCACTAATACAAAGGGTTAACATACTTAAGCACATGTAGATTTTCAGTTGTTGGGAATAAAACCGCCGTGTTTACTTAACCTCCCTAGCGCCACCGCCATATCGCGCCGTTGTACAAGGCAACGATATGTGGCGATCAAGGCATTGTACATAGTACATGCTCCGCAGTTCGGCATCCCGCCGGAGCTCTACGCGCAGCTGTTGTCATTCAATGACAACAGCTGCGCGGAGAGAAAGCCGGCGCTCCTCCATTAACAGGAGGTCTATGGCGCCGCCACACCCCCGCCCCCTTTCCGCGTCAAACCGTGACGCGATCGGAGGCGGACCGCCAAACCCTTAAATGCTGCTGCTATTTAAACAATCTCCGCATCTTCGGGAGGCAGGAATTCCCTCCCCATCTCTTCTTCCCCGTTCGGAAAATTGGATGGTCTAGCCTAAAGCTCTTACGAGCCTAGGCTCTTCTCACCCCACTAGGAGTGTTAAATAATAAAATAATATCTCTTTTTGTGTGTGTGTCTACTATTGGAAGGTGTGCTTACAAATTGGGATTTAGATGTATGTTCTAAGAAGTAAATGTTTTTTGCACAAACAGTGACCATGCCTGGAGGGTTCACATACTTTCAAGCAGCAATGTATATTGTGGTGTGACTGGGCTCTTAAGCCAGAGACGTGCCGATTCCTGGCCATAGTTGCTGGGAATCGACTGGCGTGTGCACTCTCGCCGAACGCATAATGGTCAGTCGCCCGCAACTACAGGGGAGCCCACCTTGAGGTTTCAACCCAAAAAGCCGCCAGGTCGGATCGCACGGCGATACTTCCTGCACCTTTTTGTGGCCAATCCTGCAGCAGGCAGTTAACTTGGAGGGGGAGTCTCCCCCTCCCTCCAAGTTAATTGGCTACAATCTGACAGGAATCACCTGTGATAGTGGCGCACACAGGATTCCCGTCAGTTCTGTAGCCAACTCCTCACAGCGTGGTGACGTCACTATGCTGTAATGAGTCTACTACAAGCCGGCCATAGATCAAGACATCTATGGCCAGCTTTATGTGGCATGTGACTTATTTAGAGCTAAAGGTTCTATCACTATAATTGTTTGCAAATCCCCCCCAAAAAACGCATTATATACAAATGGTCTGTTCATATGACAATGCATTTCACCACATGATGAAAAGGTGTGAACTCCACATTAATATAAATGTCCGTGCAACATTTCCATCCTACACAACACGCACATGTGCAGCAGTACAGTACATTACTATGCTTAATAGTGTGCTGCAGTGTTAGTACAGGGGTGGGCAAACTAAGGCCCGGGGGCCAGATGCAGCCTGTATAGCTTTTTTTTTCCTGCCCTTTGTCACCTTGTTAAAAAGATACTCCCCTCTGTTCTTTGCAATGAGTGCACATAATGCTTAGAGGTGTGCAAACATGGCCTTGGGACAATACTGTGGTGTGGTTATGACACTGTGGGTGCATTCTCATGGTGATAACAGGCAGCCTCTAGGAATTATCTATAAGTGCAGGACATTTTAAAAGAGAACAACGTTCCTGTCATGTCGTCTATCACACATCACCGCCATTATAAGTGATGCAGGCGATGCATGGAATCGGCACACATATGGGGGGTCGGCCATTACAGGCTCCTGGTTTGGCCCCTTTATCTAATTTAAGAAGCCAATGTGGCATACAAGTCAAAAAGTTTGCCCGCCTCTGGGTTAGTGTATTGGTGAGCCAATGAGTTCAAAGAAAAAAATATCCAAACTCCCTCTGCTCGTTCCCATCTGTCTTAAAAAGATCTTTTATGACCTTATGGTATTTTCCAGACGCTTCTATACTTTATATGTCCTATAGACTAGAGATGCTTAATCGGATACCACATTGCAAAATTGACATGCAAATGGTATGTAGGCTGAGGCCGAGCCAATCAAGAGTTTCATTGGCTCCGCTTTAGGCTGCGTGGGATTTACATATTAGTGTACAGATGTGTCGTCTCTACTGGTAAATTAACTACATTTCCCAATTCTTCAGCAACGCCAATTTACAGTCACATGACAAGTGCATCCCAAGGAAATGGTTCCATGTTTTAGCACATTTGAACAAGCAAATATTACATCTTTTATTCAAACAGTAGGCAATATGCTCAAACAAATGACACAAATACCATGATGAAATATTCTTATAAACTAGATTAACAAAAGCACATGTGCCGTATAGAAAAAATGAGTATACTCCTCCATTTACAACCCCATGAAATTAGAAGCAGATTAGGTGCCACAATTACTGGTCTGTTAATCGAGATGATTAATTAAATGCTGACATTTATGCTAATATGCAAATACATGAAGACTTAAACTGAACCAATGGAACAGAGCAGTTGTAGTGTGATTAGCTTAGTTTATATCTACATAAAACTAGCATAATAAAGTCACACTTTCATAGCTTCACTGATGGTTTGTAGTGGCTGACTCAGCACATAGGTGGCCAGAGAGCAGCAATAAAGAATGCTATATATATAAAATTTGGGGGGGGGGGTTGTTTGTGATTTATTTTGGGACACAAGTTTACTTAATCTTGGCAGCCAACACTGAACTCTATAGAGGAGCCTTCATTAATATAATCTGCCAACCACAACAAGGCGGCTTCTCTCAGGTAAAGGGCTGGCAGAGCGTCTGACGTAATCAAGCGTCGCCTGGGGTGCGTGACGTCACGTGCAGCGACCGCCGGCTGTTTGCTCTGTCGGGGAGTGAAGGCGCTCCGGAGTTATGGCGTCCTCGTTCTGGAAAGGGCTGGTGGGGGTCGGACTCTTTGCTTTGGCACACGCGGCCTTCTCAGCGGCTCAGCGTAAGTCTGCATCGGGGGCATTAGATGCGAAGGGGGCGCCTGGGATCGGCGGCTGTAGAGGGTTCGGCCTGTCAGGCCTCACCATCCGGGCGATGGCTACCAAAGCACCACAAGTCCCAGCATTGTCATTACAATGAGAGGACAATAGCGTGAGCCGAGCTTGTCCTCGCCTCGTCATTGAGGTTCTACAATCAGATCGGACTTGTCACGGGGGAAACGCAGGAATAAATATACATATTTAGCGATATATTCGAAAATAATTAAGTCTGAATAATTTCTTCCTGAATTTGCAGAATCACTAAATAAATGTTTATTATTAGGACCGAACCTGTCCCCAGGCTGTCACCCTCCCTGGGGTGAGAGGTCACATGATCAGAGGATCTGATGCATACACCAGCTACAAATGTAGACCTAGATCAGCCTGCAATACGAATTTACTGACACAAATGTATTTTCTGACAGATGGGTCCAGCACAGTTCATAGGAAATGGTAAAGGTTGCTTAACAGGACCTGTAATTAGACCAGGCATGGGCAAACAAAGGCCTGGGGGCCAAATCCGGCCCGCTTAGTTTTTTAATCTGGCGCAGGGAACTACTGCTTGTTCCCTGCATAATGGCAATCTGAGTCTGTGCGTCCACCGTTGGGTCTGTCCGCGTTTTTGGCTGTAAGCATTGAAATGTATTTTAGCCGCGGCGGCTCGTGCTCGCCACAAGAAAGCGGGAAGCCCTTATCTCTCTGCTCATTGCAGTTAACAAGCAGAGGAGAGCCAGAGCATCTTGTCATCAAGGTCTCCATATTTTTACTGAAATATGGCGAACATTACAGGCCCTTGGCCTGGCCCCTGTGTCAAATTTAAGCATCCATTGTGGCCCACGAGTCAAAAAGCTGGCCCACCCAATGCCGGTGTACTGATGAGATATCCAACCCTGACAACTTTGCATATGCTGAGCGGATGAGTGAGATCGCCTACCTTGATAGCTGCAGATAGCTGTACTTTTTCGGGGTTACTGGGTTCAGCTGATGGGCTTTTGGGTGTTAAGTTTAGGGTTGGTAAGCTTTAGTGGTTAGGATAAGGGGATTGGGTGGTTAAAATAAATCTAACCTCCCCAGTTCCTAACTTAAGCCCTCAGAGCCCCCTAACCTTAGCACCTGAACACGTAAGCTGAACCCTGTAACCCGGACGTACGGCTATCTGCAGCTGTCAAGGTAGGAGATCTCGACTGTCTTGCCCATGCGCAGTTGTCAGGGTAGGACACCTCCATGGGGTAGGACAACACTAATGAGCAACATGCTTATTGAATATCAAATGGAAGTGTCAACGTGATGGGGAAAAGTCACACAAGAAAAGTGTGTAACTTTAGCCTTATAGAGATCTTCAAAATTTGGCATTAGCATAACAATCTTAAACTGATCTAATCAGGAAATGTAGCTGCTGTACTTGATTGGCTCAATTTCTGCCAGCATACAATCTGCATGCTGCATTCAATCATCAGAGTTAATTAATATTGACATATTTGCTAATGTGTGAGAAAAACCAAAATGGAGATTCGGTCATCAATGAAAACAGATTTTTAGAATAGGTAAAATAGAATCCTTTGTTACTTGTTTTCCTCTTTGGTTCTATTATCTTTCTGATATACTGCATCAGTCTGTCCTCCTGTATATAATGTTCCTACAGTTCTCCTTCTAGTCACTTGCAGCCCCCCAGTCTTCTGCCAGTTTTATTAAATTGTCTGCATGAGAACATTTTGAAATGAATGTTTTAGTAATATTTTCTGTTTGTCTTTCAGACCGTTCTTATATGCGCTTGACTGAAAAGGAAGATGAGACGTTACCAATAGATGTAAGCTGACTTTTGTTTGGCAGTCTTTGGGTTCATTAAGTGCAGATCTAAAGCCCCCCTGACACCTTTAGATCACTCCATACCATTTCCATTAGATCTACCAACAACTATGTAGTGCCGGGTCCTGCCTGATAAAATACATAGTGATTGGAAGGATTAAGCGAGCCACACACAGCTCGATGAAGTAACAGATTAGAGGAACATCGGGCGCTGTGCACACTCAAAGCTCCTGATGTTCCTCTTATCTGTTTCTTTATCTGTGCCACCCACGGATCCTTCGAGCATGTTGGAAAACCTTAGTCGAAATCCATTACATGAATAGGGACAGCGCTATCCCCATCCAATGTAAGTTGCGTGGCCAACACGGACCCAGCTCTGCCAGAAGAGGTGGGGGGCAGGCTGATTTCCCCTGCTGAAGAAGCTGTCTGCTTCTCAGGCTGTGGAAAGGAGAGACCCGGGGGACTGGGAAACCCATCGCACGGTAATTAATGTGCCCATTTGTTGCACGTTGATTACCGTACGATTGACCCGCCATCAATCAGGCTGTAATTGATTGCCGGTCAATTGCACAGGAATCTACCTGTGTGTGGCCAGCTTTAGAAAGGTCCTCATACTACATGGGTCTGGTAGAAGTTGATTGTACAGAAATTGTATAGTAAAATTGTAACGTGTATGGGGGCTTAACTGCTCCAAAAAGACACACTGAAGCCCCCCATACAAATTTTATGGAGTGATCTAAAGGTGTATGGGGGGGGGCTTTAATTGTTGAAATTGTATGTTTTATGACAGGGGTTCCTTTTTTAAATGACAAGGTCAAAATTATCTACTATAGGGCAACACGATCCACTTGTTTTGTGATTGAGAGGTAGAAAGCAATTGACGTTTTCTGCACCAGTTTTTTGGGGAGTGTCTGTGAAAAGCAGCTGAATTCTTAACCCTTCATATAGTTTTGGTGTTGCTGCAACAGCCCAACCCCCGCTTTAGAATCTGAAGTTCCCCTTCTATATTATTTACATAGACTGCGTTGTAGTGTGGATCAGGCCCACCTACAGAACAAAAATCAGCAGGTTTGCTATATCATTGTAATACAGAATGCCAATGTAGAGCAGTGCTGCTTCAGTTCCAAGTATGTGTCTTTGGTTTGGCCCAGACAGTCTTGTTGGGTCATTTTCTTTGTGCGCTTCTCTCTGCACTCAAACTGAACACATTGAAATGAACATCTTCTGCATTAATTACAAAGCTTTCATTAATTTACATTTTGGCCCAAAGCTGATCTCTGATGAATAAGCAATAATAGTATTAAACTCCGTCTTTGTGCCCAAATCCACCTTTAGATTTCTCTGTCAGATTTCCTTTAGATCTCCTTTTGTTTTACCAAAACCATGTAATATGAGGGACTTTCTAAACCATCAAGTCTACCTGTGTTCATTCACAGAGGACCCGGCGCTACATAGTTGTTGGTCGATCTAAAGGAAATCTGACAGAGATCTAAAGGTGTATGGCCAGCTTTACATCAAATGCCGTTGCAGTCCTGTGCGCATATCAAGCAGTCATCTGATTCTTGGTAAATGCCATCTGCAGGAGACAACATCATGGCACTGGTCAGGAAATGATCTCTTTGGGATCACCATCATTCCTATTAGATGTTTGGGGATCTTTTCAGTTTAAATTCATTGCACTTTAATAACCCCTCACTAGCGGTAATCCCAGGTTTGCTTACCTGATCCAGACGAGCCAGAGGCATTCTCCAGTGATGTTTGGCATCTTCTTCCTGGACCCATGGCTCCAAAGTCTGTGATGACACCAGGGACATGGTGGGAGTGGGAGATGTCATTTGCATATGTGCCCAGTCCTTATATTACCATACTTTTTGCACAATAATATGCATATGCCCCCTGGCCCCATTTCCAATTTAACCGCAGATGGTCATGCCTTTGCTTCCCAGAGTCTAGAAAGAGCTGCCAGCCAGGGGCTCACTCATCTAGTTCTGCCTGTGTGATTTGGACTCTCTGCCAGCTCACACACACAACAGAGCACCTATCCGTCTGACTTGCACAGTGCAGGACTCTGTGTTACTCTCTGTTAGCTGGGCAGCTTGACACAGTGAACAACTGTATGGGAGTTGGGCTCAAGCTCCCTAGCTCACATACAGCTTGGCCATCAGGGCTGGAAGCAGGGAAGATGTCAGGGACCGCTTTCTTGTCCTTAATTCCTGCTCTGCTGTTCAGAGTATGGAGCTCTTACCAGAAGAGTGGGAAAAAGAGGAAATATTTTTGGCCATTGGACACTCCACAGTATAGGGTGCATCACCCTATACCACAAAGCGCCTCACGGTAAAAAAAATATGATAATTTTCTTGTGCAAGTCAGCACAGTAATTAAACCAATACGTTTTCCTGCTATCTCTAGCCAGCCAATTTACATTTCCATACTGGCATAAACAAAATTAAGGCTATGTTTCCACTATACATCTGGGCCCCAACGCTAAGCGTATTGATTGGCGGGAGGTCCAAACGGAGCACATTCACTTACCTGCTCGGTGGATGCTGTGTCTATAAATAATTGATCCTGCATTCCCACTGCCTGGTGGATCCAGAGGGAAGAGGATGATTAGCTAGATGGCCTAAATCAATACCATGTTTGCTCAAGGGGAACCTAGTCAGCCATTACTAGTTTTCTAACAAATAAAAATCTAAAGCCTAAAGCACATACAAGTTTGAGTGGTAATGCCCTTTGAAACGTTTAGGTATGGTGGAGGGTTCACAAGCAAACATGTCTCCCTAATTTATATATAGAATTGTGTATATCTGCTGATGGTAAGGAAGTTTTTATCAAGTAAAATACAATGAAAAGCATCTGAATATTTGACCAGCCACCCAGTCAATGTTTCCTTCCCTAACATCTTCTTTTTGTACTTCCAGATTGTTCTACAGACCTTGTTGGCCTTTGTAGTGGCCTGCTACGGCATAGTTCACATCGCTGGAGAGTTTAAAGACATGGATGCCACTTCAGAATTAAGGAATAAGTATGACGTTTTTATTTTGTTGATTGTGCGCAGATTACCTGCTGATTCAAAGTTTAGACAGATAATTGTATAAGTAGCTGAGAGGTTGCGTGTTTAAGGCTCCACTGCAGTCAACCATTGGGTAGTTATTTCGCTAAGCCACCATTCACACTGGTGATGCAACACACGGAGGCCAAGAAGGGCAGCAGCCCAGAAGACACAATATTGGGCATAAATATTGTGCGCTTTCTGGGAATTCACCTAATGCAGGGGGCATTTCTGAGTACCTGAGTAGCATTTTCTGCCCCCCGAGTACCTACACACTCAATGCAGGCATCCACACTCTAGGTAGGCACTTTTCATGTGAATGGTGCCTTAGAGATGTTGTCGCTCCCTGTGTTACCAAGGGAATGGTAACATGCCCCTTCTCACATGATGTGACAGGGTTGGGTACTAGTCCCAAGCACTGTATTGCAGGTAGAGGTCACATGACCCCAGCACCAGGTATTTAGTAGTACCAAGGAGAAGCTGCAAGGAAGCACTGCATGGGTTAGCATACAGTGGTCCAAGGTTGGGCTTTGCACTCTAAATTTGCCCAGAGTGGGGAAGGTGACAGGTTTTTTAGTAATTTTGTAATATTATTTGTTGGCTAATGTGTACCTCCTGTGCGTTATGGCCTTTTTGTGTAAAAAAAAACGGGCGATCGCGGCAGAGTACACTGTACTCCGCCGTGATTCCTTGCCTCCCTAAACAACGATGTGGGCCAGGAAAAGCAGCACTGTCTACATTAACATGGAGGTCTATGGTGCCGCCCCCCACCCCTTCGGCGTCAGATGCAAAATCGGTACTGGCACAGTTTTTTTTAAAAGAACAAATTACGCACGTACTGAGTTTGGTCAGAACACCAGGGAGGCTCTTGGTAAGTTTGCCTAGCCCATACCCCCACTGAGCCTATATCCAGCAAGCATGTGGCGATTCTGACTTGCTGATCGTTTCCGGGTCCTCTTCTGTGACATTGAAAATCCTGAAGAGGCTGGCCCTTCACATTGTAGGCATGTGAAGGGGAGTAGTAATAGGACCCGTAGTAATAGTTTAGAGCCCAGGTGCCCAACCTGCAGTGCGGGGGCCACATTACTGGTTTTCTTGCCATAAAAACTGGGTGCGTCTTATGGTCCGAAAAAAATGGTATACCTTGCATAAGGCATAGGAACTAGCCTGTCCTCCCATCCCCTGCTGACAGGTCCCCATGTGATATTGAGGACCTTTCTAATCCTTCCATTTACTATGTATTCTATAAGGGAGGACCCGGCACTACATAGTTGTTGGTAGATCTAAAGGAAATTGTATGGAGTGATCTAAAGGTGTATTATGGGGGGGGGGAGGGGGGGGCTATAGGTATATTATAAAGGTTTATCATCTATTATTGATCTTATTGAATTACAAGCTTGTCAATAAGATGTTTGCAATCAGAAATAACATTTTTTTTGTCCCATCTCTTAAAGGACATTTGACACGTTAAGGAACCATCCGTCATTTTATGTCTTCAACCACAGAGGACGGGTAATGTTCCAGTCCCCGGAAACAGAGGATTTCCAACAAAACCAACCCGCATTCACATCGAATGCACCACTGAAGCTCCGAAAGCTGGAGTCCCTGCAACGTTAATGGAAGGTTTTTACAGAAGACTGTAGAAGAGAACATTGTGATAACATTGGAGTCCAGGATGTAAACTGGTTTTTTTTTTTTTTTCCTTTTTTTTTTTCTGGAGCAGTATTTATATTGATCTTCCAGACTTTATAAGATAAAATGGGGACTTTCTTTGTACACTTATTAAAGAGGACTGTATTGTGTACTAGCAATGCACTGTAACTTATTGCTACGATGATGCTGTAAAAGATGTCTTTTACCTTGAAACATTAAAACGATGCTGCAGCTCAGTTTTTTTTTCCCTGTACCAAAGTCTATTTCTTGTTTTATTTGATTTAAAGAATGGGACTGCAAATGTGGATTTAAATAGAGGGTACTCATGCCATTGCTTGCCAATTGGGGGGTGGAAGGTGTGATGCTCTTATATGGCAGCTTTGTCGCGCATTCGCTATATAAGATGCACACACACCCCATCCAATTTGAGGGTAAAGTGCATCCTCCATTAAAATCTGCTTTGTGTACATTTTTGTTTACTTTTCCAATACAGCAATAGAGTTCCTGTGTGATAATGTGCATCCCTAATTAGGACGCACCCAGTGTTTAGAGCAGGAAAAGAAGAAAAAAATATTTGAAGTGTTCAAATCAACTGGGGATAAAATCCCCATGCAATACCAAATTCAGCCACAAGATGTCACTAATAGCACGTCACAGCTCATCCTTTCTCACACACTGGGGAAGAGGGGGGCCAAGGGGAAGCTGCGTGCGGACATCTCCCTTCAAGCGGGCGGTTTGTGTGAAAGCTGCAGGCAGAGATCCATGGGAGAGACGCTGGATGATGGCTCTTTCATCTATCTCTGCTCTTCATTGGTTATATCCGCTGATATAAACAATACAGTACAGATCCATCCCATCTGACAGCTTCGCCCCAGCTAATCCTCTTGCCAGAAGAGCGAATTGGCTGGCAGGGAGCCAGGGCGCACATTCAGACTATAAGACGCAGGCACTAAGTAACAATCTCGGTCTGGGCACCAAGGAGTTTGCATGTTCGCTCCGTGTCAACGTAAATTATCTCTGGGTACTCCTGTTTCCTCAAATACTCCAAAGACATGCTGCCAGGTTAATTGGCTAGCCACCCCCCCATCCAAAATGGGAAAAAAAGATATGTTCGTTAAATATGACTTAAGCTGGGCATAGATGGACGATTTTCCGTCGACTGCCGAGCTGATCTAGCGGGCGTGATGACGTCATCACGCATGGCTGCTAGTCCAGAGAATCGGCCCCATCCGAACTAATAGGATCCGATCTGAATTATCCGTCATGTCAGATCACTGCGATCTGACGTGACAGCAGATTCTCTGCCGACCCGACTGCGGATTGGATGCAGGAACACGCACGGTATCCGATTGTCTGTCGAATCGGCCAGTCTATGCCCAGCTTTAGACTGTGACATATGACTGTGGTAGATATACATGATTACGGTAGAGACATTAGATTGTAAGCTCCTCTGTGATTGTGACCAATAATGGCCATTGGGTGCATTGCTTATCTTATTTCAGACATAACTTCCTAAAATTCCATATTTGGAAACCAAATCTGAGCTGTATTATATGCTCCTATGGAAAGCTTGACCACATGGCTTTCTCTGCAACTACCTATAGATCCCCCAACAACTATTCAGTGTAAGGTCCTCCCTGATTAGATATAGATTGATTGCATATATTATTGAGATGCAGAAATTTAAACACAAACATGCTGACATTTCAATTGTTATACAGTTTGCATGCTTGTGTTGACATTTCAGCGTTTCACTCATCTCTAGTCCTCACATTACAGTTTTGGTAAAATGTAAATTGATTATACAAAATTAAAACAAAAGGTTTTCTGTTGCTGGGATTGGGCTAGTTGACACCGGCAGTTATCCACCCAGGAAATGACCCATTAGCACAACTGACCAGCAAACATGACAAGAGGCATCTGCCAGTTTACAGGCTTTGTGCCAGATAGTTGTCACAGGGTTGTTATGAAAATGACCCGCGAGCATCTGCGCAAGTTTGCAGTCTACATGTCATTGTTTTTCTAACCCCCCTAATGGCAGCAGATTGTGGGGATGACTCCGCCCCTTTACCCTCATAGGACCAGGTATCTAAAACTAAACTAAAATCTATAATGTTTCAGGAAACATGAGTTGGGACTTTTTCCTATTTAGGTATTATAAGGTTTGGGATACACAGAGCCATATTTGCCGTTTTATCTGTGTCATGTCGGCTTTCTTCTTTATTTTCTCTGTCTAAAATCAAATTAGATGATAGTTCTACAGCTATTAGTCAGACGGCAGGCACACTCCACAAAGGAAGTGGCAACGTCATGGGCAGACAGACTGCATTACATTACATCCCCATAGTAATGTTCTGCATGGCTATTACATTGACATTTCTCAATACCTTTGTTTATATCTGGGAGATGATTCTGCTTTACAACTACTATTGCGGTTGGAAGGGCTGTTCTATATTTATGATTTATTCTGTACTATGGTTCTTTTTTTCGACTTTAATATGGCCCTTTGTAGCTCCCCTCCGCTCACTCCTTGGAACAGTGGTTCCCAAACTGGGGGGCGCAAAGAAATTCCAGGGGGGGGCGCAGGCCCACATTCTTAACCTGTGTTTGAATAGGGAGGGGGGGGGGCTCTATAATGTTCCTAAATAGAAAAGGGGGCCCTGCAGGGAAAGTTTGGGAAGCACTTCCCTGGAATAAGTGGAGATAATGCCTACAGGAAGACTGTATGGGTCTCCTAATGGCCTGTCGTTTGCCTGCAATCAAAGGTTTATGTTTTACTATGAAAAGCCTCTATTTATTAATCCTCTGGGCATTATGGGCTTTTCGCGAAATTTTTTATGGCATGAAAAGCCGTTTCTCCCGCAATCATTACTGGCTCTCTGCCCAGCCCTCTACACACAGCCGGTGTCAAATAGATGTCGGCGGTGTGTGGGGAGGAGAGCGGCGCACCCTCCATTAACATGGAGGTCTATGGCGCCACCCGCCCCCTTCAGCGTCACAGATGACGCCGAAGATGGGGCCGGAAAAGCTCCATGTGTCTGCGGCTCTTCTACAGAGCCGCAGGCACACGGAGAGGCGCTGTTTGTGCCCGATCCCGCTGATCAAACTGCGCCCGAACTGAGTTAGGGCATAACACCCAGGAGGTTAATGTTTGTTTATATATATTTTCTGTTTTTCAATTTCCTGTCCGGGCTACGAGAACTTAGGATACCTATGACGGACAGTCCTTACAGTCTCCTGCTCCAGCCCTTCTGTCACATTTAAAAACCCATTATGGCCCTTGAGTCAAAAATGTTGCCCGCTCCTGTTCTACCCTAATGTGCAAGTTATTCCCCACAGTATGCTGCCATGAGGGCGTGACATCGCACTGCAGCAGGCTCCAGCCAGCCACATCTCAATCCTTGAGGGATGGAACGCCAGTGGATTCAGATCCAGATTGGTGGTGAAAGCGAGACCTACAGTTGCAAGAAAAACTATGGGATTTTGGGATTATGTGGAGTTTTGCAGGAATTGGTCATAAAATGTGCTCTGATCTTCCAGGGCTTGTTCCTACTTACGTGATCTGCCGAGAGACCACAGGAGATTCTTGGCACCCAGTGATCTCTTGCGATTAGAATCGCAGCATGTAGACTGCAGGCAGGAATTATGGGGTAGGACAGGACATCTTGCTCCATCCCGCCTGATCGTGTCCAAAGAGAGTGAACATGTGTGGTTTAAATTGAGTAATTTTGGACCACTCCTCTGTACAAGACTGTTTTAGTGTAGCAATATTCTTGGAACCTCGGGTTGAGGTCAGGACTCTGACTGGGCCACTCCAGAAGGTGTATTTTATTCTGTTGAAGCCATTCTTTTGTTGAATGACTTGTATGCTTTGGGTCATTGACCTGTTGCATCACCCAACCTCATTAACCTCCCTTGCGGTCATGACGAGCCCAGCTCGTCCAGCGTTTGTGTGAAGAACAAACTCTGGATGAGCTGGGCTCCCATGAAAGCAACATATCCTCCATGTTAATGGAGGGGCGTTGGCTTTTCAGCCCTCACAGCCGCCATCAATAATGACACCGGCTGTGTGGAGAGGGGCGGGGGAGGGAGGAAACGGCAAGCAGTGTACCTTGTACACTGCCGCGATTGCCTGTATCATGCTGTTAAAAACATCGCGGTACGGGCGCTACGCTAGGGAGGTTAAGCTTTCTACTCTGTGCTCTTGCAGTCATCTTTACAGGACGACCACACCTGGGGAGAGTAGTAAAAGTGCTACATTTTCTCCATTAGTAGACAGTCTGTCTTACCATGGACACATGAACTTCAAGGCTTTTGGAGATACTTTTGTAATCCTTTCCAGCTTCATGCAAGTCAACAATTCTTGATTCTGCGAGGCATGGTTTACATTAGACAGTGCTTCTTGAAACCAGTAAACCCAAAGCTGGTGTGTGCTTTTAATGGCTTGTTTCCACTAATGCTACCAACCGCAACCATAGCCAATACATTGGCCAGTCTCCACTTGGGTGGCCTTGTGCGAATGCAGTTGGTTGTGGTTCTAAACGGCACCCTACCACGTTTTTGTCAGGCACAAATTCCGCATCCGATCGCACGGACGTCCACCCACATGCTTAACCGAATGGGTTGTGGTCGGTAGTGCCCGCAGCCTCGCGGATAGCAACGCATCCATCTGCCCACGGTCGCATTAGTGGAAACCAGCCCTAAAGGGCAGGACAGCTTTCAGCAACACATCCAATATCATCACACTGATTGGACTCAAGGCTGGCTTACTCCTGGCTTCAATAAGCTCTTGGAGAAGTCATAAGGCTAGGGGTTCATATACTTTTTACACCCTGCATTGTGAATGTTTACATGTTATGTTTAATAAAAACATGAAAACATATCATGTCCGTGCAGTATTATTTTAAGCAGACTGTGGTTTTGGTGTGACTTAGATGAAGATCACAGCACATTTTATGACCAATTCATGCAAAACGAAATTTTCTTGCAACTGTATACTATAGAGCAGTGCTTATTGTTATCTTTCTTTAACCTCCTGGGCGGTATGCCCGAAGCCAGTTTGGGTGCAGTTTGATCGTGAATTAAACTGCGCCCGTGCCGGGATCGGGCACAAACGCCACCTCTCTGTGTGCTTACAGCTCTTCTACAGAGCTGCAAACACACTGAGCCTCTCTGGCTCCGTGTCTTCGGCATCATCTGTGACGCCGAAGGGGGCCGTGCCATTGACCTCCATGGCAATGGAGGGGCGCCGCTCTTCTCCCCACACACCACCGGCGTCTATTTGACACCAGTGGTGTGTAGAGGGCTGGGCTGAGAGTCGGCAATTGCGGGGGAAACGGCTTTTTGTGCCATAAAAAATTGCGCGAAAAAGCCTGTAACGCCCAGAGGGTTAAAACAGTAGCATGCCTCAGTTTTCACATCTGCCATGTTGTACTACTGTTACGTAAAGAGGTGAAATGCATTCGTCTGGTTTTGTTTTAGGGTGTTGAAGGTGTTACCTGCCTAGTCTGAGTTCTTCAAGAAGACTAAAACTCAGTTATTCAATTTGACAGATTCATTGTTAAATTGTTAAAATATTCAGTGATAAGCTTTCTTCCTAAATAGTGGAATAATCTAATAAAGACATCAGAGTTCCGCTGCTAGTCAAGTAATTGATATCTGTGGTAGTTGGAGTATGTCTTACAAATAATATTTTCCAGTTCTGCTTTGGCTTATTTCCAATAAACAGCCCACAGGAATGAATGGAAAGCTTAGCCAGGGACCTGGACAACATTAGAAAGTTTCCGCTTATCTGGCCTCTGTCACATGCAAAACCTCAAGCTCTATGTCTCACATTGTTCAACCCCATTTTATGGTTGGAGACCCTACCTGAAAGATTACGCGTAATACCTTTTTCAAGAAATCGCCCTTCACAATATAAAAAAAAAACAAAAAAACATTTTATTATATATTTATGTATATAATATTTTTATGTACAAGACCAAAACCTCTTTATACATTATAAAATATCAAATTACAGAGCTAATGACAATACTGTCTAAAATATTTTTCTCTCTATGAACATTAAAAGTACACATTAAAAAAAAAAAGATTTAAAAAAAAGTTCTCCTTTTCTAGTGCTTCCAAAGCACAGCGAGTGCAAGGCCACCTGACGAGTCTCCGTCCTGCCCACAGGATGAAAGAAGTCGGGGACCTGGGGAGTCTCAGGTGCACTTTCTTAAAGTCTGTAGACAAAACAGAAGAGAGTCTGAGGTAGTTTGTTTAGTGACTCAGGCGGGATACAGTCACAGGGCTGTCTTGAATGTCTCAATATAAAAACAGCAGCCTATTCTGAAAATGTGACAAGCTACCTCATGTACTCAGAGATGCACCAAGAAAAGGCCACCACTAAGATCATGGGTCGTGCAACTGTTGGCTCTCCAGTTGTAAAAAATAAATAAGATTAGTATGATAAAAAAAAGCAGCCAATCACTGGGAAGGAATCCGTTCCTCATGGGCGGGGCATAAGGGTCTTGAACGCTTAACAACCAGAGAACCATCACTTGTACTACTTCTGACCAGGGTGGTAGCCTGTCTTTGAGCATTGTTTTGCCTCTTGCTCCCTCAAGTGCTGTTTATGGCATTCAAAATGTTAAATAATTGACAAACGAGTATGATCATCACCTGCTGGAGGGCCACTAAGGGTGATCGTCTTCAGCCTGCTCAGCAGGCACTACCCTCCACACAGAAAAAGCCTCATAGTCCATACTAAATCTTGAAGCCTAGATCAGCTTCATAAATGTCACTCTGTTGCTTGTCCTCTGTCCCTGGCTAGAAAGTCCAGATGTCCCGCTACCATGTTTGCCAGACCATTTGACTCCAGTTCAGAAAGAAGTCTTTCCAAGTGTTGTATTAAAACTCTTTTTTTAAACCTGAAAATAAAAATAATACACATTTATTGCATTCATTGTACTGCCATGGTGAACACCAAACAGCAAGTGTGCTACATATTCTTCCAAATAGGCTGTGTACTGGTGATGTAAAGCCCCAAAAGAAGAAGTCACTTTTTCATTTATGGTTAAATACCTTTCAGCTCCCAGGGATTCAGGTGCTTAGATTTCTGCACCCAAATTCCTAGTTCAGGACAGTTCAGTTCGGGACATAAGGCTCATTTGTGTTCATAGATATTTTATTTAGCATTAGAGGGTCATGGAGATTTTGCAGCTGGAGTCCTTATACAAAATACAAGACAATATTTGGTTATGCATACATAATTAAAATGGCAATTTTATGTGGAGTTAAATGTCTCAGTTTGATAAGCTCAATAGGCTACAAAACAAGCTTACATCAATGACATGGTTTTACCGATTAAGCTCCTGGGCGTTACAGACTTTTCGCTCCATTTTTCATGGTACGAAAAAACGCAATTGCCGGGGAAGTACACTGTACTCAGCCGTGATTGCCCACTGTCCTCCCGGCTCACTACACACCACCGGTGTCAATTTGATGCCAGTGGTGTGTAGTTGACATTGAGGTCTATGGCCGTAAAAGCTCTGTGAGCCTGCAGCTATTAGAAAAAGCTGCAGGCTTGCGGAGAGCCGGCGATTGCGCCTGATCCCGGCACGGGATCATCCAAGATCAAACTGTGCCCGTACTGGCTTTGGGCGTAACGCCAGGGGGGTAAATTAAATGTTAAAAAAAATGATATTGGTATATGCATGACCAGAGATGGATCTCGTAGATAACAGTGTCTTATTAGATGGTTAGATGTTTATTGCCTCTTAGGGCTCATTTACACGGGTGGTTATTAACCTCCCGGTAAACAAGCAATAGGTGCAACCGACAGGCGAACGGGATCTAAAGCATCCGGTCTGTTTTCAGGCTTTTGCCCCATAAACCTGTAAAGGTGATGTTTTTAAAATGACCTCCAAGCTAATACATGAGCATGCAGGCACTCACAGACAGAAGTGCCCAGGAAACGACCCTGTAAATGTAGCCTTAATAAAGACTGATGAAATTATTTGGAAAGTATTATTTTACCTTGCAGCTTCCTTCATTGTGAATTCAATAAATTTCTTTTGTACTTCCAATGGTCCTTGAATGTCTTCAAGAAGGGCGAATATTTTTTCATAATCTGAAATTACACAAAACAAATTTGGTCATTTTATATCCTAGCAGAGTGTTTCTATAAACATTTTAAGGTACACAAACTTTGGTTTCTGTTTAAATCCTGAATATGGTACACTCCTTGTCCAAGGTTGCGCACACTTCTTACAAAGAGAGGACAAAAATCTCACACAGAATCACATCTGAGGTACAGGAGAATACAAAGCACAGCCTACTTAAGGTTCAAAAATAATCACATTCTAAATGAAAAACATGCCAAAAACTAGACTAAACAATCATTGAAAAACAATGTATAACCCACGTCTCTTGCTTACAAATGTCTGTATAGGTTCCGCTGAACAACAAGGCTCATCTCCAGGAATCCACTACCGCATGCGTCCGCACTCTGGTCTTCCTTAAAAGCCAATACTTTATTTACAGATATTGCACACAGGTACAGACATCTCCCCTCCAGGGGAACCCCTCTGACATGTTTCACCTCAAAAGAGGCTTAGGGCTTGTTTTCATTTACATCGCGACCCTTCCTGTAAGCGTATACGCTTAGCAGGGGTCCCGAAGTAGCGTCCCGACTTGTGGGAGAGAATTCCCAGTAACCCCTGCAGCTTGTTATGTCCTGCCTAGGCGAGACGTAACACAGTGGGAGGGGCTGTCTCTAAAAAGACACCCCTCCTGCTGTCAGAATCAGTTTTGTTTTTTTAGTCAGCTGAGCTGAAGCCCATACTGCAGAAAGACCTCACAAGTGGTAGGTCCGCTTTAACAGGAGGCGGAAAGGCAGAACCACCCGTTGGAAGGGGGCACAATGCACAATGAGTAAAAACAGAATTTTTTTGTCATGTCTCATTATGTCAATATATATATGAAGCTATTAGGCTGAATTTATACACTTTAAAAGGCAGGTGCTTGTTATACTAATGGCCAAACACACATTCTTCAGGCTACGCCGATTTTCAGACGGCTGGTTGGTAAAAATGCATCCTTTCCAAATTAGCCCTTACAATCACCAAATGCAAACAGACTTTTACTTTGTTTGTAAAAGCCAGAAAAGCACCAGAACAAGCAAAAAAACATACAGGCATTTTTTGGTATAAGAAAAGCCCACATCGAATAATAAAAGCCAATACAGAATAATACACACAAGCATGTATGCTGTAAATGAGCTCATACATTCACCACTTGGGGGGATAATAATCCAGGGTAATTGGAAGGACAGCTGCAGTTTGTAATTTACAATCTGTAAGAGGCATACAGTGTATACCAGGATACCAGAAAACCATCTCTTTGTGGAACAGATCCCCTATTCAGTAGCAGGACACAGAGAACTCGCCTGGCTTTACTTACTAAACACTTAGGACCTGTTCTGATACTGCAGCGTGCTTTCACATTGGTTTCAGAATGCAAGCTTGTGCAGCTGACCTGATATTTTTCTGAATTAGCTGACTTTCATTCCCATTGACTCGTACTAGAAGACATAGGTCTAGAGTGGACAAACAAACAATGAACACATATCCTTACAAAGCCTTAGGGTAGCCGTACACGGCTCCATATTTCAGTTTGATCAACCACAAAATCGATCTTTTGTAGTCGATCAAACGGAAATCGATTCCTGCCCGTCTGGTTCAATTAACTACAAATGAGTGAAACTGAACATTAAATCGATAGAGCCATCATCAGACATGTCGGTAACTTTCATTCCATATTTCACATGGACATTGTTTCCAGGCGCCCTCTTGTGGCAGAAAGCAGTAATGAAGCTTTAAAAAAAAATAATTGATAGTCTGTGAATCTATAACACTGTGCGGCGGTACAAACGATCGATGGTCCACTGACGACCAACCTTTTATTGTGCAATATGATCGAATCGGAAAATAATCAACCTGTCTATGGCTACTTTTAAGGGCAGAAAAACATGGGAAATGCAGCAAGGCACAATCCATTTCTAAGGCTTATGCTCTACTAGTGCGACTACAAAAGACATGCTAAAAAAGCAGCGGATTATGGCCACGTTTCATTATTTTTTTTTTTTTAGTCCATTGATTTTAATGGACTAAAAAATCATATCGCTATCGTGTCGGGGTATTTCAGAAACATGAAAACAATGGGGGTGGTCCGGGCATGCGTAAAAGATCCTTTCCCCAACCACGGGTCTATTATTACTAAATAATTGGTTATAGGCACAAACATATTTTCTATTAAATGCTATATGGGGTATAATGGAGTATAAATATTTTGCTATATGTGGTGCTAAAAGTAAGTTTTGCCTTTCCATGTAATGAAAGAGAAATGACACTGGGGATTTCTATAATTTGAGAAGGGATTTTCTAAAGCAAAGCTGTATACAGTTATCTCACATAGATTTACTAAGCTAATGTAATAAAAAGTTACTTCATGGGAAATTTCTATAAACTAGCAAGTGCAACCTTACCCTAGCAGTAGGGTAGGGTTTTGTTATTCTCCCAACTGGGGAGAATGACTGCACCTGGGCTGCTCTGCAACACTTCGTGAGCAAATAACACTTATCTGTATGTTGTGGCGTCCTGGTAGAAATGCAAGTGAAGGGTTTTTTGCATTCATTTACAACGACACTTGAATTGGAATCAGGTTAACCCCCCTGCCGTTCCTGACGGTCCCAGCTCATCCAGCTCTGACCTGTCAGAACAGCAGTGGACGAGCTGGGTTCGTCAGGCAGAGTTTGGAGTAAACTCACTGATCCATGTGGCTCCGATCTAATGAGGCAGCTGCATGAGCACGGATCACTCCCCTCTTATGCTCTCCTATGTAACCTGGCACATCTGCAGCGCCATTTAGTGGTTGCAGTGCTAATTTACCTGATACAGTCAATTATTGCGAGTTATTCACAAAGCATCTGAACATGTTATTATATTCATGATGTCTACCAGACTCCTGTATGGACATACTTTGGAAAATTACAAGCCTACAATGTAAAAAAACTTTTTTTCCATTAAAGTCTATGGTGCGCTTTTTGGTACAGAAACGTGTACCTCAGCAGTCCGCTAGGGAGGTAAATATGAGTGAAGAAATGTACCAATAGAGTGTAAATCTGGCCCTACTGATCTCATGTATCTATTTGCAATTCTACATACAGTATATTCATTTTCAGCAGTCAGTCTATCAGGCTGCATTGTGGTTTAGTGGACTGATATCAAAAGAAAAAGTAAAGCTGCTACCATTACAAAGCAAGACATAGAGTTTACATTGTACACACAAATGCTGTCCGCATGTACATATTTATGATTACAAACTAAACATAGAAAAAGGTCACAAAATTGCCACACTTTCACAAGATGAATGTAGACAAGGCTTATCACTCTCAACTTACTTCTTCCTGGCTTCCGAACTTCTTTCATGACTCGAATTTTTATATCTGCATTTGTTCCGTTCATCAAACTTTGCGCTTCCTTCAGGGAATTTGGCACAGTTATTGCAGTGGTGCATTCCGAAGTTAACGGAGAGTCCTCTAGAGGCTTATAGACTTCTAGAGGTGACTTTATAAGTGTGTGATTAACAGGCTTGTGGTCTAAGTTATCCTCATTCAAGCAATTCAGTTCATCGGTAACAGAGTTAAAGTTGTTAGGCAACAAATCATCATCGCCTAGAGCAGCACAGACATGTAGTGGAGACAGTCCATCTATTTGTTTTTCTACAGCCTGACCATTGCCTGTCCTTTCTTCATTACTGTCTGAAGTTACTGTATTACTGGAATCTGGAAAACACAAAGTTATTAAGCAGATTGCTTTGAATAAAACATACCACATGTTTGATGTCAATGAAAAGTGTCTAAATAATACTGGGCCTTAGGGCTTGTTTACATGGGAGGTTTTTAAATATAGCCTTAACCTCCCTAGCGCACCGCCCATATCGCGCCGTTTACAACGGCACGATATGGGCGATCAAGGCAGTGTACATAGTACACTGCCCGCCGTTTCCGGCATCCCGCCGGAGCTCTACGCGCAGCTGTTGTCATTACTGACAACAGCTGCGCGGGAGAGAAAGCCGGCGCTCCTCCATTAACATGGAGGTCTATGGCGCCGGCCCGCCCCCGCCCCCTTCCGCGTCACCGTGACGCGATCGGGGCGGAGCCGCCAACCCGGAAATGTAAACAATCGCCGCAGCTTTCCGGGGAGGCATAAAGTCTCCCCATCGGCGGCTTCCCGGGCGGTTGAGGCGAGCCTAAAGCTCGGACGAGCTAGGCTCGTCTCAACCGCTAGGGAGGTTAATGAAAAAGATTTTCTAAAACTAGGAACATTTATTTTTCAATAGCTATTGATTAACTTGACACATAAAAACGTTAAGTCAATCCAATTAAAACGGTTTTAATCTAACTTAATGCAGTGGCCAAACACAGGCCACACGGTGAGATTACGAAGGGTACTTTTTTGTTCCCCATAACAACCAATTAGATGTAAACCCACAATAAAAATACAACAACAGCTGCTTAATAAATCTCTGAATGTGGTTGTGCTTTTTCTCTGGTAAACAACCAAATGAGTTCAATTAAAAGTATTATCACTTGCACATTTTTAAAATTATGTGCACGCTATATGCCCAGGACTATTATAAATATGGACTTTGCTTTAACACATGTTAAAAATATATAAAGGAGAACACATGATACCACTGACATGTATGGGGTATGTGTGTCTCGGAACGAAGTTCGGTAAAAAAATATTTTACAGGATAAATGGCAATTATTCATATTTAGATGTGAAGAATAAATCAAAACTGATTCATGATCAAACTGCGCCCGAACTGGCTTTGGGCATAGTGCCCAGGAGGTTAAACAGTGTACTATGTACACTGCCGCAATCGCCGGTATGACACAGTACAGGCGTTCAGAATGCTAGGGAGGTTAAATGTGTAGGTGTGATTGTATTATTCTTCAGTAGATGTGGATTATGGAATCGGGAGCAGCTTATCCCACCAACAATTTACCTTCTAAGCATTTCCCCCATGCGCGTTTTTTTTTATACTTTGTAATTCGCATGGCTTCTCCACTCTCCAGCTAGGCATTCCACAGCTTTATATCATCACCGTGGGCGCACCACTCAAATAGCGAATAGAGTGGACACTGTGCCTCTTTGATGTATGTCCACCGCGGGGAAAAAGACGCCGTGAACGCAAGCCATTACCAAGTATTTACTTCTTATGTGTTTTCCTTAAGAAAAATCAATCCAATCAAATTCAACATGAAAGAAAACTCATAATAAGCAAATACATGTTTTTTTTTAAAATGTGTTTTTTTCATTTTGAATTGGAGGCAAAAAAAACCGCTCCAATCAATGTCAGAATGAAAGAAAAACCATAAAGAGCAAAAAAAAAAAAATACAAAAAAAAAAAGGTTATTAAGGCTGATCCATTTCAGCAACTTTATTGAGCCTGAGTTAACTCGGGCTGAACGTCCAGAAGGTTAAAGGATGTATTTATTCTGGCAATACAGTGATCTAGTGGCCTTTAGTTTTCATGTTTATAATGTTGGGCTACCTGGCGGTGTAGGGGGTCCTTTCCCTCCCACATGATTGGTTATAATGGGTGGAGTCAGAGGTCTTCTTAGGAGAAGTGGAGACATGTTCCTCCTCCTTTTTAGAGAGGCTGGCGTGTTGGATTCTCCAGGGCGCTTAACTTTATTTTGAGGTCCAGCAACAAACTCATCAGCTTCATCAATCATCATACCCTACAATATGGAGAGAACAATAAGTGCACTGAAATGTTATAGATAACAATAGAGCTTACTTCTCAGCTCAGAAAACAATATCTAGAGAAAAAGGAGCCTTCAGTAGTATCACAGACAGAAGGACATTGGGACCAGGTAGCAAATTAGTATACATTTAACCAAAACAGCCCTAAAACCAGGATAATTCCTTATTCAGAATAATGAACAATACTGCAGATTAGTAAGTCTTGTAAATTCCAGGGTGAATACAAAATATGAACCTGGTGTCCAATGAGTCTGCCTAAACATGAAGATTTAGTTGCCTGGCTTTAAGCCTATTTCATTTAAAATTATAACTGGAATGTAGTTGTTATGTCATCACTATGGGGTTTGTGGCTTATAGCTTCCTATGAAATATTCAAGGAGTCAAGCATTCTACCCCCGCAGTTCTGCACTACAATCTACATGCCCTTAGCAGACCCTGGTCTGCGTTTATGGCCTACATTATATAAGCTGGCCATAGACAGATTTCCCACAGACCAATTTGTCAAGCGATCGCGCCATGCAGTTGAGTCTTCGATCATTAGTCATACATCGATCGAAAAGTGGATGTGATTTTTGCGCCGATCAATCGGTGGCATAACTAAAGTTCGGCATCACAAAAAATGCAATCCGAAATGATGGAAGTGGGATCCACTTCGATTCGCGTAATGTCCTTCGATTCGCTAAAGATCTAAAATGACAGACATGTCCGCTTCCTGCCCAATAGATTTTTTCTTGTCATTTTGGTGGATCACACGCTTTAAACACACATTGATTTGTGACCGATCGATCGGTCAGAAATCGTCTATGGCCAGCTATAGTCCTGCCTCCCTACCCCTTGTGCACTAACTCAGTGTTTTTCTAGTATTACCTTCTTATCTTGCTTAAATGGATTTCCAAAGGTGTGCAGTCTTTTGGGTTGGTCTGGATCAATTTCTCGGAGAGGGGGAGGCATAAGCTTCAAGTATTCTTGATAATTGCCCATTTGTGCCACCAGGACACTATGCAGACAGTCTATGAGGCATAAACCACATTGGTAAATAACACAGTATATAAACAACCATTTACATTTATTTAGATGACCTTTTCAATAAGCTGTTAACAAATTGCAAGGTTAAGAATTATACAGGAGACAAGATAAAAAAAAGAAGATAGTATGACTTGGACAAGACTACAGTAGATCCAGAGATTCAGACAACAGAAAATAAAATTAAATCTGTACTTTTTTTGGAAAGGTAAAAGTTGTCTTGACATCCTTCTTAAGCTAGCCATACACGTGTCGGATTCCATGGCCGATTGATCACTTATCCGATCGATTCCGGCGATCTCAGCGGGAATCGGAGCTCCAATCAATCGGCCAATTAAGAGTATCCGATCGCTGCATACCACCTTGTCCCACGGATTCCTGGACGATTCCATGTCCGATCGCTTACTTCCCAAATGGAAACTCCCCGATGTGTGCAGAATCGGATCAGAAAGACCAACATGTTGGTTCTCTGTCGGATCAGATTCTGAGCCCCCGATCAATCGGACGCGAACGATCGGACAAGGTGGGCTGCACGCGATTCCGGCACGATCGTTTCGCGTGCACGCGCCCGGAATCGATCGTCCCGGAATCCGGTCGGAATCCGACCCGTGTATGGGGGCCTTTAAGCTGGCCACACAAGGGTAGATTCCCGTGCAATCGACTGGCGATCAATTATTGATGATTGATCGTGGGTCAATCGTACGGTAATCAATGTGCACCACATGAGCACATCAATTACAGTACAATGGGGACCCGGTTTCCCGATCCCCCAGATTCCCCCAGAGAAGCAGCCAGCTTACTCACAGTCCTCATTCAATGTAATGGATTTCGATCAAGGTTTTCCAACATGTTGGAAACCTGTTTGGTCGAGTTCCTTTGGAGGAACCATGGATGGCTCAGATGAAGAAACAGATTAAAGTAACATCGGGAGCTGTGGTCATGCACGGCGCCCGATGTTCCTCTCATCAGTTACTTCATCGAGCGGTGTGTGGCTAGCTTTAGACACCCAATTCAGAGTCTTTCCATCACATTAAATAATCAATACAGCAATGACAAAATGTGGAGCAGGTGTAGAATTTAACAGTTAAGGGTTTTAGATAGTGACCCTCTCGCAATGAAAGCAGTTTTAAACTTAAAAAACAAACAAACAACTAAACTTATTTACCTACATGGAGTCTTGATCCAGGCAAACCTTGTAGAGATAAATCCTATACTTACCTTCCCCTCTTCCTCACTCTAGCACCGCCATGCCTTGAGTGTCCGATCCTTCAGCATGTAAGATGGAGGTGTGAGACTCTCCTGTTCTCACTTCCTCCATCAATCCTGATCTGAATCTGGTGATGTTCTGCCCCTCCAGCTTCACTAAACTAAGATCTGTCTGGCTGCTGGGCTCAAAGGGATTAGGGGAGGCAGACGTCAGATGTGATGTTTACTTCCTAAATCCACTTGCAGCCCAAGGCAGCCGCACGTCACAGAAGGGGCGGGGCACCACCACATTTTGACAGATTTCACCAGTGTCGATAATAGGAAGAAAATACCAAGGTGGTAGGTTGGCTTTGATGTCTGTCTGCCACAAAACATATAGGTAATAGTAACAGGTTATAAGGCTTGAAAGAAGTCTGTACCTTCATCTTGCCCCACAATTGGCTTATGTGATTTCAGTAAATTGGTCCTCATCCTTGTCAACTGATCTAAGAGATCTCTGCGTGGAATGTCGTAGGCATTTCTGTATGTCTGTGGCTTGAGTTCCTAAACAAATGGCATGTGTTAGACACGCAGTTCAAAATGAATCAATATCATACATCAATGGAAACTTGAGGCTTGTTCGGGTACTTTCCAGAAGGAGCTTTACAAATTATATTTTGCTAAACAGCCAAAACGACAAGCTATACAAAAAGAATGCCACATCTGCCCCCCCCCCACCCCCACTTCACTTGTACAGAGATGAACAAATGTCTGTCAGTTAGGACAGCCCATTTGTAAAATGCATCTTGCTATCTGTCTATGATTATCATACTAATGTCTATAAATCTGTCTACAAGATGCAAGTTCTAAAATAGATTTTTTTTTTTTTTTTTTTTAAACATACAAAAACAAAAAGGGCACCAGAAATACTGAACTTTAAATACAAAGTACTGTACCCGATTTCAAAAACATAAAGGGAAATCCGTCACAATGAGAGGCACACTTCACTTACTACATTACCTTATTTAAAAGTCCTACTTGGAAACCAGGAAACCCCTTTACGTTCTCTGATAGTCGGACAGCAGCCTCCCCAGAGATTCCCTGTGGCAGCTGGAAGTCTCTATTGTGAAGTAAAGACATTCTTGAGGGGTTACTCTTCACTTTAATCCCCGTCTCCTGTGGGGCTTTCTTTCCGACAGATGCAATTATTCTCTCAGATTCCATTTTTGTCTGCAACATATAAAATGCAGTTATAAGCCTTTCAGAACCAAAGAGACGCTATAAAAAAAAACGTGAAGCTTGAGGGGCAGACATGGAGGGCTTTAAGGCTACAGATAACAATATCAATCACATCTTTGACATATTCATTGAATTTCTGTCTATACGCTATATGGTGGTATTTTTGTCAAGCTTTGTCTATAGATTTTATGTTAAATGATTACTTAATTATAAGATCCTGTACATACACTTAAGCTGGCCATACACGGGTGGATTCACGGGTTGTGACCCAACTTAAGCTTGGTATACACGGCTCGATGAAGAAACATATTAGAGCAACATCAGGCGCCATGCACACTCACGGCACCCGATGTTGCTCTAATCTGTTACAAGGATGGGGACCCTCTGGATCGGCCATTTTTTTTATATGGAGCGGGATCGCTCAAGGTGGGCTAAACGCTAAATTGACCCTTGTATGGACAGCATTATACATGTATTGCTTTTATGTGTTTCTTTGTCCATTCATGTTTACTAAACAGCCTTAGGGCCCTTTGACACTATTGGCACTGCAGCTGCAGTACAGTAGGAAACATAGAAAACCTGTGTACCTATGACAGTGGCCCCAAGGTTGCAATTACGGTAACATGCAATGCCATGTATAACTAAAAACGCCCTGCTGCACCCATTTTGCCGGCGCAGCGCAGTGCAATAAAAAACACTGGGTTTTCGTAGGTGACAGAGGCGGTTAATTGTAGTGTTACCACTGGCGCATCCATTACCGGCCACAATCGCACTGCAGCCGCATCAGCTACAGTGTAAGAGCGCCCCAGGCACCTCCTGTGATACAGTGTCTTCCTTAGCTTTTGGGAATTTATGAAGCCCTGTATGTAACCAGCGATGTGTGCACATCCTCAAACCACTGTTTCGCATATGCATGTTTAGGAAGAAAATCTTTTAGGAAGTGCACTTGGGACATGTAGTCCCAGGGAAAAAATCCTTCTATTGACCGGTGTGCACTCTCCCTAAACAAGACGTTTGGGTCATCAGTGGTTTCGGAAGAGATGAGGTTAAAAAAAAACAAAAATTCAATGTCCAGTATTTTATCCTGATAATAACCCGTGAGCAGAAACCAATAAACAAAGCTTCTGAACGGTAGCCTACGATGTCTTCTGTTGAATTACAGCCCAACCCACCACAATGATGCGTTGTTAGTTTAAAATGGCGGCGTTTGGAAGGGGTAATGAGAAAAGTATAATCACTACAACGTAGAACTTACAGATTAGCAGTATATATTCTGAAAAGGTCAGAGGTGTCTATATACAGTTATTCAGTATGAGATCCAATCATAATGTTATATTTGTTACCTGTTGGCTGAGCTTTTTCAGGTAGGTAATAACACTGTAACTAAGCCCACAGTCCAAGTTGTCGGATATTAAGTTTGGAGCTCCCATCATACGAAGTGCTTTTTTTAATGGCTAATGGGAACACAAAAGTAAAGAAAAATCACAGGATTGTTACATGCAATTTAACATGTAGAAAAAAAAATGTAACCATCACTTTCCATTTCACTTGAGTATATTGAGTAATTGTTAATAACGTTATTATACAGTATATACATTTATAATATTTATAAATATAAGTGACACCTAACTGCCTTAAAAGTGCAGCCTTTTCGGCCACAGTCAGCTAAACATGGCAACTAGCTCTTTAAATCTGATAATCACACACACTGGCTCTGCAGACAAATGATCTGTCCATGAACAGATCGTCCATCAGCAGGCAGCTCCAGGCCACTCACAAACATAGGCAGGTATGATCTGCCGGCAGGTGGATATTTCCCTGTGCAGATGGTGTATGCAATATGTTTCTTATACAGGGTAACATCTACGCTATATATTGAAATTCTCTAGTACATAGCAGGTCCTCTCTTGATTGAGAACTACCTTGAAATCAAATGTGATATACAACCCTCTGGGTGTTTTACCCATGTTGCACAATGTAATGCGCTGTGTTCTCTGTCCTCTCCCTTTAAATCAATGATGCCGGGAATACGCTGAAAAAACTGATGACGATGCCTTTCTATGGAGGTCAACTGTGCCGCCCCTCACCTATCGAGGGGTGAATCCAGAACGATCGTTGGGGATGCTGCGGTCTCCCTCCAGACAGGTAAGTATGCCTTAGGTTAGTTCAGAGTGATTATGGTTAGTAAACAAACTCACCCTATACCAGTGGTTCCCAAACTGGGGGGGGGGGCACGAAAGTATTCCAGCGGGGTGTGGGCCCTCATTCTTAACCTGTGTTTGAATAGGGAGGGAGGGGGGCTCGATAATGTTCCTAAATAGAAAAGGTGGGCCCTGCAAGGAAAGTTTGGGAACCACTTCCCTATACTGACCTGCCCAAGAAGTTAAAAATATACTAGATTCATATATACATATGTATACATTGACATATACAAGAATATAATGATATTTAGCATCTACAATATTTCATTTGAATTTGTTGTTTGAATTAGTATTGCAAACCATTTTTAGAAGCCAGACTATATACATTTTTTTTACATTTCTGCAAAAATCAAGTGATAGCATACCAATAAGAAATAGGGTGGCATTGTTTTCAAGTAGTTCTCAAAGGCCTGTCGCCACTTCAGTGTTGGCTTTAGCTTGTGCAACTTGAACAAATCATCTGTAAAAGAAAAAGGGAGAATCATTCTACATGATTCGAAACACACTGTGACACACCACAACAGATACATAATGCAGAACAAGAGTAAAGAGGTAGTAACGGCACCAAAATTAATTGCTATCTTACTATTCACTAATTACCACAGGGAAGATCACGTAACAGGCAACAAGCCTAGAACCATGATTTAGGATTAGGCCTGCACAGATTCTCAACATCTGTCTGTAACTAATGAATCTCGTTACATATGACCAGTTTTCCAGACAGATGCAAGACAAAGGAAAGGGGCAAATCGTCATGGATGTACAGAAATGGGAAAAAATGCCTCCTTGTATTCAGCTTTTTTTATTACAGACTAATCAGCTGCATTATTTCTTATGGTATTGACATCTTTAGTATGATGCTATAAACACAGTAATGTGACCAGTAATCCACATCAATCACACTCCTGTTTACTGCATTCTAATGAAAGGAAATGGTTTGCATGGGTAGCATCTATCCTTATGACCTGCTGATTCAGTTTGCAGTGGTATGAAATGTCAAGGAGTACTGATGCTTTTGAAGTACAAATCAAGCAAACCATTTAAATATGTATTTGCTCTTCCATTAATTTGCAGACATAGTGCAGCATAGTAAAGGGAAATATATTGCAGCAGAACAGGACAACCAACAGACAGCAGCATGTGTAAGGCTAGTCATAAACAAATCAACTTTTGTTAGATCGATCTTTTAAAAGATTGACTGCATTTAAATGTCGACTGTCAATTCAAAGTAGATCTATTATACTACAATGCTATAATCAATAAACCCAATTCCTTTTGCAAAAAAACAAAAAACAAACAATCACTTGTTTTCTCTACAATCTAGATAAAAAATCTATTGAAAAACTAAAAGAAATGAGCAGATACAATTGAGATAAGTTTGAAAAGCAGAAGAAGGAAACCAATGTATAAACAATATAAACAGATCCCCCGTCTCCCCACAGCTCGGTCGGGCAGAGAACGGACATGTCTGATAATCTCTGGCCAATGCCGTTGCACCAAAAAAGCTAATTCAGCCCTATGTCGTTGCCCCATGCCAAAACGCTGGAAAAAAAATAACCCAATTAACCTGAAGGGAAGAAAATTTTATTAAATATACTTACCTTTCCCTAGGACTGTGTTGACAGTGCCTAGTTGAGTGTGACGTCATGGTCCTTCTGGTGAGATCCCAGAGAATGATGAATAGCCCAGATCTCGGGAGAACATGCTCCAGACACAGTGTTGGAGAATCATCTATTGACTACTCAGCATTCCCTAGAATCACACCTGAGAAGTAGTATGATATCACCCCTGGGGTATGGCAGCCAAGGGAACAGTAAGTACTTTAATTAACCCCTCACATACAGGATTTGATTTTTTCCAGCAATTTGGCATTGGCAGGAAGCAATGTTAATAAGAGGGCAATTTAAGTGGCATAGGGTCTGATTTAATTACCATGAATATTTAATTAAATTTTTTTTTGTTTAGTGCTTTTTTTCTGTAGCGAAGAGTCAGGTCTAACCGAACACAATTCTGTACATAGGAGGAGGCTGTAAAGCCTAATAAAAAATTACATATATCTATATATACACACCAGTGTTCTCCCCAGAGCAGATTGGCCGGGCGGGCCGCCCGGGAGATTTTAGTCCCCGCCCGGCACACAAGTCCTCCGCGGCGAGCAGCCTGACACACTACCGGAGCCGCGGGCCGGAGTCTTTCAGTGGCTGCGGCGCGCTCCTGAAGAATGGGGAGGCGCCGCCTGTCAGAGGATTTGTGTGCTGCCGCTGGCCGGCAGCCTATCAGAGAGGCCGCCGGACCGGTGCAGGCGGCGCGATGACGTCATCGCGTCATGACGTCATCGCGCCGCCCGGCTAAAAAAAAATTCTGGGGAGAACACTGCACACAATAGACTTCCTGTTATTGGGCACCAATGGATAGAGAGTCATTAGAGCCCAGCCTAATAGGATACCAGACAGTAAACTATATCACAGTGATGTACATCATTATATATTCCCATTTACTAGAGACAGAATGGCAATGCAGTACAGTGCATACACTGCACGATTTTATATATTGGGGGGTTTTATTTTAATATTCTGTTTGTCTGAAAATAAAATAGCAGTTTTTATGCAGTGGTAAGACAGTGATTATATTGTTTTAAAAATTCTAACCAATCCTAAGTTAAGATAGAAATGTATTTTTGTAAAGAGGGTACAAATCTCTTAAGAAATAAACTGATAGAGGGGGTTTAGCCCTCCCCTGTTCTGCCTTTACCTAAATATATATGGAAGCATTTGAGTTTAAAAATGTTTTAAAAAAGTAGCTGCAATATTAAGATGTATTTTCATTGAAAAACTTGAGCATTACGTATAACATTAACATTGCAAAGTCAGTTAAAACAAGATCCACTGACCAGTCATTATGCAATGATCAGTTAAAACAAGTCAATTAAAACAAGATCCACTATCCAGTAATTATGAAACAGCTATTTATAGTATAATATATTATAAAGCCCCAAATCAGTAACTCCATATTGTGCAGATAAACAATCAATCATTATTTATATATGAATTTAAAATTGCAAGAAAACAGTGTAACAAACAGTCCTGTCCTTTGTCTCTGATATTACACAAGGACGGAGCTGTCACTGTAGAGAGGATCCGTATGTGTCACGCAATGGAAGAATGGTCAGAGGAACCGTTGGAGACTGAGGGATTGTTCAGTGTGGCGACTCACCAAGTAAAGGAAGTAAAACGGGATAGTTGTATGGCATTACAAAGAGATTCACACAGGTAAGGGTGGTGCTTGCTTTTAAATAACCAAATGGGTGGTCAATTTCACTGTATTTTCCACTACTGTACACAAAAACCTGAAAATAAAAACGTAGAAAGATAATTTGAAGCAAAACTTGGTTATTGAAAAAAAAGTTGAAGAGCTAAAACGTGAACATGTCAACAGAATTTCGTCTGGTACAATACCTCCCACTGAACCAGCCTGAACTCACCAGCCATAGTGTCATAGGCAAAGTGAGATGCATTCTCTGATTCCTGCATTGTAAGTGAGAGCAATAGGAATGGACTGACCAGACAATGAATAAGTGTTCCTGACACAGGACAAATAAGTCATAACGTTTCTTGCAGCAACCAAGGAAAAAACCTTCTTTTTCACTTGTGATATCGTCTACAAATTACTGAATGCAGCTCAACTGGCTGCTACCGCCAACACAAATGTTTACTTTTTTTTACAGAAACCATAAAGAAATTAACAAGTTTAAAGTGGCAGCCATAAACATTACATAATAGGTGTGAATAAACAGAACACTACCTATAAGGAACTCATATTCAATTAGAACAAAGGGTTCTCAACCGCTTTAGATCCGCGACCCCGGAAGTGAGACCCCAGGAACTCAGATGAGGGGGGGGGGGGGGGGGGGGGGGGGGGGATATTTTCATTTTGCATGTTTGCATAAATTTTGTTTTTATAATTCAAACATAACATAAGGGCCCTTTCACACTATATGCATCAAAACATATAAACGTTAATGCATGCGTTTTGGACATTACACATCTGCGTTTCTGCTTTTGTTTTCGTACAGAGCAAGAAAAATGCACCAAAATGCGTACAGCAGGGCCTTATAAAAGACATAAGCGCTAACGCTGCATTTTTTTAAAACGCAATGCATGCAGAGTGAATGGTAACATTGGTTTTCTATTTGCTTGAAGTACTGTTAAAATGCATCGCAGCGCGTATAGTGTGAAAGGGCCCTAAAATAACAGCACAGAAGGTGCTCAGTCTTTTTGAAGCTGAAACTTAAGAAGTTTAAAGGAAATGTGTATCGAGCTGTACTGTCTAAGCATTGTATAGTTTGAAATTATACTAAGTTTTTTTCATTTTTAAATCTCCTAAACATTGTCTTCTCAGAAAACAGAAATGAAGAAACAGATGTCAGTTTTGGACAAGTTTCCGAAATAACCAGTTATTATTATTGAAATAATATTAATAGTGTAATACAGACCTGCCAGCAGGCGTGAGGGGACTTCCGTTCCAAGATATACTGAGTTAAAGGAGATGGCTCTAGTTCATACTTATCAAAAGGTAGCTTATCAATAACCATGGGCTCACAGTCAACACAGGAGAACCTCACCACAGGATGAGCTGAGCGAGGAGGCTGCAAGAAAAAAACAATCCAATTCTCAATGCTGATAACTGTCACACTTCACAATATAACCGAAATACCGTATATACTCCAGTATAAGCTGACCCGTACAGTATAAGGTACGTAATTTTATCTACAAAAACTGGAAAAACCTACTGACTCAAGTATAAGCCTAGGGTGGGAAATGTAGCAGCTACTTGCAAAGTCAGATAGTGGAGTTTTCAAAATTAAATTCCACCACCTCCAGTAAAAATTATAACAAAATGTCCACAAGATGGCAAAGTTTGCCCAAGTTTGTTTAAATTGTACCAGCCTAGTCGAGCTTAGGAATGCCACATATAGAAGAGAGATCAGTCATCAGACCACCCACAGAGGCTGAAGGGAGACCAGCGAACACCTGGACAGGTAAGCGGGACCCTGACATGTGTGTAAGTGGAGGGGGGCTTTTTTAAAAAAAATTTTGCTCAAAAACCTGGCTTATTCTCAAGTATATACTATATACGGTAACTGTTTAATCGACTTATAACATGTAACCCATTTTTAGATGGCTGAGGCTTTACACATAAAGTGTCTCTTTCATATTTTGTTTTGTGACAGTATCTTTTCATGTTCCCTTCTACAAAATACAAGGTGACACCAATAGATTAACAAACCATAACAACATTTGTAGAAAACGCCATTTGATTGTAACTGAACACACACAAAGCAACTTCTTTGTACTCTATGTCCTGACCAGGGAGGAAGAGAAGACATATGGATCAAATCCCTGCCCCTTCTCACTTTCTTTTCTGAAGTCTTTCTACTGTTCAGGATCTTGGTGTTCTTGTGTCTGCGCTGCAGACTTCCTGTGTTCTCTCAAAGAGGCCACTTGGCTCTTCTACTTATTAACTACCGAATGATTTACTTATGTTCGGTGGTGGACCTAAAGAAGGAATGGTTGAGTAATCTAGCACAGGACCGAAGATAGGACATTTATGCCTGCCATACACAAGCGATTGTGCAGGCAGACTACCCCCGAGTCGCTCCGGGAGGCTACGTGATGACGTAATCACGGTAGCCTCCCATTGCCTTTGGGGCCCCACAATCTGGAAGGCACCCTTGTGTGACGGCATAAGCAGCGATGGAGACGGCCATTCCCATCCATTATGGTAAGCGGCTCCATCGACTCAATTTCCGACATGTCGGCATCTCTGGCCGGACAGAGTTTCCGAGAAGAAGAGGAGGAAGTGGGCGACAGGCCACTGTCGCCCATGTGGGGACATGCCGCTAAACGGCGGATTTTACCTGACCGACGGCGACGAGCGCGCTACGCTGTCGGGTCAGATTAAAATCCGGCGTTTTCGGTTATGGGATTATGGCCAGCATTAGTCTTCAATGACTTTTGTGTCGTCAGCCTCAATCACAGGACTGATCAAAAGATATCTGTATAGATTTAGGCTTTGTTTACACTGTGGAAAACGTAGACACGTAGCACGTAGACCGAGGGAAAAGCCATGTAGTGCAGTCGACCGCCAGTAATCCCTTATGAGAAATGACGTGGCGGTGCGGATTCAGAACACCCGACAGGAAACACGTACCGCACCCATTGGTAAACAACGGCCGTGGTTTGTGACGCTTACAAACCACACCTGATACATTTTCAGGCGCGGTTTGCCAATAGTAAGTAAAGGGCGCAATATTGCCGACATGGCGAATACCACGCCCTATATCCCCTGAAAACAGCAGGTTAACCATGGGCAGACACTATGGAAACGCACACCCCGACATGTCCATAACACCCCCTGCGGTTTAAGGGGCGACATAGTGTAGACCCAGCCTTAAAGAGATAAACATGAGGAAATGTCCAATCTGTGTTGCTATAATACATGAAGTAAATAGGCGATGCCTTAACATACATTATCATACTACTTGTATAACTGAACAAGTTTCAACAAAATCAAAAGTTCCTGTATTTAAAGCGGACATACCACAATGTAGGCCACTGTGTAGCGCTGTTGATTATTGGGGAGATCGCTGGCCCAAAATAAAAATAAAATCAGATGTTTTTCTGAGATCGCCCCACCCACTGCGTGACGTTGCGCCAAGTGCCCTTGTGGCTGTATGGTGTAATGCTTCCCAGCATCACATCTGCGGAATGCCAAGCATGGGCATTTGTGCCCGATCCTGGTGCGGGGAACAAACTGCGCATTTACTGGGTTCCAGCACGATGCCAGAAAGATTAAACCATCAGCTACAGAAGCATCAAAGGGTATCCATAGACGGTTTGATATTTGCATTCAATTAACCAAAATATCGATTTACTGACATCGAGCAAATTCAAAAATGATCGACATTGAACAGAAAATCGATGGAAAAGTGATTGGACATGTTGGAAAATTTAAATCAATCGTTCAGGTATTTGATGGGTTTTCTAGGTATTTAGATCGTACTATGGCGCATGTGCACAGAGCTCAAGAAAGGAATTGATAGATTGTGAATGGATCACACTGTGTGAGGGGTACAATCGATTGATGTTCAAATGACAATTAAATCAATTTAAATTGCAAAGATGATTAGATTGACAAACGATAAAGCAAAAGTCGATCTGTGTATGGCTACCTTAAGGTTTTCAGACATTATGGAAACAAATTGACCAGGGGACAGTCATGGCCATTGAATTTCTTTTTATAAAGAAATAAATCAGGCTTTAGTTTGAACAATCTCCAGAATAATCACAATAGACAATGTGCAAAAAGTCAAGTATAAAATGCTGACACGAAGACTCGTATTTACCCTGCAATGCACCATAATACTTGTTCTCATAAAAAAATCCTGGCGACATTTCTACTTGGCAAGTCAATGTTATTTAAGCGGCACAGAAACAAACACAGTCCATTGTAAACTTCTACTTGTATCCAGAACATGAACTTACCAGCGTTGGCAAATTCTGATCCGGCCAGAAGGATTCAGGAATTGGCCAGTGACCAACAGGAACACCGGTTTTTGGATTAGGCCTCACGTAGATAAGCTTGTGACAGCTATGCCAAGCTTGTGGGGCAAAAGAATTAACTGGCCTAGCGGAATCTGTAAGTCCATCTACAAAAAAAAAAAAAAAAGGAACATTTTAATCAAAATACATGGACTATATATTTGTTTTCTACCTTTGAATCAAGTGGGAAAAGATTCTGTGTTATCCAAGTGTTATCAAATGAAAAAGCTTCTAGCACCTACCGTGTTTCCCCAAAAGTAAGACCTAACCCCATTTCCCTTGACACTTCTTATATAAGCCCTTTCCCAAAAATAAGACCTACCCAGAGTTGCCATATTAAGGGAATACAGGAGGCGCCCTGTTACATCTGCTAAACCCTCACCCCTGTGTGCTTGCACACTGTGTGTGTCTGAACAGAGGGGCTTGCATGTGCTTTCTGGGATTCTGCCAACTGTCAACAGCCAAAAAAGCTTCTGCTCTTTATTCATTCTGTGACTCTGTTATTTCTGTAAGGATAGCCATACACGGGTCGATATTTCTGTTCGATTAACCACAAAATTGATCTTTTGAAGTTGATGGAACAGGAATTGATTCAAACATTAAATCGATTGAATAGTGATGGGACATACCGGTACCATCCATTCGATAGCTGACATGTTACATGCTGTTTTTCCAAACGTCCTCTTGCGGCAGAAAGCAGTAATAACATTTACAAAAACTGAAATAATTGTCTGTAAATCTATAACACTGTGTGGCGATACAAATAATCAATATCCAACTGGCAATCAATTTTTAATTGCGCAATTTGATCTTATCGGCAATCGAATCACAAAATAAACGACCCGTCTCTGGCTATCTTAACTCTTCAGAAGCTGCTTCTCCAATCAGCTCTGCTTGTCCATGAATTATGTTTATTTAATGTCTTACCTGGTTATTGGACAAGCTTTCATTATCTATATTTTTACTGCTGGTCATACAGTACTGTTAGAATAAATGGTTGCTTAAGACATAGGTGGTATTGTACCTTCTCCGTTTGGAACTGGGTCGGGGCCAGTCTTCTCAAATTTAATTACAACACCACTCTGAACCTTCTGAACTAGAGACTCCAGACACTGGTTCAACATTCTCTGCGTCCTGACACAGTATGACCGACCTGAAAAATAAAACTGGGTTAGAAAAAAAGTTCCTCTTATAGCAGTAATATTTATTCCGGCTGCAATGATCAACCTCCCTGGCAGCTCGAGCATTCCTGAAACTGTAATCTGTTTGTACAGGGAGTGCAGAATTATTA
>CM070040.1:58177901-58198606 GCA_036250615.1 Ptychadena robeensis | reverse complement strand
TTTGCTTAAAATTTCTGCACTCCCTGTATTTGGGAGACCACTGCTACCTCTGGCTTCCAGTGTTAGAATGTCTCTATGTCCTGCTTGCACTTACAATAGTTTCTTCTATTTCAAAAGCAAACTAACCTTTCTACAATATATTATGAATGAAATTCTCTCTGGTTTATTTATAATCAGGGGTGCACATAAGTGGTACACAAAATCGTCTAAAACCGAGCTCTACGTACCTCTCTCATTCTCAGCGCATCTGGGGACTACAAGAGGAGAGGAGTGGGGAGTTAGACGGCGTTTCCCCCTCCTCCCTGATGAGTAGGAATGTGCTTGTGTTGTGCTTTGATGGCATGCGCTCTCTAGTGACACCCAGTGGCTGAAACGGATATTGCAGATTGAGTTGAGATTACAACCTGCAATATACAGCAGCAACTTATGTCTTGGATAACCGGAGGAAACTTTAATAACTATAAAAGGTTGCAGTTAGGGGTGTCAACTTGGGAATGTAAATTACTTATTAAAAAGATTGGACTTATAAGAGTGTTGAGATATGGGGGACGAAAATCAGAGTAGGCATATGTAAGGGTAAAATCTGACAAGAGAAAAGTTGCACTACTGAGATATGATCCTAGAGATATATACTTAGATCTGGTGGTTCAAATTGTGTTGTACTGTGAGAGTTACATTTGACCCAAAGCCAGCTGGTGACCTGTGGATAGAGACAGCTAAACTGAGGCTCAATCAGTAACAGGGAGGTCCATTCTGCAGCAGAATCTTCCATAAAAGAGGCTAACGCAGAGGACAGTAAGTACGACAGTGAGGTAGACCACCCTACATGTGGGAGTACCAAACACCATCTCCTGGTACTCATCTGAGTAGCTCACTAAAAAAGTTATGTGCACCCGTTTATAATTGTTGAAGTGAACTTCAATAAAACACTCTAGGATTCAACTCTATGAAACAATTACAATAGAAAACGATGAGTTCTTGCTTTGGGAATAGTCAGTGGAGATTTTATGTTGGCAAGCTGCAGCAATTTGCACTTTACTTACAGGTACAGATAACTTACCTCCAGTGACTTCACACATCTGCGTAATGGCGGACTCATCTGACGGCACGCTGCCTAGCTGCTCAGGCTCAACAGACGAAACTCCAGGAAGGCGAAGGACAAGTGCAAATAGCCTCTGATCCCACCGAAATGGCTCTTTAGTGAGTTCACTTCCCGGCAATGGTGAGTTCAGTGGAAGATGGAGCTTTAGAAAAGATTAAATACAAAAATAAACAGCAGATCACAAGTAAATGAACACTTAAATGCAAGTTAAATCTAGCAAGACCATACTCATTCAGCTAATGTGAAATCCAATCAGATGGATTACAGAATAAAATTCCCAGAGCTCGGTTCATATTGAAATGCTTTTCTGTGTGTGTAATCAGACTACTCACCTCTTCTTGAACACGTGAAGGGGTTGTAAGCTTGTTCCCATCTGTGATAGTGATTAAAATGGAAGGTTCCAAAAAGAATGGATTTCGTCCCTGGTATTAAAGGCATTAAAAACAGATTATACACACAGTTTAATACATTACAATTTCTGCAAGAAGACATCACTCGCTACACTTAAGTTTTATTTTTTCTGCGGAATGCTTCAGATATTGATTTGAAACCGAGTATAAACGTCATTGCTCATTTCCTTTCAAATCAAATGAAATAAAATAATAATGAAGAGAATACAGAGCTTTGTATCCACCTAACAAAATGTGAATGATTGTATACCAGCTTTTATTAAAGAATAAAGAAAAAAATGATGATCCTTTGTAATTCTTTGGAAGCTAAGGCCCCCGTTCTCATTTGTCTGTTGCAGCACATCATGTTTTCATGTGGGTTAGTCTTTGTTTATGCTTACCATATTTTTCAGCTTATAAGCCTCTACGCTGGATGAATCGGCCCTCTGCAGATCTCTGTATGTGAGCGGCAGCTGAAAACCGATCACATACAGAGCTGCGACAGTTGCACATGGATGACCCCTCCATGTATGGATGGACGGATCATTTGTCTGCAGGTCTTTGTATGTGAGCAGAAGATCCGGTCCAATTTCCCCCCGATTTTGGGGAGGGGGAAGTGCACCTTTTAGTCCAAAATATGCTGTATCTGTTATAGCAAGATTGCTAAAATCAGTGGTTCCCAAACTTTCCCTGCAGGGTACCCCTTTCTAAAAAGAAATATTATCGAGACACCCCCCCCCCCCCCCCCCCCCCCCCCCCCATTTAAACTACACAGGATCAGATTGAGAGTCAGTTCACAATGGCCTCAAGCTGCATTTGAAAATGTTTAGGGTCGTTGTCCTGCTGGAAGGTGAACCTCCGCCCCAGTCTCAAATCTTTTGCAGACTCCAAGAGGTTTTCTTCCAAGATTGCCCTGTATTTGGCTCCATCCATCTTCCCATCAACTCTGACCAGCTTCCCTGTCCCTGCTGAAGAGAAGCACCCCCAGAGCATGATGCTGCCACCACCATATTTCACAGTGGGGATGGTGTGTTCAGAGTGATGTGCAGTGTTAGTTTTCTGCCACACATAGCGTTTTGCATTTTGGCCAAAAAGTTCCATTTTGGTTTTATCTGACCAGAGCACCTTCTTCCGCATGTTTGCTGTGTCCCCCACATGGCTTGTGTCAAACTGCAAACGGGACTTATGCTTTCCAGGTAACAATGGCTTTCTTCTTGCCACTCTTCCATAAAGGCCAACTTTGTGCAGTGCACGACTAATAGTTGTCCTATGGACAGATTCCCCCACCTGAGCTGTAGATCACTGCAGCTCGTCCAGAGTTACCATGGGCCTCTTGACTGCATTTCTGATCAGCGCTCTCCTTGTTTGGCCTGTGAGTTTAGGTGGACAGCCTTGTCTTGGTAGGTTTACAGTTGTGCCATACTCCTTCCATTTCTGAATGATCGCTTGAACAGTGCTCCGTGAGATGTTCAAGGCTTTGGAAATCTTTATGTAGTCTAAGCCTGCTTTATATTTCTCAATAACTTTATCCCTGACCTGTCTGGTGTGTTCTTTGGACTCCATGGTGTTGTTGCTCCCAATATTCTCTTAGACAACCTATAAGGCCATCACAGAGCAGCTGGATTTGTACTGACATTAGATTACACACAGGTGCACTCTATTTAGTCATAAGCACTCATCAGGCAATGTCTATGGGCAACTGACTGCACTCAGACCAAAGGGGGCTGAATAATTACGCACACCCCACTTTGCAGTTATTTGTCAAAAATGTTTGGAATCATGTATGATTTTTGTTCTACTTCTCACGTGTACACCACTTTATATTGGTCTTTTACGTAGAATTCCAAAGAAATTGATTCATGTTTGTGGCTGTAATGTGACAAAATGTGGAGAAGTTCAAGGGGCCGAATACTTTTGCAAGCCACTGTATGAATCATTTACACAGAAACACACTACATGCTTGTTTTCCCCTTGGTCACATTCCTACTTGTCCCTCCCTCAGACTTCTGATTGGCTGGCTATGGTAGGGAAGGGTGAGCGTACTGTGTAAAAATTGGGAGAAAGAGAACTGACAGCAGGGAGAGCCAATAGGCAGCTGAGTGCTGCAGATCTCTCCTCTCTGGCTGATAGCTCGATTCTCACACAAAGTGCTCTCCCTCTGGAATACCTCTGCAGCCCCCCTAGGAAGCCCACCCCCCAGTTTGGGAACCACTGGCCTAAACACATTTTGCTATTGACATCAAAAGGACTTATAATGCATGTTAAAGCGGACCTACCACCAGAAAACTATGTTTTCATGAATGGCACTAGAAGTGCCAATAATAGGGAGGAATGCAGTGAAAAAACCCAAACTTACCTGTAATGAGCAATTTAAGAATATAATCCGGCAGCACTCCTCACTTCCTGGTTGATTGAAGACAGAATTGGGGCAGCACTTCACAGGAAGCTTTGATTTCTTATTGAACTGCTTTGAAAATTCCCATAGAAGATCACTGCAGGCCCCCCACGATATTGCACCCCCATGTGTTTCATGTGTTGGCTCCACGAACCAGGAAGTGAGGGGAGCTGAGTGGTAATCTTGTTAAATTGCTCATTACAGGAACGGTTTTGAGTTTGTTTTACTGGTTTTTTTACTGGTTTTTCTAGTGCCATTCATAAAAACATAGATTTCTGGTGGTAGGTCCACTTTAAGGGAGAAAAAAGAACGTAAAACAGATAAACAACACAATGGGCAGATGTGAACTAGCCATTTGGATATAATGTGACCTGCGATAACACACTGCTAAATCCGCATGAAAAAACAGCTATAAAAAAGCAGAGTTATACACATTTTGTGCTGCAGACAAGCAGATCTGGAAGCAAAGCTTGCAACTGACTGTTAACAGTTATAATTTAGTACATAATGCTCTCTAGAAAAATAAGTACTGAGTACTACATATCTCATGTTTCATCTTTTTTAAATATCCCTAAAGCCCACCATACACCTTACAACCTTACTATACCATTTTTGTCCAATTAACTTTTGTTTTACCAAAACCATGTAATGAGGACCTTTCTAAACCTTTCACTATGTGAGTGAGGCCATTGTACTACATACAGTAGTTGATGGTAGATCTAAAGGTGTATGGGAATCTTGACCTGCCTGAAGATTTACTAGACTGTTTGCTTGTGGAGTTAGGGCTTGTCCCCACCCCACCATGATCTCCCGCGATTATAATCACAGGCGATTGGCAAAACCTGGAAAGCAGGCAGGAAGTGGGGGGAATCTTGCCCGATTGCGCCCATAAAGAAATCAATGAATTGAGACGCGTCCATTCATGTCTATGGCCACAATCTGATTTAGACTGTGACATTTGTGTCATATGTCACAGTCTAAATCATGTGTAACTAACATAGGATAATCATTTGGGGAAGCCAATTAACCTCAGCATGTCTTGGAGTGTTGAAGGAAACCGGAGTACGCAGAGGAAACCCATTCAGACACGGGGAGAACATGCAAACTCCTTGCAGAGAGTGCCCAGACCAAGATTCCTTACCTAGGACACTAGCGCTGCATGGCCACCGTGCTGCCCATGATCGTATGCACAGCTAAGCTTTACTCATCTATTTATGAATTATGTGAAGTAGAGTGAGAAACAGTGTTAGGTTTTCCGTTTCCTATGTAGCTTCCCTGCTTGTTCTGGCGATCACTGTCACCAAGTGATAGAAAATTCTAAATGTTCTGTTAATGACTAAAGTCCGAACCCCCGTACTGATGCTAGATTTAGTTTGTGCAAGACAACCGTTTATGCCCATGTGTGAGATTGCTAAACAACTTACTATTAACGAGGGCTATTGTAGTCTCTGAAGCGTGGCAGCTCCTGCTCATATATCCACGCTGCTGTTAATATAATGGGTTGCTTGGCAGTCTTTCTGACCAAACATTTTTGAAATTGTCACCTGAAATGATCACTAACAATTGTTGCTCAACAAGGCTACAGACTGGATTTTCCCCACACTGGGGTTTCCAGTAAATTCCAGAACAAAACAGACAGGAAATATGTTACAAGGGTTATGTTTACTAAACCGGTTGTTGTAGAGATTTACTCTGAGGCTTTGTTGTCTCTGGTGCTCCTGTACTATGTGCTTGTGTTCCAATGAACCAGGAGCCAGCTGAAAGCAATATTTGTGTCAGTGCTCCCTGTTTGGCCTAGCACTATTGGCACAGGGGGCGGTGGGCATGATAGGCAGCTTTTTTAAAACCATAGTACATCCTAAAGCTGAAAAGCAAAGCATCCCTTTTGTGTTACATACCTGTCCATAGTTATCAATCCCAGACACCAATCGATTCAAATTAAGTAAGTCAAAGGAAGATCTTAGTGCCTGCCCAAGAGAAGTGAGTCCTGAAGCTTGGAGATTCTTCAGCTCATTCATAAACGTTGCATGATTCTCTTTCCAACCAGCCTGTGAGAAAAAGAGAGGGGAAAAAAATCAGATTTTGCTTGTAATAGTGCTATGTTTAAAGCCCCCCATACACCTGAAGATCAATCCATACAATTTCCATTAGATCCACCAACAACTGTGTAGTATAGTGGCCACCCTGATAGAATACATAGTGCTTGGAAGGTATACAGTATATCCATGCTTTGTAGTGCCAGGTCCGCCATGATAGCATACATAGTGATTGGAGGGTATATATTACTGCTATGTAGTGCCGGGGCCTCCCTTATAGAATACATAGTGTTTGGAAGGATCAGAAAGCTCCTCATATTACATGGTTTTGGTAGAACAAAAGTTGATTGTACAGAAAGTGTATGGAAAGATTGTAAGGTGTATGGGGGCCTTATGACACAGAATGAAGCTAGCCATACATGGATTGACTTTTGCACGATTCATCTTAGATTTGATTGTGCTGTGCAATTTCACAATGGTACACCATTCTAACATTGATTGTAACACCACACAGTGTGATCAAATTAAACACAATGGATTTACAATCACACTTTGGAGCACATGCGAAGAACGATATGTACATTAAATATTATCCTAATAAGATCATAAGAAGAATTACAATTTTGTAAACAAATCAATCAAAATACCTAGAAAAAGATATTTGTATGATTGACTAAGGGCTTGTTTCCATTACGTCGGGAGCCCTCCGCTAAGCGTACACGCTTAGCGGGGGTCCCCGACGTAGCAGATAGACTTACCTGCTCGGCAGACGGGTCTGTCTTCATTGCGCCGACCCGATTCGCCGGTGTCAGGCTGAACGTAGTCGAGTACGTTCAGCCTGTACACCGGCGGATGTCTAAACAGACCATCCGCCGGCAGGCTGAGTCTATGGGATACGTCGGGACCCCTGCTTAGCGTATACGCTTAGCGGAGGGCTCCCGACGTACAATGGAAACAAAGCCTAAGATTTACCAAGATGTCCAATCACTTTTCAATCCATTTTTTGGTTAAAGTGTGCAGGAATGATTTCCGTACAATCGACTTAAAAAAATATGATTTTAAGGTGATTGAACAGAAATATTGAACCATGTGTATGGCTAGCTTTAGTGAAATAAATAATGTAATGCTTCAGCTTTGTGAAAAATTGGCCAGCTTTAGTAATGGGAAGCATCAATGCTTCATCAAGAATATAATGCAGAGCAATACCTGTCCTGTAATACCAGTCACTGCTGCTCTATGGTTGTATATGGTGTCCGGTCTCCTATCACCCTCCTTTTATAGTTATGCAGGAGGGTGTGACCAGTGGGCTAGCTGGATCCCTTCCCACAGCTCTGACATCTACATATGTCAGTATAGTAAATATGTCACTGCTACTTTTACAAGGTTAGAATGGGTGTGCAAGTACAATATGACCAACCATTTTTAAAAATGTAACATACTACAACATTATTAGACAGTCCATTTATTACTCCAACCAATAAAACTGTACAATCCTTTTGACATTCATTAAGACTCCAAGTTGATCTATACCTAATGTTTTCCATGTCCCTCTCGTAAAAAAAAATCCAACTTTATGGACATTTTAAAAATGACCTGTGAGCAGTTAATCAAAATTGTCCCCTCTGATGACATGACACCATGGTACTGCCAGCTCTTCTTTTGTCCTGCCTCGACACACATGGATGGAAGACTAAACTGGCTCCATCTCATTCCCTTCTCAGGTCTATAGAGATACATTTTCAGCTGAAAATGATTTGAGCAGACATGTGCAAACTACAGCCCGCTTAGGGGGGCTTCCACATGCTTCGGGACCCCCTGTCTAAACACAGCATCTTCGGGACCCGGATGTCTAAACACAGCATCTGCCAAGCAGATAAAGTCTATGTGCTATGTCGGGATTCCCACCAAGCAATATGCTTAGTGGAGAGGGTCCCAACAGATGTGGAAACACAGCCTTAGCTGGTCCGGCTCTTTGCCACCTTGTTGACAAGTCACTGCGGCTCCCCTCTGCTTATTCATTGCAATGGGAGGATATCATTTCTAGAGGTATCAGAAGGTGTAAGCTCATTTAAGTGTTATTGGGCATATTTTTGTTATTTTTGTTCCATTTTTGATTAATCCAGTCACACATGTCCATTAAGCTGGCCATACACGTGTCGGATTCCATGGCCAATTGATCACTCACCCAATTGATTCCGGCGATCTCAGCGGGAATGGGAGCTGCAATCCATCAGCCAATTAAGAGGATCCGATCACTGCATACCACCTTGTCCGAGTGATCGCGTCCAATTGATCGGGGGCTCAGAATTGGATCCGACAGAGAACCAACATGTTAGAGGCATCTAGTGTCCACTCACTGTAATGCAACACGACTGACAAGAGGATTGGCAAATTGACAGGTGTGTGTATATATATATAAAATAAAGGGAACAGAAAAATAAGATGCCCTAGATCAAGAGCATGCCCAGGCGTTGTAGGGAGGCCACACACTACTGAGACTCATTTTGACTTGTTTTAAAGACATTTCATCAACAGCCTGTAGTGTTTTTTTCCCATTTTGAGTGTGACTCCAAATCCAGACCTCCATGTGTTGATAAATTTGATTTCCATTGATTTTTTTTTTAGCTGTTGTCAACACATTCAACTATGTGAGGAAAAAAGTTTTAAAAAGAATATTTCATACATTCAGATCTAGGATGTCTTAGTTTAGTGTTTTTTTCAGCAGTGTATATTCCCCAGATGCTTGTACGATCGATTGAAAATGTTGTCTTTTAATTTTATGCTGAATTTTGATCACTTCAGTTGATCTGTTCAGTTAAAAAGGAATCCAATTTCATACTATAAACTGTATAGCCAGCTTAAAGGCAATTTTCAATGAACAACCCATTCCCAAAAGCCTATGAACCACTTCCCTGTATAAGATCTCTTCTTCTCTGCCCTTAAAGAATCTCAGTCACTATTGAGGAAACAAAGAAAGAACATCTCACCAGACAGGCTATGGAACATCTTCACTGGAAATATTAAGAGGTCTGCTAACTATCCTGATGCTTGAGAACTGTCAGTGACAGGAATACTTGTGTTACAGACCACAGACAGTGTAGACATTAGATTTTGAAGCCCAAGTTCCAGAATAAAAAAAAAAGGTTATTTACTTTAGACCAGTGGTTCCCAAACTTTCCTTGCAGGACCTTTTCAATTTAGGAACATTTTCGAGCCCCCTCCCCATTGAAACACAGGTTCAGAATGAGGGCCCGTGCCCCCCCCCCCAGCTTGGGAACCACTGCTGTAGACTAACAAAATATGATTTATCTTGTAAATACATAAATCATTGTATGACCAAAAGAAGATTTATTAATGTGGTGCAATGCCCATCTTTCACAATAGACACAATGAAAACTCTTATTATATTATAATGATATTTACCTATGGCAGATACCAAATTTCTTCTGCAGTAAATATGTGATAGAGACTTCTTCCATATGTAAAAAAACTTTTAATAGCTGGGTGATTTGAGGCTGAGGCTTTCTAGCAGGAGTCCTCAAACTAAGGCCTGGTGGCCAAATCTGGCCCCCAGCAGTTTCCCAATGTGTCTCCTGTTTGAGAGGGTTAGTTACTAATCGTTGAAATTTCAGGGTTGCACTACCGATGTATGAGATCTGAGGGTTCAGAGCAGTACTGTCAGAATTGCATGGGCCCTGCTTTAAAAAAAAGGTTAGTGACCACGGTTTCAATCAGGGTGGATTTCATTTAAATCAAACTGATTTAATTCATGATTTAAATTACGATTTAAATCACTAGTCTGTAAGGCTCAATTTAAATCAAACTGATTTAAATCAATAATTCTTGTTGGTATAACTTTAAAATGCGAGTAAGTGAAGATTTTTAGAACAACTTTTCATATTAGTTTTTTTTATCCCCAGTTTAGGTTAATCATTCATATTTGGACAACTTCTCACTTAGTTTTGAGAACTGAGAAGGTAAACCAGGCATCTGTGATGATATCTTGTAGCAGAGAAACTGCCCAATAATCTTACAGAAACAGACAGAAGTTGATGGCATAAGCACATCACCCAAAATCTACCTTGAATAGACACGGTTGAGGGGACATAAAAGCAGATTTGGCTTAAGAAGTCTTCAAGAAATGCGCGTTGGGGTGAAATTTGCGCCATTTGGACTAATTGTCTAAGCAGGTGTACAGATGTGACATCCGCAGCATTGTGCATTGTTTTTGATTGATATGATGGTCATTACTTCATCTTTGCACCGTGTATAATAAATGTATTGATTTTACATATTGAGTGGCCCGTCCCCTCGCCCTTGTCTATTCCAGGGGAACTTTTGGGTGATGTGTTTATGCCATCATCAACTTCTGTCTATTGTTTTTGGGATGTTTTTTATGGAATTTATTTATCAAAACATTTAAACATATACAGCCTTATTCTACATAAACTAATCTTTATTTCATCATGGAATAACCTTTGGATGGTAATGTTTTTTTCCTCAAAAAGCATTTTATTTAAAAAAAAAAAAAAAAATCGATATAAATCAAAAAAATCCGATTTAAATAAAAAAAAAAATCTGATTTAAATAAAAAAAATCATCGATTTTTATCCACCCTGGTTTCAATACTCCAATTAGTGATGGGTGCTGGGCTGACACTGTGGGTGGCATAGAGTGATGTTGAAGCACTAAGAAATTCAAAAAGAAATTGGTTCATGTCCCTGTCCCATCTCCGACTATAATCTGGATCCCTGGCAGTCTGAGGTACCATGAACTGGCCCCCCATTTAAAAAGTTTGAGGACCCCTGCTATTAGATAGCAAGGCAATGAATATGTAGCTTAACCTCCTGGGCATTATGCCCAAACCCAGTACGTTTTAAGAACAAACTGTGCCCATGCTGGGATCGGGCAAACCCACTGCAGGCTCGCTGATCCCTTCTGGCAATGCCAAAGGGGCAGGAGGGGGTGGACCTCAATGTTAATGGATGGGCGTCGCTTTTCCAAGCCCACATCGCTGGCATCATCGATGTGTAAAGGGGAGGGCAGCTATCTCCTGTACTGAGCCGAAAAAAATGGCGCTTAACTGCCTTAACCTTAACTTGCCTTTTGACAAAGAAATGACTAGTCTATAATTTTAATGTTAAGTTTATTATTAAGCTGTAAGACAGCATTATTACTAAAACCACACAATTCCAGTACACAAATGTACATTGTAAGGAGTGAAATAAGTATTTTATCCCATCATAAAACATTGGATGACGGAGGTCAGATGTGTCTTGTAGTTGGCCACCAGGCTCGCACACATCTTAGGCGAGATTTTGTCCCATTCCCATTAACCTCCTGGGCGTTATAGACTTTTCGCGCCCTTTTTCAAGCCGTTTACCATGCAATCGTGACGGAGTACACTGTGCGTCACCGTGATTGCCCGCTGTCCTCCAGGCTCACTACACACCGCCGGTTTCAATTAGACACCGGTGGTGTGTTCCGTGGAAAGCGACGCCCCCTCCATTAACATGGAGGTCTATGGCGCCGCCCCCCTCGCCCACTGATGACGCCAAAGACACGGGGCTGGAAAAGCTCTGTGAGCATGCAGCAATGCAGAGATGCTGCAGGCTCACGGAGAGTCGGTGATAGCACCTGATACTGATATGGGCGGAGTTCATCCAAGATCAAACTCCGCCCGTACTGGCTTCCGGTGTAGCACCCAGAAGGTAATAGATCCTCTCCAAGTCAGTAAGGTTTCAGTTTTATTGGAACTCAAACCTCGAGCTCCTTCCACATGTTTTCTAAAGGGTTAAGTTCTTGAGAATGGCTATTGCGCTAGCTAGATGCTCTGAAGTCAGCATATCCAAGTGCATAGTTTAACCATAGTGTAATCTTATAGTTTAATGCTTTATTAAATCATTTATTATGTGTGTTGACAGAAAAAAAAGAAAAATTCAAAAAGGACTGTGAGGCAAATCCAAGCCCCTGCTAGGCATAGAGCCTGGATGGTCAGGGTGAAAAAATTAGGTCAACACCATACCGCAAGGAATGGAAGACCCTAAAGTAAAGGTATGATATGCCTGTTCCCCACATGGCAAGTTATATATAGGTTTGGAATAGAGGGGCTCATTGAGGATTGGGGACCACTTTAATAGGAACTCTTGCATTCCTGACCTTCACCCGGTGGAATGAGTAAGGGGTCCGACAACCAATTCCCAGAAAGTATTAAATACTAACACTAGAAATAAAAGACACAGACACTGTGAAAAAATACCATCTTTTACTGAAATGAAGACCGCACACTTACACTTGTTTCCCCTCTTTATTATACATGACCCAGGATGTAAATCTATGTTTGTGACATTTAATAGTGCCAGACAGTTCCCATGAATTGTTTGTAAACACGTCTGTGCATTATGGAACTTGCTCCCCATAATGCTTTACAATGTTTACAAGCATTGCATGGACACCAAGCAGGTGCTTCAGCAGGTTCCATCATTGTGCAGCGAAAGGTCATATAAAGAGTAGAATGCTATCATTCCTCATGTCTAAAGAGGAATTGCATGGTCGGACATATTTAATAGAGAAAGGAACAATTGTAAATATAAGTGTCCTGTCTCCTACTTGTACTCATTCCATATGATGGGGGAGATCAGAGGGACTCCTTTTAAAAGTGTCTCTTGCCCAGCCAGACTCTGTCTACACATGTTCTGAAATTAATAATTTCATACATATATAAAAAAAATAACCTTGTTGCAATAAACAGAGGGTAGCAGAACGAAAATTTGGACACAGTAGTGAACCAACCTTAACTGCAGGCAAGTGCCCCAGTTTAATATGCTTGCCATAGGCAATACCGTGCTCCCTGGGTTGTTTCTTTCACAGTCGAATGGCTATGAGCCTTTAAACTAGGAGACAAAGAATGGTGGTAGAAGTTTGCCTTCAACTTCCCTCATAAGGAACTCCAAGCTTGTAAAACTTTGCAGTGATTTTGTCAACTTTCCTGAATAGCAAACTCAGGGGAGTTCAGTCATCACTAAAGGTAGCCATAGACACCTCGATCTATGGCAGACCTTTAGCAGACTTATTACAGCGTGGTGACGTCACCACGCTGTGAGCAGTCTGCTAAATGTCGGACAGGACTCCTGTCAGACTCTAGCCAATTAACTTGGAGGGGGAGGAGACTCCCCCTCCGAGTTAATTGCCTGCAGCGCAGTCGGGCAGAAAAAGAACCGGCAGGTCAGATACGTGTGCGATCCGACCTGCCGGCTTTTTTTCAACATAACTCAAGGCGGGCTCCCTCATAGTTGCGGCCGACCAACCTTTATGTGCTCGGCGGGAGCGAGCACACAGGTTGGTCTGCTACAACTATGGCCGGGAGTCTGCCCGTCTATGGGGGGCTTAAGACTTCCCTAATGTTGCATTAAGGTGAGTAGTAAGTAGTAGTAGGTAGGACTACAGAGCTGTAACTGCATATAAAATATCACAGTTTTCTTATTTAGCAAACCTTAAGATATGGACCTCTAGAAGAATGGACTTTGTGTGAAATAAAGTACAGGTTCAGCAAGCCAAACTATAAATTGTATTGAAAATTGATTATTTAATTTGCATTTTTTCGCAGTATAGCAGCAGAACAATGTTTATCATTAATGCTACTCACACCTAAGTAATTACTCTATGGAAACAACCCCCTTCCACACCTCTAAAGAAAAGAGACAGTGTCATCCATAGTAAATATGAATTCTTCCTATGCAGGTTAGAAAACGAAAGGAAACATTTGCTATGGGTATCATTCACCGAATTGTGTAGGCGTGTGAATTCACCAGATGCCAACAAATCTGAGCATTCTCTCTGTTCGTGAAAATGGAAAGCCTCCAAGTAGTGATTCTATTTCCCTATCGGGGAGTTTCCTGCACCTGTTGTCAAATTCCACAAACAGAAATCATTCTAAAATGTGCAGACATGACCTTTTTTTTTTAAACTTTTTTTCAGTATTCGTAAAACCCAAACTGTTTTGCGGAAACCAGGTTTGCGGAACAGTTTCCAATATAAAGCCTTTAGAACAGCGGTTCTCAACTTGTGGATCATGACTCCTTTGGGGGTTGAACGACCATTTAACAGGTGCCCTGTTCGCGGAAAGCATCAAACAAGCAGAAGCGCCGATTCCCACAAGCGGGGTGGGAAGTTAGGAGGAAGGGGGACACTACACTTACCTGATTGTTCCCGGAATTTACATTGCAGAGGGTCATTTTCAGTATTTGGAATGCAGAAGTGACACTGATATTCCAAATACAGGAAGTGACACTTTGCTACATCCCGGCTCTAAAAAGGTTGCAAACCACTGCTTTAGAGGGAGCATGCTGATGCAAAATAAAATCCCCAAGAGATATCCCATATCCCCTTGACTGTGACTTGAACAGTTGAGCATTAATGGCATCCTCTTCTTTTTATAAAAAATAGATTAACAAATAGAAGATGTACCATTACTATACCAATGACTGTGGCAAAACTTTTGTTATTCCTTACAGAAGGCCACTTTCCCAAAAAACTAGATGTGACGGAAGCTTAAGAAGCATTTCTGTATGCGGCAGGAATGTGGCTCAGCAGCAACCCTTACCACTGAATGTAATAGACATGGCCTGGAAGATGAAATCAAGAACAAAAAAATTGCCTGAGTTTGTACAGCTATGGAGGTAAAAAGACAGCTAGTGTTCCAAACTATAAATAGGTACAGGTATTAAGACCTAGGGTCAAACCAGGGTTGTGTTAACTAAGGCCCAGGGGCCGTATTCGGCACGTTTAGCTTTCTTCCCCCGCCCTTTGTCCCCTTATTGAAAAGATGCTCCTGCTACTTGTTCTCTGCAATAAGGCTGATGCCTTGGGGACAATGAAGTGGCATGATTATGACACTGTGGGCACATCATCTGTGGGCAACAACATCTAGGAATTATCTCTGCTTAGCATGAAATAAAAAAAAACAAAAACAAAAACTTTCCGGACACGTTGCCCATTACACATCACAGCCACCACTAGTGATGCCAGCGATGAACAAAATTGGCACCCCTATGCCGGGTCAGCCATTACAGTCTCTTGGTTCTGCCTCTTTATTAATTTAAGAAGCCGATGTGGCCCACGAGTCAAAAAGTTTGCCCACCCCTGGTCTAACTATACACAGATAATCCCAAGTAGTAGCATTTGCTGTAGGACTTTATACATTATAACAGTGGGGGTCAACTAAGTTGATATGGAGGGCCACAAGTGCGGCCCTTGGCATCACTAAAGGGCCGCACATAACAATTTCATTCGCACTGATCTACATAATTTACATACAATCTACATTTTTATGAATGGCATCTATCACGTAAGTTAATCTCCTCTCATCCTCTCATCACTCTAAGAAGATCATAGATGAGGACCTGTCAGTGGGGGATCGGCGGAGAGGTCAGTTCCTATGCCTTATGCATGAACAGTTAGGTTTCGGGGGCCACAGGTGAAAGACTGAGGGGTGCCGCCAAAGAATGCCCAAAGGGCCGCATGCGGCCCCGGGGCCACAGGTTTGGCACCTGGGCATTATACTGAACACAGCTCCACTCAATATACTGTGCTGTGTTGTTTGGTTTTTGAATATGTTTAATGATTCTTAGCTGCAGATAATTCTGATGGTACCAGGGCAGCATAACAAATAACAACAATAAGCACTGTAGACATATGTATTGATTATTACCATGGTTTACATATTTCCTTAGTACAGGAGGGAATATGAACTACTTAGGAGGAAGTAGTTTTAATATTCAGTCTCCTCAAAATGCGTTAACACATCTGTTATTATTAATATGCATATAGTTACAGAATTGTAGTGATTTGTTGTTCTGTGCCATGAACAAGAAAGCTCTTTCAGCCCTTACTGCTCCAAACAACAATTATTATACTATTAAAGGCAAAATGGACTAAATTACTCATGGATTGCCTAACAGAGTCCAATGATGAGATCTGTCAGAAGAACCATATATACTTGAGTATAAGCCAATTCAAATACAGTCAAGTAACCTAATTTTTACCCCCCAAAATTCAAGTATAAGCCTAGGGTGGGAAATGCAGCAAAGGCACTGGAATCTGCTTTTGTTACCAGTGGTAATTATTTCAACTAGCTGATTTGAGAATTCATTGTAAAGATGCTGAAAATTAGATCATCACTCAAATTGCTGGAGATGTAGTGAAGGGTTGTGAGAACATTTTTAATAATAAAAAAAAAAAAAAGTATTGCTCTAGCATATGTAGTTTTTGCATAAAATATGTTCAATGTTATATCAACTGGACTTTGAATCTTCATGTGCTAGAAATAATAAATTTTTTCAAATGTTCCCAAAACTTTCTCTCCCCGGCAAATGTAGTGGCGATACCATGTTTAGGGGCTTTCCGATTACTGTATTTTTCGGACTATAAGACGCACCCAGTTTTTGGGGGTGAAAAAGTATGTTTTATGGCCCGAAAAATATGGTAACTTGTAAAGTCTGCCAATAAAATTTCAAAATTTTTATCTCTTGACTCGAGTACAAGCCGAATTTCATTTTTAAACACCTTTTGGGTGCTGAAAAATTTGACTTATACTCTTCTATATATAGTACTTTTGTCTTACCACGCCATAATTCTCCAGATCATTGTCATTTATGATCATTTTTCGTTTTTCATCTCCTTTAGTCATCTAGTCACTTTTCTGCCCCTTCATGGTTCCTTTTTTTTTTTTTTTAATACATATTTGTGACATTTGTTACCCTACAGAATAAAAGGAATTTTTTTGAGCAGTAATAGTTACACGTTCTATTCTCAGCTGGTACTGTAATATTTGTTACATGAATTCATAACATTCCCGCTTTCCGGCTATATTGATCAGCTTCTTTTATTGTTAATCACAACATCTCATGTTGTAAAGTACTGAAAAATTATGATTATCAATAATATTTGGTGAAAGGTTTAGATGTAAGGATCTGTAAATATATGTAGAATGTAAAAATTCTGATATAACTGTGTGCATTCTAGATAGAAACACGATTACATCTGAAAAACATTCACACACATAGAAGCAGTTAAGACGCCTGCCACGCCACATTCTTAAACATTGAATAAGCCCCATAATAAAATAAATTAGTTATACATCACAAAAGCCCAGCCACGCTGATATTTATGGGGGACTATTTCTGCTGTGCAAAGCCCTGAAGAAGGGGGGGGGGGGGTTAGGATTTAGAATCCCTTCATTTGTATTCACGTACTAAACAAAAACCTTGGACTGGACACTATATTTTATCTTTACAATAACAAAAATAAATTATTTTAAGAACAATACCAGAAACCTCTGGCAAATCCTGCCATCAACACTACAGGAAAGAAGCACTTGCAGCTGTCAGAGTGGTAACAGACCTTATCCTTCTCCATACAGGACACGCCATCTCTTTCCAATGAAATTGTCTGGAAGTTATGTGACAGCCAACACATTATTTCCTATCTGACAATCGATTTAGAGAAATATGGCTAAAGCCCCCCATACATGTTCTGATTATTCTCCCGACCGATTTTTCGTCCGATCGTATCACCCGATTTTCACCTAAAATTTTATGGTCGGTCGGCAAGAAAAATTAGAATTCAAATTATCACCGATCAATCAGCCTGACACTATTTATTAACAGCAGGTCGACCAAAATTTACGGACAGGTCCGAAGCGGTCCCGACCGATTTTAAGAAATCTGGATCGGTCAGGTACATAATTGCGCATCCGATTAATCTCCCGACCACGTTGGTCGGTCGGGCAAAATTTGTACGAAAAATCGGAACGTGTATGGGGGGCTTAAGAGAGTGTACTTTGAGAGGGAATAATAAGGTGCGCAAATGCACTTATCCTACAGCTCAACTTTAATTAGGCAAATACAGTTTGCCTTCGCTTAAAGCGGACCTATCACCTCCACATCCACCTTTTATAAATTGGAGGTCAAAAGTGAAACAAAAACGAAAGCCCCCCATACACCTTTAGATCACTCCATACAATTTCCATTAGATCTACTAACAACTATGTAGTACCGGGTGGAGCATAGCTGGATTTTTAAAGATTTACGAGGTAAGTAATTTTTTTTTTACATTTGACCTCTGATCAGCACCTCTGGTACCAATAATAGAAGGAAGAATCGTAGGTGTTAAGTTCAGTTTAATGTCCTATGGATGACCAAGAATACACATACATGATAAAATAAAGGTACTCATAAAAAAAAGCTGTAAAACTAATGACACAACATGACATAACTTTGTACTGAACAGTATTCAGCCAAGAGGTCAATATGTGAACCAATAAACATACAAAAGTAAATGCGCTATGAGCAAAGAAGGGAATTACTTCTACAGCTCTATCAGCAACCAAAGTATAATGGTGACTCTGAATAAGAAGTTTTAAATAGTAAGCTTCAGAAAAAAAAAAAAAAAAAAAAAAAGAAGAAGAAGAAGAACTTGGCGTTCTCACTGTGTAGGAAAACATTTACGGGATAAGAGGTCTAATCCCATGTATTGCTGATTGCTACTGATCTTACTTCTTGGAACAATTAATTTGACTTTGGAAAGCATGACCCGTAATTAGAATTGGCTAATGCTGAAGTTTTCCATGTAATGGTCCGGGATTTTAGGATAGGGGTAACTAAGGGCCAGGCTTTTGTATGTAGAAATGTCCGGGTTAGGATATCTGATATTCTCATTTTTCTATTCAAAAGGACAGAGACATTCCCTTCAGACAATTGTAAAATGTAGTAGTATTTTCATAAAGAACGCATTTAATGTGTATACTTGAGTATAAGCCGGCCCGAATATAAGCAGAGGTACCCAAATTATTGACTCAAGTATAAGCCTAGTGGGGGGGGGGGGGGGGCAGCAGCTAAGGCTCAGATACACACAGCAAATGTGCTTTTGTTTGGAGATGTTATTATTTAACATCTTGTAAATTGATTAACAAGATATCATCACCAACATTTCTGGAGATGTAGAGAAGGGATGTGGGAACATTGAAAAGAAAGTTATTGCTCTAGCATATGAAGTTAGGAAATAAGTTCAAATTATGTCAACTTTAAAAACTTTGACTTGACTTTGAACCTAATTTATGCAAAAACTACATATGCTAGAGCAATTTTTTTTACCAAATGTTCCCACAACCCTTTTCTACATCTCCAGCAAATTTGATGATGACAGCATGTTCGGGGTTTCTTTTAAGTCCACCTACAAAATGCAGCGATCTTTTTTCTTGGCGCGAATATAAGCCGAATTTAATTTTTGGAGCACATTTCAGGTGATGAAAAATTCAGCGTATATACGATAATTCAAATATCACAAAAAGTAGCATCGCAATGAACATCAGTACAAAAAGCCAGAACATTGCAGACTGGTAACAAAGCCAGAACACTGAAACTTAGCATGACAAAGAAAGAAAAATCAGAGATTGAGTTGTGAAATCTTCATGGCGTCTTTGTTACATTCAGGAGTTGAAGACAGACGTTTGGTATGACTATTTAAGCCTCACCATTCCGAATCTGTAATAAGCAGCCCCGGTAACCAATAGGAAAAAGTGCACTTATCCTTTTAGCTCCACTTCCCTGAACTATGCTAACCCATAAATGAGCGTGCACAGGCTAGAGGACTACCACCCCTGACTATCAATTGAAATAGTTTGGGGAATATACACTGCCTGGCCAAAAAAAGTCATCACTTAGATTTAACTAAGCAAATAAATACAAGCCTCCAATTGGATAATTACTGCATAGGAGATTATCTTTCAGCTGGCAACAAGTTATTTAACCCCAACTGGTGAAGTACACTGAATGACCAGGTTATTCAATCAATCGATTTTTTCTTCCCTGATGGCACAGGCATATTCCAAGATGACAATACCAGGATTCATTGGGCTCAAATTGTGAAAGAGTGGTTGAGAGAGCATGAGACATCATTGTCACACATGGATTGGCCACCACAGAGTCCAGACCTTAACCCCATTGAGACTCTGTGAGATGTGCTGGAGAAAATGTCTAGGAATCTTGGAAAAATGTATGCAACATTGGATGGAAATAATTCTTGTGACATTGCAGAAGCTTATAGAAACACAGCCACAGCAAATGTGTTCCATCATCAAAGCTTAAGGCGGTCCAACGAAATATTAGAGTGTGTGACCTCTACTTTTGGGTGGCAACATTTTTTGGGGGCCAAGCAGTGTATCTCCTGTTAGTACCAGGGCTGTGGAGTCGGAGTCGAAGACATTTTTGGGTCCCTGGAGTCGGAGTAGGCAAAAAATCAACCGACTCCGACTAAATTTAAATGGGAATAAATGTTTATATATTTTTTTAAATTAAAAAGAAATTACTTCAAATGTTGCAATTAACAAACATAATGACTTCTCTGCTATAAAGGCCCCCATACACGTGTCGGATTCCCACCGGATTCCGGCACGATCGATTCCGGGCGCGTGCACGCGAAACAATCGTGCCAGAATCGCGTGCAGCCCACCTTGTCCGATCGTTCGCGTCCGATTGATCAGGGGCTCAGAATCGGATCCGACAGAGAACCAACATGTTGGTCTTTCTGATCCGATTCTGCACACATCAGGGGGAGTTGCCATTTCGGAAGTAAGTGATCGGACACGGAATCGTCCAGGAATCCGTGGGACAAGGTGGTATGATCGGCAGCAAAATCGGCCACCTCTCGGTGCGTGTATGGCAGCCTAACTCTCGCTGATAATGAAGTAAATGTGTGTTGCCGGACTAGAGACGCTTGTGTAAGTG
>CM070040.1:58157983-58173144 GCA_036250615.1 Ptychadena robeensis | reverse complement strand
CCTCCTGTCCTCCTTACATCTCCAACCTGGTACACAAATACACCCCTAACCGCCCTCTTCACTCCTCCAGTGGCCTACTAATGACATAACCTCTTCACATACACGGCTTCAAGACTTCTCTAGGGCCGCTCCTACTCTCTGGAACTCCCTCCCTTGCCCCATCAGACTTGCTCCTACCTTTGCCACCTTCAAAAAAGCTCTAAAAACCCACCTCTTCAGCCTCTTCTACCCATCTTCTCATTCCTAACATTACAACCATGCCAGTCCCATCCCCCCACCTATTGTATACCCTGTCCCCCAACCTATTAGATTGTAAGCCCAACCGGGCAGGGTCCTCTACTCCTCCTGTGTCATTACCTGTACGTTATACTGTGTTGTATTTCCACATCGCTGCGTAATATGCTGGCGCTATGTAAATAAATGTTAATAATAATAATAATATACCTTCCAATCGCTATGTATTCTATCAGGGAGGCCACTATACTACATAGTTGTTCGAAGATCTAATGGAGATTGTATGGATCGAACTTAAGGTGTATGGGGGACTTTAGGCAGTTTGGGAGCAGATGCAGCGCAGTTTTCTAGCCGCTGCTCCCATTGCCCCTAGTAAACTGGACTCCACTGCCGTGGATTGGCTAAGAGTCTTACCCAAAGTAAGTATAAGCAATATTTCATTTTTGTAACCCATTTGAGGTGATTATGAAAACTAAAGCTTATATTCGAGTATAAACAGAGATGATTTTTATAAAACTAAATGTCCTTTGTCTATTAAGTATTACTGGTAGGGCGGAAGTTATTTTGTACATAGGGGGGTTAATGCTGAGCAATGAAAGTTTAGGGTTTTCTGATGACATGTAATAAATGTTGCCTGCCCTGAATGATTCACTAGGCAGAGACCCTCCTCTGAGAGGTGACTGCACAGACACGGACGGAATCTACAAGTGTCACATTTGGAATTTCAGCCAACTTGCTCACAGGACGCCAACTACCAGGTCTTAGCCCCGCCCCTGATACGCTGCCCCGCCCCCGGCTGCGCACAGTTCAGGAACTCTCAGACACTTTCAGTATTATTGATTATTAGTTTGCCAATCGCTATGCAGCTGGGGCTAAACAGGAAAGGGCGTGTCTCAGCCTCCGCTTCACCAATCAGGAAGGCGCACCGCTGACGTCACCGCCCCCTACCCTCCAGCGCTCTCCTCCCCTCCTCCATCTCGAGCAGCCTCAGAGCTCATACAAAAGCAAGATGTCGGCCATCTTCAGTGGCCGCCACCGGGCGCCTCCCGCCGAATTCACCTCAGCAACCCCCCAGGCCCGTTACGTCCCACGGCTCTCCCTGCTGCCTGCCTCCGCTATGCGGCGTGTCCCTTGAAGGGCAGTTCCTGGAGGAGGAGGGTGCTGGAGCGGCCTAATATTACGTACCGCCACGGAGTCGGGTGTCAGAGAGAGGAGGGGGGGGAGCAGCCGAAATGCGTTTACCTTGATGCAGTATGGAGGCTCGTCATATGTAACCAGCATGTACCTGTCGCCCCTACTAGCCGGATCCCGGGCACGCAGCTGCGGGGACACAAACACAACAAGGGAGGAGGGGAGTGAATATCACACAACAAGCCAATAAACTACAACCCCCATCCATCCCCCCGCTACAGATATGACCATCATCCTCCTCCGAGACTGACACACAAGTCCCGTTACCTTCATAAATATCTCAACCGCGCCTTTGGCAATATCCAAATAGGTCGTCCCCAGATACGTCCGCTGGTTCATAGAGGCGGACGTGTCTATGAGGAAAAGTAAAATAGGCATTTTCAGCGCATGCTAGGCGGAAGCGCCAGCCTGAGCTGCCCCTAATGCCTCCGTTTATTGCCCCCTAACCAGGGGTGGCCGTTCATCTATGGGAGTTAGTTGGGTTTGGTGGCGGAGGGGGGGTCGCCCCCTCTCTATAGAGAGAAGACGTCTCGCACTGACAAGCCGCCCCTTGTATCGCTCACTTGCGCTCTGACTCAGTTTAACGTTTTCACTGATAGATAACTTCTCTTCCCTCACCTCACCGAGGGGACCATGTGACCGCGCTCCACGCCATTGGCCCGGCGGCTTTACATATTCATGAGCGGCGCTTGCCCGCGTACCACGGGATCGCCCGCCGCGCCATTGGCCGACGAGTGCTCTGCGTATTTCAATATGTATGAGCTGGGCGCGGCTTTTGAGGAGGTCGGCCGCCGGGGTTTCTGGGAGTTGTAGTCTGCGGGAGGGTTCCGTCGGTGTCCATGTTGGCACTTTGTCGGAGTGGGCATGGTGGCCGTGTGCCACGGGCCTAGTTTATGGACTAGCGCAAAGAGCATGGCTCTAGAGAAAGTTTCTAATTAATGAGCGGTGTGTGTAGACTAAGCTTCTTGTGGCTGGTGTGCCCATAGACTCTTCTTAGGGCATGGTGGGTACCTTAGCTGCCCATTGCTTATCAATTAATATGTTTGCTAAATAAAATATGACAGGTGACGTTTGATACTGCTGGATATTGTTAACAAAAGTCTCACCTTGTCAACATGTTTTTGCAGATCTGAAAGTATGCGGCAATTGTACCCAAAATGTGTTTCTGAACATCACCACCAATGGGACCACAATGGTGCATGGTCTTCTAACTGTATTTGGGAACTTATGTCCTGAAATATACAATAAGAAACAAGTGAATTAAAAATGTCACATTTTCTGATTTCAAAAGGCCTAAATTAGGGCTTGTTTCCATTACGTCGGGAGCCCTCCGCTAAGCGTACACGCTTAGCGGGGGTCCCCGACGTAGCAGATAGACTTACCTGCTCGGCGGACGGGTCTGTCTTCATTGCGCCGACCCGATCCGCCGGTGTCAGGCTGAATGTAGTCGAGTACGTTCAGCCTGTACACCGGCGGATGTCTAAACAGACCATCCGCCGGCAGGCTGAGTCTATGGGATACGTCGGGACCCCTGCTTAGCGTATACGCTTAGCGGAGGGCTCCCGACGTACAATGGAAACAAAGCCTTAGTTTGAAAGAAAAAAGCAGTTAAAAAATAATTCAGTTGAGGTTATTGAAAATACATGTATTGTATATAAACAAATCTCCCAAACAAAGAAGGGCGTGTGGACACGGCTGGAATACATCAGTTATATTTAATAACCGGTAAATAAACAGGATACTCAATTTCCCAGCGAAAGACCAGCAGAATGGGGGACAACACCTTCAAACTGCCTTTACTGGCTTCTATGGGAGAGCTTCACCACAGGAGAGGCTGAACCTGGTCCCCATACATAGAAAGATGTTTCGTTCTATTCCTGAACGGTGATCGTTCAGGGACCGAATGCGGCCACCCTTTCTTCGATCCCGCTTGGGACATCTGATCTTATAGGTGAGAATAAAAATGAAGGGGTAGATTTGCAGTAGTCCCAAATGTATAAATATCTTGTCCTATGGGGTTAAAGAGAACCAAGCCAACCCTCACATTATGCTGCCATGAGTGTGTCAGGTAAAAACTTTGCATGGTAAAAGAGCTATTGCCATCACAATGCCCAATGGCACCCTGTAGACCAGAGTTGCTATTACAAGAAAGTATTTGTTAAAATTTACAGATTTTGATATAAAACAAAAATAAAATAGTTTCCTGACCATCTGCAGTCAGGTCCATAAATATTGGGACATCGACATTCTAGCATTTTTGACACATACACCACCACAATGGATTTGGACTGAAACAATCACAATGTTCTTTAAGCCCCCCATAGACAGGCAGACTCCTCCATACAACTTTCATGAGACCTACCAACAACTATGTAGTATAGTGACCTCCCTGATAGAATACATAGTGATTGGAAGGTGTAGAAAGGTCCTCCTATTACATGGTTTTGGTAGAAGAAAAGTTGGTTGTACAGAAGTTGCATGGAGGAGTCTGCCTGTCTATGGGGGGCTTTAGCTGCAGAATGTCAGCATTAATTTGAGGGTATTTACATCCAAATCAGGTGAGCGGTGTAGGAATAACAACAGTTTGCATATGTGCCTCCCTCTTGTTAAAGGGCAAAAGTAATGGGACAATTGGATTCTTGGCTCTTACATGGCCAGGTGTGTGATATTCCCTCATTATCCCAATTACAATGTGTAGATAAAAGATCCATTGAAAAGTTAATTTTAAGTGTGGTATTTGCATTCGGAATTTGTTGCTATCAACTCTCCAAAGAGTTGATAGCAAAGTTCCAAAGAGCTGTCACTATCAGTGAAGCAAGCCATCGTTAGGCTGAAAAAACTAAACACACCCATCAGAGAGATAGCAAAACGATTAGGCGTGGCCAAAATCATTGTGGTGGCGTATAAAGCAAACATTTTTGTAATTGTGTCAATGTCCCAATATTTTTGGACCTGACTGTATCTCTTTACTTACTTATGGTTTAATATTTTTAGTTATCTTAACTTGAACATAGCAGGTATAACTTCATCAAACAAGGAGAAGCCAAATGTCTGCACTAACGAACATGTAATCTAAGACAATGATTGTTAGCTCACGTGTACCTGGAACACCCTCTGACTGACACAAAACATGTCATTCTGACATGAAATATGTCATCGTAATTGCATCGTTTTTAAAGAGACAAAATGTTCTATGAATCTCGCCTTGTATCTGCAGGGCTGTGTTTACAGGAGCAACGGAAAATTCCCAAATTAGATTTTCTATAACTCTAATCGGACATCTGATTCCAAGAACATTGGCGAACAACAGAACTCATAAGAAGTCATCTCACCATGTGTTGTTCTCCCCTATGACTAGATTTAGCCTAATGAGTGCTAAAAGATTTTCCTTAAGCCTTCTTGTCATATGTTTTCACGCTGTGATGGTTTAACTTTCCACAATCCACAATGAGCAAACATCAAAACTGCAAGTGAACTTTTTGACTTGGTGAAGGATTTGGTGTTTACTGTGTCGGTGGCTGGAATTGTTGATTGTATTTGGGAACAATCATCACTGTATGCATATATGTAACTAAACTCTTAGTTAGAAAGCGGACCTATCACCAGAATCAGGGTATCACTTGCAGTCGCATCCCCCACATTATGGGGATAATGTTAAAAGAAAAGTGCATTAGCACACATTGCACAATGAAACCATTTAGGTGTAAATGGGGGCAATAACTGGTGATGTTGGGTAGGCCCATCACTTCCAGGAAGAGTAGGGTCTTAAGCCCCCCATAGACAGGCCGATTCCCGGCCATAGTTGCAGCTGACCAAGCGGCGTGCTTGCTCCCGCCGAACACATAAAGGTTGGTCGGCCGCAACTATAAGGCAGCCCACCTTGAGGATCTGACAAAAAGAGCCGGCAGGTCAGATCACACACAGATTCGTCCTGCTGGTTCTTTTCCTGTCCTCTTTGTAGCCGACCCAACACAGCGTGGTGACGTCACCACGCTGTGATGAGTCTGCTAGAAGTCAGCCATAGATCGGGATGTCTATGGCCGACTTTAGGCAGGGCTTTTTTTTCTCAGGGGAAAGGTGGTGGAACTGCACATAGGGAGCGCACTAATGGAAGTGTGTAGCATGTCAAGATAAAGTAAAATAAAGTGAGGGGAAGCCCACAAGGTGTCACTGCAAAAAGTGAATAAGTGAATGGGTCACTATAGTGAGGTGCAAGTCCCTATTGACTAGTGATATAAGTGAACTAATGAGGTGAGGGAGTATTAGGTAAGGGGATAGATAATATTGAGCAAAACGTGTGAAAAACAAAATTAAAAGTGTGGAGAATAGGAGGGTGTGTGGTGAATTAAGGTGAGGAGATTGAATGTAAGTAAGGTGAGAGTGATAAGAAAGCAGCATATGGAATACATATAAGTGCCATTATAATCCAGGTGCAGGTGAACATAGGAGTGAGCTAGTTATACCCTAAGAACGTGACAAATAGTGTTGAGCTCAAATATTCGAATGCCGAATATTTTTCGCGAATATCGGCAATTCGAGAATTCGTCAATATATCGAATATCTCTGCGAATATTCGCAATTCCGAATATTCGCAATATGGCCATGTATTGCGAAAATAATATTCGCATTGCGAAAACAAACATAGCATGTGACCATTCATTTTAAAGATTTTCGCGATGCGAATATAATTTCCGCAATTGCGAATATTATTTTCGTAATCCATGGTTTACCGCAAATATTCGAATTTCCGAATATAGAATCAAATATTAGTAGAATTATTCGCGAAATATCACGAATTCGAATATTGCCTATGCTGCTCATCACTAGTGACAAAAGCCCCCCCCCATACACCTTACAATCTTAAGGTGCCCATACACCTTTAGATCTCTCTGTCAGATATCCTTTAAATCTATCAACAACTATGTAGTGCCGGGTCCTCTGCGATTGAACACAGGTAGACTTGATGGTTTAAATGTCCCTCATATTACATGGTTTTGGTAAAACAAAAGGAAAACTTAAGGATATCTGACAGAGAAATCTAAAGCTGTATGGGCACCCTTACCATAGAATTTTTGTACAATCAACTTTTGTTCTACCAAAACCATGTAATATGAGGACCTTTCTAAACCTTCCAATCACTATGTATTCTATACATAGACCACTCTACTACATACTTGTTGGTAGATCTAATGGAAATTGTATGGAGCGATCTAAAGGTGTATGGGGGCTAAAGAAAATATATGGTGTCATAAGTGAATAAAGTAAAATGAAGTAAAGTGGGTTAGAAAGTAGAAGTATTAGGGGGGTACCTGTTGTCATGATCAGCCATAGGTAAGTAAGTGAGTTGGTAGCTCAATATAGAAGTAAAGAAATTATGAAGGTGTCTCCTGCCAAATAGGAGAAACACCCCTTGAGTATCAAGTATAAATGTTACTTTTAAATAAATAAATAAATAAATACATTTGAAATACAAAAGATTTTTGGGATACTTTTAAGGTGGAGTTCAAGTGATACAATTTATTGGCTGGTATGAAGGTGGCCTAGCACTCCACAATCCCCCCAAATGTACTTACCTGCTGTTGTCTGTAATCGTATGAGAGATTCCATTTTTATTCACCAGGCTTCCGAGGTTTAACTACGGGTGCAATATCAAGAGTGGACACTGGGGGCGTTTATAAAGATTTTCTATGGGAAAATAAGTTCCATTCAGTTTAATCAAGAGCTGAGATTATCTCTGCGATGAGTTCTGGGTATGCCACAGCACAAGACAGGCTGACAGGAGGGGCTGCGAGTGATCTTAAATTACTCCTTAAAGGTAAGGGTTTTTTTATGCATTCCTCCCTATTATAGGCATCTCTGTTGCCTATAATGGTGGTAGGTCTACTTTAAGGCGTGATCTCAAAAGCTTGCTTTATTAATGGCTTCAGTTATCCAATAAACCAAAGGTTGCCGGGGAGGGGGGTGTCATGAGGTATTCCAAGGGGGGGGGGGTGCTAGCCCTCATTCTTAACCTGTATTTGAGGGGGGGAGGGAATTATGTTCCTAAATAGAAAAGGGGGGCCCTGCAAGGAAAGTTTGGGAACCACTGCAATAAACAATATCACTCCAAACCTTCTATATTCATATTCATCAATGTTTAAATTGGTACCACACTCTACTATTGCTACTTTTTCTGCATTAAAATATTTCAATAATATCCAGGCTTTAGAAACAGCGATTCCTCTATGTAAACCTACAACACCTGACCTGTATTCTACAGTCTCTATAAAGGTTTTTTTTCTTATTTGCTAAAATTCAGCTGAAGACGCAACCCAATATCTCTGGGCTGTTTTCTATCCAGATATTTGCTGACGGCGATATTAAAAGATACTTTTACATAAGCAGCTTTGTTAGAGTAAGGTTTGGAAGAAGCATGGTATTCCAAGAATAACAGCTTAATCTTTAATAAAATTGAAATAAAAGAAAATGATCTGGAAATAAAAAGCAACTGTGGTTAGTGTCCTCACAGAGCAAGTACACCAAAAACATATTTTTTTGTTGCTGCTGAATGGAACCACTTGTTTTATTTTTTGAACCATTTGTATAGTTCCTGCAAAAATAAGACCTACCTGGAAAATATTTGAGGATACTGGAAATATAAACCCTACTCCAAAAATAAGTCCTAGTTACAGTTCAAATAAAAAGGATAATATAAATAGTGTCCAGGCAGCTATGCATGTAACAAAGTCAACTAAATTGGCGATAGAATGCAGCAGAACCGACTCTTCACCTGGGAAAACAGACATCCTCAAAATAATGGCACTGAAAAGTAAATACGCTGGAATGCTAATGGCACATGACAGCAATTCAGGTTTAATCACATGAATAGAATTAAATAAATATAGATTTTGTTTGTTTAAAGCGGACCTACCACCTCCAATTCTGCATTCTATTATTGATACCAGAGGTGCCAAAAATAGGGCAGATAAAAGGTCAAATGTAAAAACAAAATACTTAAGGCCCCCATACACCTAACAATTGTACCGTACAATTTCTGTACAATCCACTTTTGTTCTACCAAAACCATGTAATATGAGGACCTTTCTAATCCTTCCAATCACTATGTATTCTATCAGGGAGGACCTGGCACTACATAGCAGTGATATATACCTTCCAATCACTATGTATTCTATCAGGGAGGACCCAGAACTACATAGCACTGATATATACCTTCCAATCACTATGTATTCTATCAGGGAGGACCCGGCACTACATAGCAGTGATATATACCTTCCAATCACTATGTATTCTATCAGGGAAGACCCAACACTACATAGCAGTCATATATACCTTCCAATCACTATGTATTCTATCAGGGAGGACCTAGCACTACATAGCAGTGATATATACCTTCCAATCACTATGTATTCTATCAGGGAGGACCCGGCACTACATAGTTGTTGGTAGATCTAAAGGATATTGTATGGAGTGATCTAAACGTGTATGGGGGGCTTAAACCAGTAAATCTTTAAGAAACCTGCGACACTTCACTTCCCCTGTGACATCACGCTGGCGCGGCATGGCACTCTCTCTTTGAGTGCACGCTGACCTGTGTGCATGCTGTCTCTGCCTTAAGGGTCTCTACCCTGTCTGTGCCCTTGAAGTGTGCTTTTACGCAAACCGTGCAACTCTGCACCCAGTGCAAAAAGTGACGTGACACAAGTGAAACACCACAAAAGTGCCTTTATGTCCTGCTCCTAAGGGAACTAAGTACTTGTTCCCCAAAAAGGGGTGACTACTGGGTAAGGCAGCCGAAGCCACCTGACCCTCAAATGTCCCATTCCCCAGGTCACCTTGACCGCAGCCAGGTCTACAGAGTACTAGGAACCGGGGTGAGCGCCCCTCTGAAGAGGGTCCAAAACTTGGAGAGACTGCCGAGCTGGAGCCGTAAGCAGTCTCTTCCTACTACTTTGCAGAGTTAGGGCTTGTTTCCATTACGTCGGGAGCCCTCCGCTAAGCGTACACGCTTAGCGGGGGTCCCCGACGTAGCAGATAGACTTACCTGCTCTGTGGATGGGTCTGTCTTCATTGCGCCAACCCGATCCGCCGGTGTCAGGCTGAACGTAGTCGAGTACGTTCAGCCTGTACACCGGCAGATGTCTAAACAGACCATCCGCCGGCAGGCTGAGTCTATGGGATACGTCGGGACCCCCTGCTTAGCGTATACGCTTAGCGTAGGGCTCCCGACGTGCAATGGAAACAAAGCCTTAATGTCATGGAGGACTAACACCTGCACTAGTGAACAAACGGCAAACGTGCATAGGAAGTGGGGGGCACAGACTACACAAAAATAAATTAAATAAAAATGTGCCCGTGCTATAGCATGGGGCAGGCATAGCCTGGGCTATAAAAAGTTCCTCCGGTTGGGCCAAAAGGCCGCCCCTGGGAGGTAGGTGCTTAATATTTTAGAATATATATATATATAAAATATAATATATATGTATATTGTAAATGCAAAGGGTGCACAGTGTACATCGTGGTATAAAAGGTGGGTCCCCACCAGTGAAACTTTAGGGCAATCCTGGGTCCCAACCAGGTGCACTGACCACCAAGGCCCAACACTTACCAGTCACAAGACTCTGTTGCTTCTACCAGAAGGCATGACGGCAAGTAGTAATCTCATCCTCAACCTGGGAAAGGGCCACAATGACCCAAATCAAAGACCGGGGAGGACAAGGCATTCCCTGCCGCCTTCCAATTACTGACTTGGAGACACTCGACCATGCCCCTGTACACAGCCAAGCTGGCTCAGGAAGTTTAGGAGTTACCCCCTTACACTTCCCTTACCAAATGGAACATCGTCAGTCCTCCCCCCTCCTTAGAAGGACTATACGAGGAGTTCCATAGGGAACTGATAAGAACAGATACTACACTTGATCTTAGCCAAAAGGCACTATATATAAAAAAGTGATGACATTATGACATCAGTTTTTTTTCTGAACCTCTGTGTTTGCAGGCATACAAACGTGAGATTTTTTACACCCAGGGCCGAAAAAGTTAAGGTGTACACAGTGGTAAAACACTCCACACCAAAATGCATGGGGGTTTTTGGTTGTCCCGTCTCAAAAGGGGTGATTAGTGGGTCAGGCAACCAAAGCCACCTGACCCTCGAATGTGCAGTTCCCCAGGTGACCTCCCGGGTACTAGGGCCTGGGGTGGGCACCCTTCCGAAGAGGATCCCAAACTTGAAGAGACTGCCGGGCCCAACTCGACCACGACTTGACTTGACCAATTACTTGACAAAATCAAAAGTCGTTAATGCCCTAACGTGGTGATCATATCTGCTACTGACATGCCTGTGTGCCCTTGACCTAAAAGTAGTTCTAGATATATTTATAGCATATAATTAATTTACAGTGATGTCACTAATGCGAGGAAAGTCATAGCACAAGGGAGAAAGCATATAATTAAAAACTGCAGAAGTGATGATGAGAAAGGTGTGAGCAGCCTATTTCTATAATTGCAATGATTGATGGGCTAGACGAAAGTTGACAAGTCTTGTAATAGTAACAGCCCCCGGATTGCTGCGTGACACATTCTTTGCAGGTAGTCCCTTGTCAGAGCAAGTCATTCTGAAACTGCCGCACACATTTGCAGCCCTGAGAATAGAAAAGGTTGCGCAACTTGCTTGCTGTTGCAAAACACGTACATAATTCATCAGGCTGGAGATGGCGTTTGGCTTTCACTCTGACAGAGGCTCTTTAGTAGGAGAGTACAGAAACAGGATATGTCATCTTGGGGCTAAAACTAGGACAAAGAGAAGTACTTTATATAAACCTGCATGGATGATTTGACTCATCGCTTACAGTGGTTCTTAACCTGTGGGTCGTGACCCTCTTGGGGGTTGAACGGCCATTTCACAGGGGTTGCCGTGTTCACTGAAAGCATCAGAGCTGCCCACAAATGGGGTGGGAAATTAGGAGGGAGAGTAACACCCCCTTCCTCCTAACTTAGGAGGAAAGGGGTGTTGCTCTCTCTCCTAACTTCCTACCCTGCACATCATTAGCACAATCGGGTAGTTTTCTGTCAGTAACAGTTTTATAAAAATATATGCCATATTCCATAGGTATTTACACATGGCTTCAACAGAAATTTACTAAAAAAGGCAATCATTTATATAAAATTGGTGTTTAATTTGTACTTGACGCGTTTCGCAAGGTCAGGCCAACTTCTTCAACCATTGAAAATATTTCGAATCGATAACCTATAAACGTGATCGCGAACCTATGGCAGCCATCTCTGGTTGTGGGGATGGGAGAAGAGATGATTTTGCTGCTTAGGTAACATCGTATTCCAGAGCCAGACTCTGGCTGGTGAAACGTAAACAGAAAACAGCGCCATCTTGTGGCCATGCTGCTAATTTACCTGGAAATTCGAAGTATTGGCTACTTATCTACCTTTTGTTTTGATTTATTGTCTTGTTAACTGTTAATGTTACAGAGAACTTTATAAAAGTTGTTTATTGATGGACACTTGTGTTCCTTAACTGTGTCCTTAACAAGTAGACTACGACAGCATCATAAAAAGTATAGCCACAGTCTCTTAAACGTCTGTTAAAGAAGAAACAGAAATGATGCTGCCATGGTGGCATTGAGTTCCTCTTTGGGGTTTCTGAGCTCCTTGCTTTCTCCTCATTTCTGTAACAAAATTTTCATTTCACACTGCCGCGTGGTTGCGATAGTAACCGTATCCGTAACTGGCAAAAAATCTGCATCCCCCATTGTTTAAACTAAAGCTGGGCATAGACGGGATGATTTCCCGTCGATACCCGACCTAGCGGTCGCGATGACGCCCGCTAGTGTGGAAAATCCGGCAGCCGTCCCCATCCGAACTAATGGGATCACATCAAAATTATCCGTCATGTCAGATCACTGTGCAATAAGTGCGACAAGTTGGCGCACCCGATTCCTTGTGGACCCGATCCCGATTGGATGCGGGAACGCCCACGGCATCCGATCGGTGGGTTGGGTAGGAATCGGCCCGTCTATGCCCAGCTTAAGTATTCAGTATTCAGGTTAAATTTCCGCATTGGCACTTAAGATACAAAAGTGGGTTATGTGTTTCCGTTTGGGCACGCGGCCTGAAAAGATTCACCATCATTGGCCTATAAGATGGAATATATACTGTATGTTCATTTATCCAGTTAATTATATAAGACAAAGATTAAGTCATTAAAATGACGTCCACTGTTATCACCTGTGCTCATGTTATCAAAGCAGTTAGGTTGAGCAGCATATTCCCTATAATGTGATAATCTGAGCATATCCCTCCTTAATAACTTCTTACCAACAACTGTTTAAATGGCAGAAATTGTTTATGTATAATCTTAGGTAGCCTCTTTACGTCCTCAGTTTTATGTTTTAGAGCACCACTGGGACAAGTTTTCTTAATAAGACAGAAACTCTGTTTCTTTTAAATAAAAGTGATGAGGTGATTGAGTTTTCAATGTTGTTGTGTCCCCACTGGAGATATCTAATGTATCTAACTGACTGTTTGCCCTGTAAAGGTGATTTATTACAGTATATACCTTGTTGTTCGTAATTGGCTCTTTTAACAGCTTTTTGGTACTGATGTAATTGCTTGTTGCTTTTTGGAAAACTTTTATAAAAATATTGATACAGTGTATCTAAAGCCCCCTATACACCTCTTTATCACTCCATACATTTTCTTTTAGCTCTTCCAACAACTATGGTATGTAGTGCCAGGTTCTCCCTGATAGAATACAGTGATTGGAAGGTTTAGAAAGGTCCTTATATTACATGGTTGTGGTAGAACAAAAGTTGGTACAGAAATTGTATGGTAAGATTGTAAGGTGTATGGGGGGGGGGGGGCTTAACTGTCCTGGTCTCTAATGTGACAAGGACATGAGAGTGATGGGAACAAAATAAAGCAGGGTACAGACATGGGCATATGGGTCAAATCGATGGCCGTTTCAAGCGCCGTGTGCGCTTTCGGCCATCTATCTGACCCATATAATCTGCCCTTATGGCTGTTTTCGAGCGGGACAAATCAATCCTGCTGGAAAACAGCCTTATCAGACATGACCGTTAATTCGGCGATGTCCGATGCTTTGCCTGGGTCTCCGGCTGAGGAGGAGGAGCCGGGGAAGCAGTTCTGCTCTTCCCGGCTTCTCCGATATCTGACAGCAGCATGATGACGTCATCACGCTGCTGCAGGGTACATCGGACGGCTCGAATATCAAGCTGTCTGTACCCTGCTTAAGACTGGAAATAATGCAATAAGGCACATGTTCTGATTGATGGACAATATGGTTTAATGAAGGTTGCACAATGAGAAGCATTTACTATCAGTACTATCAGTGCATTCTGTATGAAAAAACTAAAAACAAAATGGTCAAAGGAAAAGGAAGAAGCAGAAAGAATAAAGTATACGGCAGATTATAACACACACAAGAACTAAATTAACAGTTCCATCTAGTATCTACTTAGCTGAAGTATAAGCATACACTATATCTCTAAAATAGGACAGCGGTTGTACCCATTGTCTGCTCCATCTCAAATTGTAAAAAAGACATCCTGCCTGTAGTTATATTACATGGTAATGTAATTTCTAGATTTTTTCATTTCTTTTAAATATGAAGACTGCTATAGTTCCGTTTTTCCATTTGATCAATGTAAAAATTCAATCCTTTAAGCCAAGGGTCCTCAAACTTTATAAGCAAGGGGCCAGTTCACGGTCTCTAAGATTGTTGGGGGGCCGGATTACTAGTGTAGAATGTGGGCTAGGACAGGTATAATGAATGACACGGAGCGGTCAGTGTGCTCAGCTCCAGTTCCCATATGTAAGAGGTTACTTGAGTAATATTAACTTACCTAGCGGGTATACCTGAACTGGGTTTAAATCAGAGTCCCTGTAATCAAACTCATCCAGATCCGGCATCCACAGGTATTGCTATGTGTATTGCTATGTGCTTAGTGTATTGATATGTGTATTGATATGTGTACTTTCATGTGCACTGTCATGTGTTTTGCTATGTGTTTCTTATTGGTGATCCCCCCACACAACCAAAATATCTTTCACACACTAACCCCTAATAATCATTCCTCCCAACACACACACTCCCACCTCCCCACACACTCCCCCCCTCCCACACACAGTCCCTCCACACACTCCACCCAACACCTCCCCCACACACACCCCATACACTCCCCACTCACAAACACCTCCTCTACACACACAGACCCCCCCCCCCCCCCCCCCCCCCCCCCCCCCCATACACATCACAGAGAGTGAAAGCAACTCACCTGCAAAGGCTCACAGGCTCCAGTGCTGAGCCTGCTTCCTCCTACCTAACACGCCCCCCCCAAACCTTTCTTCAAACCTGGGTGCATCTTATGGTGCGGAAAATGCAGTAATTATTAGGAAAGTTGTAGCACAAAAAAATAATAAAAACGTTTCACCAAAATCCTGTCTCCTGGCAATATATTCAAATCTTCTATGGAAGTCCGCATATCATACGTGCGATCTGTTGTATCTTAGGGAGACCTGATGTCAAAGCCCTGAGCTAATGTACATGCTTATTAAATTGCAGGGATTGTGGTAAAGCTGAGCAAATACGCTGATAAAGTTAGATTTAAAAATATCTCAGATATTTCAAACTTTCCAGGTTTCCTTTTGCTTAAGCCCCCCATACACCTTTAGATTCCTCCATACAATTTTCATCAGATCTACCAACA
>CM070040.1:58132584-58148634 GCA_036250615.1 Ptychadena robeensis | reverse complement strand
CTATACTACACAGTTGTTGGTAGATCTAATGAAGATTGTATGGATTGATCTTAAGGTGTAAGGGGGGCTTAAGGCCTTGTCTCCATTAGCATCAGACGTGGTTAGTTTGAAGCTTTTAATGATTTTCTATTTGTAAACCACGAAACGGTACACGCAAAAGCTGTCATTATCCTTGTGTTACCATGTTGCCTTTAGTGCTTCCTGAACCGTCCAGTGAAGACTCGTTTAACCTCCCTAGCGGTTGAGACGAGCCCAGCTCGTCCACTGTTCGGGGTCATCCCAACTGCAGGGGAAGCCGGCATCGGGTAGACCCGATGCCTCCCTGGAAAGCTGCAGCGATTGTCTTCATCGCTGCAGCATTTCCGGGGTTACGGCACCGCCCTGATCGTGTCACGGTGACGCGGGGGGGCGCCATAGACCTCCATGTTAATGGAGGAGCGCCGGCTTTCCCGCCCACACAGCTAGCGTCAATAATGACACCAGCTGTGTGAAGAGCAGCGGCCTCGATTGCCCGTACCGCGCAGTTGTAAATGGCGCGGTACGGGCAGTGCGCTAGGAAGGTTAAGTATCAAAATTTTAAATTTTTGCGCGTTTCTACTGCGTGCATCTCAATTGGAGTTTTTGACTAGTTTATTTGCTTGTTTCACGCTCTGGGTTGAGTTTTTACAATGCAGCACACATCATACCCCAGTGCAAGTGTCTCCCATACACTAGAAGGAGATGTATAACGCAGAGTATCGCAATATTGTGGTATTTAGTTTACCGGCAAAGTGTGTGAACAATAACACAGGTGTTGCTGGGTGTTTTCCTCACATTTGGTCAATCAGTTCAGTAAAAAAAGAGTCATTTTCGATTGGTCTATTAAACTGTGTATGACCAGTTTTCTTTCATAAGGTGTCATAGTTGTTACTTGTAGTGTTAGCACAGTACACACCACATGCATTCCCATACAAGCTGCGCATAAAAAATACATTCAGCTGGGCATAACGCATTAACGCACTGCGTTGTGAGGTAACGCATAACATGCAGCTGTGAATCATAAGGAATCCTGTCTAGCATAGTGTGTATAGTGTGAAAGAGCTCTGAATCATTTTCTGTTTTCTGATGAGAGCAGCTGTGCAGCCATTTTGGAAGGATTATGGAGACAGAAATATGGCATCTGTTGTGCCTTTGTTCTCTTATGTGGGACAGGACCCTTTTGTTTGCCTGTAGCTGGGCGGGCCCCGTCTTACAAGGTTGCAGGCCTAAGATTTCACCTACGTCAGCAGGGTCTGATTGGCCTGTCAGGGAGAAGTCAGGGCTGTGACATTATAACCCCCATGCCTGACTGAGAACTGCGGCCTTGTTCTGTAAACATGGTCACATGACTAGCCACGTGGAGCCTGTGTATGGTAGGGGCAGGCCAGGCCGGCGTTGTGCAATGCGCAGTCATAGCAGCTTGTAAATGTGTGTACAAAATAGAACTGCAAGGTAATAAAAACATCTCAGCTTGACAAACAGCACACATAGGAAATACAAACACAGCTTCTCCTGACTGACATGGCTGACTGAGATATAAGGAATACATGGGTCGATTTTTTTCATTCGATTTATTCAAAAATATCGATTTTTAATCATTGGAACAAAAATCTAAAACCAAACAAAGGTTTAGTTTGACCAACATGGAACAAAAGTTTGAACAAAAAATCTATCAAAAGCTGATGTTGGTAAATTTTCATCTGTCTTGTAAAAAACGAAGGTAAATCGAACGTACCATTGTCTCATTCGATAATTTTTATTCGATCAAATAAAGCTATGAATGAAACTACTTCTTGTTCAAAAATCAAACAAAATTTCATTCGAGAACAGTCGAACGAAAATACAGTGTATACATTCGATAAAGGCACAATCGATATTCGTTTAAAATATTGAAACGTCCTGATCGAATCTATCATTGATTGTGCAAAAATCTATACGTGTATTCCTACCTTTAGACAAGCCACTCGTCCTTCCATATGTTGTGTTATCCTTTGTAAAGCTAGCCACACACGGTTCGATTTTGGTTCAATCGATGCTCGATTAGATGAATTTTTTCATCGATTGAACGAAAATCGAGAAATGCCCACATGGTACAATCGACGATAATTGTTCGATGAAGGCAGAAAATCGAATCGAATTTTGATCGGACATGTTGGAAAATCATCGTCGATTGTGCCAAAATCGTTTTAAAATCGTCGATGTTTGTGGTGTTTCTCCTGGATCGATTAGATTAGATATACATAACATAGACCACTTCAATCTGGAATTAAAACATTTCAATACCAAAATCGACGATTTTAGTAATATTTTGGAATCGAAATCTCACCACAATCGCAAACTCAATGTGGGGTGTATATTGATGCGATTAAGATCGATTTTCGATTAGACGATTGAATTCCTCGATCTAATCGAGCATCGATTGAACCAAAATTGAACCATGTGTGGCTAGCTTTACATGCTGAGCTTTAGACTAAAAAGATAAATTTTGTTGCTGGATTGGATATTAATCGAATATTTGTAATTCGTTTAATCGAAGTAAAAGTAATCAATATCAGACTTAATCTCGATCGGAACTGTATCAGACATATCTGTAAATTTTAATCGATTGCAGTGTGATCGAGACATGAATTTTACCAACCGATCGAGGAAGCATTCAAGTCATGCCTACCACTTCCGCTCGAATTCAATGATTAACAGAGATCGATTGATTACCCATCATGTTATACATTTATAATATTTATCGAGGTTCAACAAATCAATTTTCATTATAAAAAGCAAACTATTCAATGTAATCGATTATCGATTCTCTTGAAATCTTATGTTCCCACCTTTTCTGTATAACCCTTTTATCTTTAGGTATTTTTTGTTCAAAGCTGTAGAAGAAATGTACAGGTTACAATGAAATCTGTTTAAAATTTGTGTCTAGTCCCTGCCACATGATGATGCCAAGGATGCAAGGACGTTATTGCCCCTGCCTATCGGGTAATGCAGGCAAACAACGTGGGCAGCTGTCATCAATGACGCTGAGGACATGTAGCCAGGGCACAGGAGTCAGACGAGCCGGCGGCACTGGATGGCACCGCCGGCTCGTCTGGAACAGGTAAGCAATCCAGAGTGTGGCTTGAATCCATTGCTTTTGGTTATACATCTACCCCGAGCCACACTCGGGATTCCTGCCGGGGGAGGTTAATAGTTTGAAAGTGCGTTCCTTTCTCTCTTCTGAAGCGATCAACTAAAACTGGAGGATATGGAGTATAAAGTCAAATAAGCTGTAATCGGCAAAATTTCAATTTTCAATTAAATTATGTTTTGGAACATGTGCACACACTTATATTTTCATTGTTACCTACAATGTCTGTTTTTGTGGGTCCGTTGCTGGTAAGAAATAATGCATTTTTTGGGGATTGGATACACCAAGCACTATGAAACAAAATACATGCTGAAGGACGTTTGTGTTTTCACACTGATGACGTCATCATCATCATCATCATCGTCATCACCATCATCATCGTGATGACGTCATCACGTTTGCACCCTGGTGCATTATGGGGCCCCTTCAGTCGGCCGGCACCCTTTGGGTGCCGGCCATTAGCTTCAATGAAGACGCCGGTCTTCATTGAAGCTAATGCCCTCGGCTCCCATCGGCCAGAGAACATCGGACATGTCCGTTCTCCGGCCGGCCGAGCAGTGGGGCGACAGGGATCTGTCGCCCCATGTGGGCACATGCCGATTAGCGGCCAATTTTTAACATGACCGACGGCGCGAGCGCGCACGCCCGTCGGTCAGGTTAAAAATCGGCCGCTTATTGGCATGTGTATGGCTAGCATAAGGCTCCACTGGGGCAGTTTGGGAGCGGCTTTGCACATTTTTTAGACGCACCTGAACCACCTCCATTGTCCCCAGTTGATCAGTCTCCGCAGTTTAGCGCATTTTTAAAATAGTGCCTCAAACCAATTAACCCCCCTTGCAGCAGAGTACAATGTACTCTGCTCAAAATTCTATCCCTCCTCCTCCTCTGTCCACGTCGTCATCAATGGGCCGATGTCGGCAACTTAGAAATTCTGCGGCGATATATGTTTCTGTATGATTAGTGTGAAAACCAAATAAAGTGGTATGAGTGCCGTTTCACACTAGTACACAATACTGCAAAGCAAACACGGCTAGTGTGAAATGGCCCTCAATCTGAAACTGTGTTGTTTGAATGGGCGTGGGGCGCTCAATAATGTTCCTATCCAGAAAAGGGGGCCATGCAGGGAAAGTTTAGGAACCACTGGGATACATGAACTTTGTTTAAAGGTGAACTTAGCCTTTAAGTAAAGCAATCTCTGTGCTATTCAGCATAACAAACACCTTCATGGACTAGAGAGACAGGTTACACTAGACATCACTTGTTTGAATAACACAATATAAGCTCCTCCTGCTGAATGATTGTGATTTTTAACAGATGTAGTGTTGTCAATAATTACACTAAATTGAACTATATTTTACAGGCTGGACCATGGAATGGAATACGGTGTGTTAGCAGGTAAGACCCTCCTTCTCTGTCTGCTATTATAATTATGTTTTTGGCTTTTTTTTAACATACTCATTAGATGTAGATACTTATCTAATGAACTAATGACTCCTGAAGACAGTAAAGGTAGCCATACACATATGGATTATCCCTCGATAGATGAGGGACAGACTGCAGCATGATGACTTCATCACGCTGCAGCCGGCCCCTCAGAGGGTCGTCCGGCACCCTTTGTGTGCCGGACATTACTTTGGATGGGATTGGCTGGGAATCTACCAACATGTCGGATGACCGGGCTATCCAACATGCAGGAGATTCCTGGTCGATCTCGCCAGGTGGGCAACCGTCAGCCGATTGGCAGGAACACGTTTAGGGCAAAATCAATGACAATCAGTTCCTTTCTTGTGAACTAAATGTACCAAATGTGATGGAAATTGACATCAATTACACTGTGAGGTAGTACCTTCAAGTACCTTTAAATTGCAGTTAATTATTATGTTGATGATGCAGGTATGGCTAGTGTTTTCTTACTCAAAACAAAAATATTACACAATATTTACCTGGTCGCTGAATTGATCTAAAAAACCACATACGCACCTTCCCCTCCTCCTAGATCCTGATGCTGCCATACATAGTCTGTCCAATTAGCTATCCTCTAAAGCAGTGGTGGGCTACTGAGGTGATATTGGGGGCCACAAGTGTGGCCCTCGGCATTACTAAAGGGCCTCATATAACACTGATCCAGCCCCCCCCCCCCTCTTCCCACCGACAGATCTTAGCAGGCAGTGGACCAGATCATGGCAGGCAGTCAAAACTCGACAGCAATCCCCCCCCGGGTGCAGCGTTCATATGTAGACCTGGTTTTCCTGATCAACATTGACAATTTTACTGATGTAGGACCACCAAAGTTGACCACTACACATAGTGATATATGGAATGCCCTATATATATCAACAAAGGTTATGTGCCTCATAGATATTATCAAAGATAATCTAGTCTAGTGGAAGCATAGGTGCTCAGACCCTGTCTGGGTCACTCATTAGCTTTCCTGTACGCCAGTCAGCGTGCTCAGCTGGAGACTGAGCGGGTGCCTCACCTTTCCTCCTCTTACCGCTCTAAGGCTTTGTCTACACTGCGGAAAACTGCACGGTTCTCTCACACGTAGACCACAGGGAAAAACGTGCAATCCCCTATGGGGAATGACGTGCCAGTCTATACTGGCGCGTCATGCCCGCGGATGGGGGCAGCGCGGACACATGCCGCACCCATTGGTAAACAATGGGCTTGGTGTGTGATGCGCGCAAACCGCACCCCATGGGCGGCTTTGCCAATACATGAGCATAGGATGTGGTATTGCCTACATTCCAATACTGCATCCTAAACAGCGCCCAAACAGCGGGCGGGCTCTATGGGCACGGGCTCTATGCGGTTGCAGGGGCGCTGTAGTGTAGACTCAGCCTAAGAAGTTTCCAGTCGAGGGCACCTCGGATTGGTGAACAGGTGAGTTCCTATGCATTAACAGGTTTTGGGGGCCACAAGTGGAGGGGCCGCATGTTGGAGGGGCCAAGGGGGGCCGCATGTTGGCCACCTGGGCTCTAAAGTGCTCATCCCATTCCCATTGATGCTGCGGTGGGCTGCCCGACACAAGGGGACTACCGAAGGAAAATGTCACTGTGACATCTACCTTCTCAAGCCCCCTTGCGCCCAGTTCATGCTGGCAGAGCATCACAGGATTTAAGGCCTTTTTACCTTCCAGGTTTGTTTTTCTTTTTTTAAACCCCATTCTGCCTATTATAAGCACTTCTGGTCCCGATAATAGAAAATGTCAGCGTGGGTTCTAGTTCTGCTGTAACCTCATTGCAGACTATTTCAGTGATTGAAGAAAACCACCAATAAGCATATTGATTATCCTGTAGATACAATTGACACTTAAAAATTAAATTAGGCTGGTTCCAGCAGATCCTTTTCTTTATGTGCAGGGCTCCTTGTGAATTAAAATGATATATATTGAAGTGGCTGAATGATTTTAGCATTTTAACATATTTTTTGCAGAAGAAGATGCACCTGGGTTTTAGGGAAGAAAAAAAAATATCCTGCACTGAATAGTATACTAAAATATTACATAAAATATCAGAATAATATTTCAACAGTCTTAAGAGAACAGTGATTTTAAGAACCATCATTACTGTGAGCAAATGAGATTACACAAGATCATAATTGCAGACAGACACACAAATTCAGAAAGCCACACACACATGCAGACACATGTAAAAAGTCCCATACATGCTCATATGCAAACACATGCAAAAAGACAAACACATATGCAGACATACACATGCAGAAAGACAGCCACACACATGCAGACACATGTAAAAAGACCCAGACATGCTCCTATGCAGAAACATGTACAAAGACAAACACATATGCAGACATACACATGTAGAAAGAGACAGATACACAAATGCATGGTACTTACCATTGCATCTTCCTTACACCTGGAGAAAACTTGTCCCTCTCCTTGCTCTCTTTTCTCATCTGTCAATGTGGGGAGAGAGGGGAAGGAAGCTATGGTTATTTGGCATTTGAAGAGAAAAGGGATATCCTGCCAGCACAGACACACAGCTGGACTACTAAATAGAATTCTCTATTGGGGGCCATCACAGTAAGCATCGTGAAGAATAAGTTAAAATTCTGTGTGTGTTTGTGCTGGCAGGAGATCCTCTTTTTCTCGGCTGTCAGGGTAAGAGGGAGGAGGAGAAAAGCTGTGCATTTGGCAGAAAGAGTATTATTATTATTATTAACATTTATTTATATAGCGCCAGCATATTACGCAGTACAGGAGCTTCTGCCTTCTGCCTGCATGCACACATGTGTCTGGGCTGGCACAAGCGCTGATGTTCTCTCTGACAAATATTCGCCCCATAAGACACAAAGACACTTTTCCCAGATTTTGGGGTAAACAGTGCATATTATGGAGCAAAAAATACGGTATTTAACATAAACATTACGTTTATGTGACATAAAGTTAAGATATTCTGTAGTCCTTATTTATGGCGGATATTTGATTTTACAATAACATTTCCACAGTATATTTCACAGACCATTGTCAGGCTAAACAGGCAGGTCCAGAAAGTCTGGACACATACAGAACCCAAGGAGAGAAACGTTATGCACCATGATAATGAAATGGATGATATTAATGTTAAACATGTGCTTTAAACACTTGAATATATACCCAAGAGCTCAGGGAGGATGTGACGATCACATGTGGAATGCAGAGGACAATTTTCCCTGACTACTTATTATGACAATGTTGTTTACTTCCTATAGACTCATTCCGAAAGGACTTTGTGTTTCTGGATCTTAGTGGCAATTATTTATTTTGCTCCATTGCATCTAGACATTCATTATCTAAAGGACAGGTCAGAGAATTTTATCAGCAAGAGCGTGTGACAAGAGGGCCATGTCATTTGTGTACTGTGCAGTCTCTGATTAAATACCTCCATTAAAGAGTTTACCACTATCAACATCTATTTCATAAAACACAATTCATGATCTCCAAATTGAGGTTGTTTAGATGAATTTATGTACAACAGCTATTTATTTTACGTTATCTTGAACCCAGGAGATGCCAGTTACCTTATGAAAATAATATACACATTTTATATCAGCCATGACTTATAGATTAGCCATGACTTAGTGATCAACCATAACTGAAGGGGCCATAGTCATATGCTAGCCATACACACATATACTTTTGATCGATTGACTTTTTATAGATTTATTGTCAAGAGTGTTGTGTAGTATCTTTCCTGAGGGATAGCTGTTACTTTAGGGGGTTTTCTTTGTACCATTATGTTTGGATAAAGAGAAAAGCTTTGTCTTGATACCTTCTGATAGGGACAGTGCTGCCATGGTCTGGCCAGGGCCTGGGTAGGGAGGAGCCTGCAGTACCTGTGCCCCTGGTGTGGCTTTTCAGGGGTGCCATAACTGCAAGGTTACTTCAGGTATAAAATAACTGCAAAGTGACTTCATGGGGGGGGGGGCATAACTGTGAGGTGACTTCATGGGGGGGGGGGGGCATAACTGTGAGTTGACTTCAGGGGTGCCGTAAATGGTGAATCACCATTTATGGCACTAAGCTGGCCATCTGAGGCTGGCCCTTTGGCTAGATCGGAGGAACTTTAATAGCCAGTCTGAAGCCCAGCTTTACTTGGCAAATACTTTTTTAAGCATATCTGGCCCCCCCACACACATTCCTTAGCACTGTGTATATATTAATGATCACTAGTACAAGCTGTCTTTTTGGACCATGAGGGAGATCTTGCAGCTTTGGCCTAGTTCTTCTTCCTCCCAGAGTCCTTTTTCTGAGAATTTCTGCTTTGCCTAGTACTGGTGGGGATGAAATGGCCAGGTGGCTTTAGCTGTCTGGGCCAAGTGTGGAACCCGTACCCCTGTATGGAACATTACACCCTGAGGGGTTACAAGAACTCTTTAATTTGGGACATTGTAAAATGTAGGAGAAAATCTTCTGACAGGTTTCATACCTGGTAAAATCAGAGCTGGGACCTCACGGAACATATTCGAATAGAGCCAGTGTGCATTGTATCAGTACAAGAGTACACTTTTTTCAGGTGCATGCTATAGTCATTGTTGGCCAGCTATTGAGGTAGGTCCTTTGCTGAGGCAGTTCTCCATTGACTCTAAGGCTGGGCATACACGGTTTGATTTTAGCGCAATCGATCTTCGTTTCGATTTTAGATTTTGATCTTTTACATTGATCGTAATCTAATCCAAAGTAGTACCACATAGAGGGTTTGATCGTAATACAATATCGGCGTATTTATAGTATAGATGTCTAATATCATAGATAGTAAAAATCTAATGATTTTAGTTTTGATCAAAAAACACAGGAGTAATATGTGAATGTGGTCATCAAATATAATTGACCGACCAAGGAACAAAATGATTTTAATTTGATCGTTGTACAATGTACGTTGTACGTTGCTCCTGAGGTATTATACTCACCTTTCTGGCACCCTTTAGCTAGCCTATACACACATGACCATTTGCTCAGCCGATTTGCAATTTGATGAACTTGTGCAATTTACATATTGAGTGTGAGGTAACAGCAATAAATGGTACTACCACATAGTATAATCAATGGAAAGCTGATTACTTTAGTTTGATCTCTTTACAAAGATGTACTCCATCGTAATCTAATCCAAAGTAGTACCACATGGAGGGTTTGATTGTAATACAATATCGGCGTATTTATAGTATAGATGTCTAATATAATAGATAGTAAAAATCTAATAAATCCTATAGTAGGTCTGTAACCCCCATTAAAGTATTGGTCAGAGAGACCTTAATTAATTCTTCATCAATTTTAATTTTAAGTTTTAGCATTCTCCGTTTGTAAGCTCCACATCCCTGTATACATAAACAATTCGAATGTCGTTCAATTCCTAGTGGTGTATAGGTCCACATAGGTTTATAGAACCATCAAAAAAATGGGTACCCTCAAACCCTGGGATTTTCAAGGGAGCCGGAGAAAAAAAGATCTAGTACACTGTCATGTAAATAGGATTAGGTTAATTTATTAAACACATACTGTACAAGACATTTTGTGAGTAGGGAAAGTCAGTGCAATTTACTCTCCACACACATATAAAAGCAGTGTGACAGTAGACAATAGTGCATAGTTTTACATTAAAAATAAAAATGACATTTAAACTCAACGCGTTTCGCCCTTTAATTGGTTTCTGGGCTTCGTCAGGAGTGTTTTGAATTGGTTGAGGTATCTTGACGTCGGTTTGGTGAGTAAAAATCTAATGATTTTAGTTTTGATCAAAAAACACAGGAGTCATATGTAAATGTGGTCATCAAATATAATTGACCGACCAATGAACAAAATGATTTTAATTTGATCGTTGTACAATTGACAAAAAATTTCCAACATGTCCAACATGTAACAAATATTTATAAGTGAACTCAACTGTGTAATGGTCGTTTGACACCCAAGGGGGTTCCGACCCACAGGTTGAGAACCACTGCTCTAAGGGCTTGTCAGCATGAATGCGTTGGCATCCAGTTGGGGGCATGACTTGCCCTTGTTTAGGCGCATGACGCGGACATTATATAGACATGTCTATTAAATGTTAAGCGACACGCCACGTGTCATGTCTGTGATGCCCTGTGGAGACATAGCCCAATGAAAAGGATAAGTCTTCTGCAGGCTTTTTTTTCCCATGTTCGATGTGTGAAAAACATAGTGTAGACAAGGACCTAGTTATCAGGTAAAGGCTTTTGCTATCTGCTCCATCTGCTGTTGTGCCAGTACTTTTGCTCCTAAGTGACACTTCTACATACCTGACATCATTCTTGGACTTGCCATCAGCAGAATCCCTTCTATCTTCTTTTCTTTTCTGAATGCTGGGAGACAATACAATTTCATATATCGCTGGTGATAATTATTCATTGCTAGTCTGTCTCAGAATTATTTTAATTAGGTTTACTGCTAGATTTTTTTTCAAAACGTGTCTAAAACAATGGCAACATCTGCCAAAAAAAAACACCCGACGTGTGCTGTTTTCTAGAAACTCAAAAGATAACAGCTGACTTAACATGACAATCAAGTCCACCAAACAATACTACTGCGGCAAACAGAAGTAGGACATCCTTGTAAACCCAGGAAGATCACAACATACTAACCCATTTATGTGGCGGTACAATGAGAACAGGATAAATGGCAGGTTTATATAATACAATCCTGCCTTCACGTCGCCCCGTATTGTGGTCACAGTTTATTTGCCAACACAGAGCAGAATGTTATACAAAATACATACGTTTGTTTGTATCACCAGTGTGTTTTGTATTGGGTTTCTGTAGTCTGTAATGTGTTGCACTGCAGTATGTTATATTTAGATCTCCAGAACAAATTGAAAGGGCATCTGTGGCCCCAAAACTATCACTATTGCACCCTTAAAGCATTTCTATTGTATTGTGAAAATTTATTTGTGTCTCCCTTTGACATTGAATACTCCTCTTTCCTACTCCCTGCACCGCTAATCTCTGCAGTACTGACATTAATTCACTATCTGAAGATACTGCAAAATCTGACACTTCTGGGAGCGTCTGGTCTAAATTCATTGGCACCACAGGCGGGTATCATGAGGTTGATACACCCGGAAGTGACATATACTGTCACTGCTTTAATGATGCTCCATTCCCAAGTCTCAAGAGAAATGTGTTCAGGAATTGAAACTCAAATATCTCAATTTCAGTAGAACATAACAGGTATTATACTCACCTTTCTGGCACCCTTTAGCTAGCCTATACACACATGACCATTTGCTCAGCCGATTTGCAATTTGATGAACTTGTGCAATTTACATATTGAGTGTGAGGTAACAGCAATAAATGGTACTACCACATATATAGTATAATCAATGGAAAGCTGATTACTTTAGTTTGATCTCTTTCCAAAGATGTACTCCAAAATCTGATTGTATACAAATTGATCAGGGGTGTAACTCAAATACACAGGGGACCAAATAAAGAAATTCGGACAAAGTTGTGGGACCTTGGTATCTATTTAAAAAAATTACTACAATGTGGGCCATTTTTGGCCCATGGGTTAGAGTTCGATACCCCTGGGCTACACACACACTGTACAAACAGGGATGGACTACACATGGACAACATGTACGCTGTACAGTGCATACAGTGTGTGTAGCTCATGTGTGCCTCCATTCCTGTGTGTATATTATGTGTAGTCCATGTGTGCCCCCATCCCTGTGTGTACAGTGTGTGTGGTACATGTGTGCCCCATCCCTGTGTGCACTGTGTGTGTAGTTTATGTGTGCCCCATCCCTGTGTGTACAGTGTGGGAGTAGTTCTTGTGTATCCCCATCCCTGAGTGTACAATTTGTGTATTTTGTCTCCCGCCAGACCAATGCTGGTCCAGCTCTGTCTTTCCTGCAATCCCTCTACAAGATGCCTCTGTCCTCCAATTCTGGAAGTAGAGAACTACAGATACCATAATGCTCCAGGCCGTGGCTGCTCACTGTGACACTTGAACACACCACTGAGCAGCCAGGACATGTAGTCCTCTACTCCAAGACTGTGACACTGGAACACATCACTGAGCAGCCAGGACTTGTAGTCCTCTACTCCAAGACTGTGACGCTGGAACACACCACTGAGCAGCCAGGACTTGTAGTCCTCTACTCCAAGACTGGAAGGATGGAGGGGCAGTAAGTGCAGCTGGTAGGGGGCCGCCAAGAAGGTAGATCTAGCAGATCTGCCATGGGCCAAAAATGTTACCTCAACAGGTAATGATCTAAAAGAACAAATTAACTCATCAGATACTTGCACAATGTACTACAATTTCCCAAACTGACCCATCATGTCTCATTTGGTCAATCAAATTAAACAATCGAACAGATCCAGTTTATGTCACCAAATTTCCCTCCATTGTGCTATTGCAAGCTCCGTAACTCTTAAGCATTTAACACATTCATTAGTTATTGGCCTGCGTTCCCTACCGTGTCCTGTAATTCCTTCCCCTGACCCCTCAAGTCACTACAGGACTGAGCAGTAGGAAAGTGCAAAAAGTGAAAGAACACTTTTGTTTCAAAGTACACCTATCCTTTAAAGCTTCTTGGGCAGTGGCCAGTCTGCACAGCTCAGTGTATTCTGTAAATCATGATGAAAACAAACAGTACATTGAGGAGGCAGCAAAGACAGGGTTAAAGAATGGCTCATCAGCCCAGCCGCGGTAACTGGAGTTCCAGAGTTTTGGCAAGTGGCAGAATGTGAAATAAGAGAAATTGCAGTTGTGATGTTGCCCTTATTCTTGCAGAACTGACAGGATGCGCTAGAGGTCTTCCCAGCACCAAAAAGGAAAACGTGAATGTCCAGGAGACAAAAAGAGCTGAGGAGGAAATACGGATCCTGTGCCAATGCAGCAACAGAAACGTCAGCCAGAGCTAGTGGAAGGAAACCTTCCCGTGTTTGTCTTCCCAACCGAACTGATATTTTATGCCGATGATCAGTCAACACACAAGCAAGTGTTAACGTTGTACAACCCCTACGAGTTTGCCTTAAAGTTCAAAGGTAAGTTTTGTCTTCGGTTTATGATGTGCTGTGCTGACATTTTTTTGTAATCCTCCATGTCTGTATAAAAATAGCACACAATAGCACACTGAGCATTGCAGCAACAATGGAGTTAAAGGAGTGGTGTGTTTTTATACTGGATGGTATTTGTTTATCCAGCTTGACTTTCAGGGGTTCAGAGAGTAGAGCAATTTAATTAAAGGAGAACACAGCAGATTACCAAAAAAGCTGGAGAAGATCCATCATTTTCCCTAGTTTTATAAAACATTTATGGTATTCCAAAATAAAAATCTAAATGGACCCTTGACTTGGAACTTAATTTGTTCCGTAGGATTGGTTGTAAGTCAAAACCATTTTCCCATAGGAAATAATGAACATGGCAATAATCCGTTCCAGACCTCCCAAATTACCACTTTCCTAACCTTTTCATAATAAAAAGATGTAAAATTTGTGTAACATACAAGAGACACTAATAGTATTGTTACTTTTATAGCAAATAAAGTTATAACACGTTCAACAACTTTTACTTCTGCTAAATTGTAATTGCCGTCTTATCTCTCTTCTTTTTCTCCATCTGTCCTACCTTTTGTGGGGCCATAATGAACTAAAAATTCACTGATCATCCTCAGCACAATGGGAAATTCCTAGACACCTACGGGGTCCTTGCTTACACCCCTGTGTATGCTCATATATCTGGGCTCAGAGACAAGTTTCTGGACACCTCCGGGGTCTTTGGGTGCAATAGCATTTCTACTGGCTGTACTGCAGTCTATGCATTAAAGCGTCATTAACCCTTACAGGGCGCCTGAAAAGTATAAACAATTTCTGATCGTAAATCGAAATTTTGGTTGTATATCGAAATGAAAATATTTGGTCGCATCCCAAGGGTCCACTGTATAATCAAACACAAAAGCCCTATGCATAGGCACTAGATTTTTAGCAGTAAAGAATATAATTCATGACTTAAGAATGTCCATTAAAAATGCATCCTTAGTGCAGCTGTTCCTCGATGTTATTTGGCAGCACACCGTGCCGAATCACTAATTGACCAACTGCAACAAGTCACTATTGTTTACTATTAGGGAGCACACAGCGGGGTGCCTCTCGCTTGTCTGCCCCCCTCTATGTGCAATGCTTGTTTATTCTACTGCTTCTGGTAACAATAATTAAATAAGGACATTTAAATCATGTTCTAAGCATAACACTCATCCAAATTATCCGAACCCAACACGTGCATACACAAGGCTACTTTTGCACGATTGCTCTTCGATTCGATCATCTTGTCTGATTTGAATATAGACTTTCAGTCAAACATCGATCGATTGCACCACCTCACAGGGTCGTTGATTTTAAACCGATCCTTTAATTAGATTTGTACTAATCAGATACAAATAGATCGAAATATCTAGAAAATCCATCAGATACTTTTTCGATCTACTGGCATGTTCGACCACTGCTCTATTTTATGTTTGATTTCGATCACATTTCGATCGTACCAGGTGGCCCGGAACTGATTCCCATTTAATCAATTTTAAAAGATTGTTTTTTTTTGGTCGATTGAATGGAAATATCAACCAGTGTATGGCATCCTTAAGAGTTAACCCGGCCATACACGGCTCGATCTGTTGTTCGATTGCCATGGCCTTTTGTAGCGACTGATTGTTCGGAAATTGACCGCAGCCCACTTGGAGAAAATGTCAATCAAACAGGTATCCGACATGCCGATATTTCCCTGTTAGATCGACATTACTTTGAATGGGGACTGACAGTCCCCATCCAAAGTATTGGACAGGGATGGATACCACTGTGTGATTCTTGCATCACAATGTTGTGGTCACCGGGGAATCGAGACGTGTTATTTGGCAACACACCGTGCTGAAGCGCTAACTGACCAACTGCAACAAGTCATTATTGTTTACTATTGGGCAGGGTGGATTTGATTAAAATCAAACCAATTTAAATCATGATTTAAATCACAATTTAAATCACTAGTCTGTAAGGCCCAATTTAAATCAAACTGATTTAAATCAATCATTCTTGCTGGTATAACTTTAAAGTGCAAGTAGGTGAAGATTTTTAGAATAACAATTTTTCATATTAGTTTTTTTATCCCCAGTTTAGGTTAATCATTCATATTTGGAGAACTTTTCTGTTGCACTTAGTTTTGAGAACTGCAAAAGTAAACCAAGCATCTGTGATAATATCTTGTAGCAGAGAAACTGCCCAATAATCTTACAAAAACAGAAGTTGATGATGACATAATCACCCTAAATTTTCCATTGAATAGACATGGGTGAGGGGACATAAAAGCAATACATGTATTATACACAGCGCCAGAAATGATCCCTCTCTTCCCTCCAACTACCGACCGATCTCTCTTCTTCCTTTTGCTTCAAAAC
>CM070040.1:58118793-58132559 GCA_036250615.1 Ptychadena robeensis | reverse complement strand
AACTACTCTCAATTTTTCGAGCTCGGCGCCTTGTCGTTTTACAAAGACTCAACGGCCTATCTGACTGTAAATTCCCTCCCTCCTTGACCCCCTCCAATTATCCCCCCCCGGCTTCCTTCCGACCTTTCTCATTCCACTGAAACAAGCCAAAGCCATCACTAAGTGCCAACGACCTCCTCCACTCCTCACTGCCAAGGGGGGTCCCAAGGCAACTATTCCCTTCCCTCCCTCCCTCCTCCCCTTCCTCCCTCCTTCTTTTCCCATTTCCCCCCTCCTTCTTTCTTCTCTGTTCTCTCCTTCTTCTGCTGGAATCTCGCCTCTGCTTCTCCCTCTCCTCTGCTTGTGGACAACTGTTGACCACCCTCTTCTCTTCCTTCTACAGACTTTGAGCTCTAATAAAAATCGTTAGTCGTGACTCCTGCTGTTACTCTGCTCCTTTCTGGTTCTTCGTCTTCCTCTCTCTCCTCCTACCTGACTGGACCCGCTCTTTCCAAACCTCTCCCTCAAATATTCAATGGCTTCCTCTTCTTCTCCAACACAGCGCTGCGTAATATGTTGGCGCTATATAAATAAATGATAATAATAATAATAATAATGAAGTAATGACCATCATATCATTTAAAAACAAGGCGCATTGTTGTGGATGTACACATCTGTACACGTGCTGTTAGACAATTAAAATAGTCCAAATGGCGCAAATTTCACCCCAACACGCGTTTCGTTGAAGACTTCTTCTGGGGGTAAAATATGTAATTTCATAGGCCAAATCTACATAACACAAACAGCCAACACAAGGGGATCAATCATATTGAATAACCAAATCAACATAAAAGTGGACACAGATCCTCAGGGGTCACTCACGTCCATAGATCAGTTAGATAAGACATGATCTGGACACAGATCCTCAGGGGTCACTCACGTCCATAGATCAGTAAGATAAGACATGATCTATGGACATGATTTCTGAAGATGGTGTCCCCACTGGTGATCTGCGTAACAAGACCGACCCAAACCATCAACTGACCATGTTTACCAAAGTAAATGTGTTAAAAATTGATCTTGTTGTACGCAGATCACTACGGCATTTATGCGGTTAAAATCTGTCTGTCTCTCCATTCCCCACTGGTGTCGGTGCAGTGGGGACACCATTTTGAGAAATCATGTCTTTCCCCCCTATGACCCCTGAGGGTCTGTGTCCACTTTTATGTCGATTTGGTTATTCAATATGATTTGCCCAATGAAATTACATATCGTACCCCCTGAAGAAGTCTTTTAAGAAACGCGCGTTGGGGTGAAATTTGCGCCATTTGGACTAATTGTCTAAGCACGTGTAGAGATGTGACATTCGCAGCATTGCGCATTGTTTCTGATGGATATGATGCCATTACTTCATCTTTTGCACTGTGTATGATAAATGTATTGCCTTTACATATTGAGTGGCCCGTTATATAAGATTATAGAATCTTACAGAAACCTCTGGAAAAGCGTGACATTGTGAATGGATTAATGGAATTTATTTTTTTTTAAATTTAATTTAAATTTAAAAAATCCGATTTTTAAAAAAAAATCATTGATTTTTATCCACCCTGCTATTGGGGCGTACACAAACGAGGTGTGTCTCTCTCATCTTCTCCCCTACAGTCCTTGTTTGTTCTACAGCTTCTGGTAATAATCATTAAATAATAACATTAAAATCAAGTTGTAAGCAGAACACTCAACCAATTTGTCTGTTGAACCCAACAGCTTCATGAGTTGGCAGCAAACTTTCCCCTCCAGCATTTTTTGGTAAGTTGCTGTGTTCTCCTTTAGGCTAAATTGACACTGTCGTTTCCCGATCTGCTTTCATCCCACAGCAGTTTAGGAAACCACAGTGCGCTTCTGCAGCCATGCAGGATAGATAAGTCTAGATAAAGACCCCATGGAGGTTCTATCGGAGTAAAGCCCGAAAACCGACCGGCGGTCACCTAAGTTGCGTCCACTGGTCAGTTACTTTATGGGTTGTTTACCAGGCAGTTGAAAACCGCCAGTGTAAATGAGCCATTAACAAAAACCCGCTCTACTTTTCCCTATTTAAACTGGGCACAGCAACACTCAAGCTGTATAAACAAATACAGTTGCAAGAAAAGGTATGGGATTACATGGAGTTTAGCATGAATTGGTGATAAAATGTGATCTTCATCTAAGTCACACCAATAGAAAAACACAGTCTGCTTAAAATAAAACTACACAAACATAATATGTTTTCATGTTTTTATTGAACATAACATGTAAACATTTACAGTGCAGGGTGGAAAAGTATGTGAACCCCTAGCCTAAAAGTCTGCTGTGCATGGCCATCATTACATATTTCATAGGCTGAACAGATTTGTTTACTGAGTCAGTAAATAGTTTTGCACTTGTGCTCACGTGTATGAGCCTCATATGACTGATGAACATGCTCCTAATGGAATGTCAGGATGTCAGTGTAGGAAGAACACTGTACATGAACTCACTGTGTTTACTTCAGTGTTGTTGTTGTTGCCCAAGGCAAAAAAACAGTTACCTACATGTCGGTAGAAAGGCAAGTTACACATTAAAGATCAGTGTCGCTCACAGCATCAGCGGGCACCCTTTGTGTGCCGGCCGTTAGTTTCAATGGAGACGGCGATCTCCATTGAAACGAATGGCATCGGCCAGAGATTATCGGACATGTCGCACGCTCATCGGTCGGCGGCAAAATCGGCCACTGCTCGGTGCCTGTGTGGCGGCCTTAAGACCAAGTGTGATCAGCTAGTGTATCACATGCAGCTACTGGCTGCCTATTTGCATTCATATTTCTTTAGATTTAATAATCAGTTTTTTAGCAAAATTTTTGATTTTTTTTCACATGTTGTAAAACATTTACCATATTTTTCGAACTATAAAGGCCCCCCATACATGTCTTAAGGTAGCCATACACAGGTCGATTTTCCACTAGATTTTTGACAGATAAATCACTGCGCGCGTTCACAAGTTTGATCGGCAATCGATCGGCAGTCAATCGGGTTTTGATAACCCTGAACAATCGACCCCAAAAAATCGGAATCGACCCACAATCGGATCGGACAATGAACCGACATGTTGGTTTTTTGGTCGATCGTTTGACAATGGGAGTACATTGATGGACCTAAATAACCCTATACAGCAGCATTTCCAATCGATGGATTTTGTGGAATCAGCCATTTTGGGGATCAGCTCATGTCTAAATCAGCCACAAATCAGATTCCCAAGGTGGTGTTGCATCTATTCCCGATCCGATCAATTGCCGATTGGAAAGATTGGATCAGCAATCGATCGGCATTTGATCGCTGACAAATCGACCTGTGTATGGCTACCTTTAGATTTATAGTTGATTGATTGAAAATCTATGGCAGCCCACATGGTTAGATCGACCTAAAATTAAAATTGGGAACATTTTCGAAAAATGATCAGACATGCTGGAAAATTTTAATCGGTTGTATTGAAATTGACTCTTAATTCAATTACGCTTTTAGTCAATCCAAAATAATTTGATCAAAAATCTGTTACTACAGTTGGCATAGGTTATAATCAATCACCGATTTCCCTGCCCCCCCACATTTTTTCTTTTTTAGTTGATTGAAAGGAAAATCTAGACGTATATGGGGGCCTTAAGACACACTGCCCCTCTCCCCCTTCAAAATCAGGAGCCCTGCTGATATAAACAATGAATTGGCAGAGACAGGGAGCACATAGGTCTGGCCAGCAGAGTAGGAGAAAGCCGAAATATTTTTTGGCCATGAGACCCCCAGAAGTATAGGGTGCGTCCTATACATCGGAGTGTCTTATAGTCCGAAAAATACGGTAATTGATTGTATGCAGCTTACCTCCTTAGTACAATTGAATACAAAGTGATCAAAATAACTAGAAAACCCATCATATACATATATGATCGACTAGAATTTGCCAATATGTCCGATCACTGCTGAATCAATTTCGATCACTTTTGGTCTATAGTACCAGGTGGTCAGGAATCGATTTCCCCTCTAGCAACTTAAAAAGATTGATTTATTTGGTCAATAGCATGGAAATATCGAGCAGTGTATGGCTACCTTAACTCGTCTATTGTTTCTATAGACATGGTTGCCACAGAGGCTTGATACCAAACATGCCGTTGTTTTTTTGTTTTTTTTTATCACCATTACATGGAGGGTGATGGGATTAGTAGTTTGTTTATGAAAGATAGAATTGTCCTTGCTTCTTGCTCATGTAACATGAAGCAACAAAGAGATTTGCAGAGATCAATAGGTGTTATCTGTTCTCACTAACAAATGTCAGCATGGAAAATAAAAACCACTCTATCTGAACTGGTAAACTGCAATTTATAAGAAAAAAAAAAGCGGACCTACCACCACGTAGGTCACTCCGCAAGAGATTCGCAATTGAATTTAAACTTTTTCTGACAGCAGGAGGGATGCTTCTCTGAGCGTGCCCCTCTCTGTCTGACGTCTCAATCTAAATATGAGGTTTACCTTTCTTCATCAGTATATTCCTATATCTTGATCTCTAAATTTGAGCCGGTTGGCTCTCTGTTTTTTAGTTATAACCACATGGCATTAATCAATGTTTCTTTCCCTCCAGTTCTTTGTACGTCTCCCAACAAGTACGCTGTAGTTGATGCCGCAGGTGCAGTAAAACCACAGTGCTGCGTTGACATGTAAGTACGACTCCCAAATTGTAAAATACACTGCTGTGCTTTATAAACATGTAATGATGACAGATTGTCACGCAAGAGAACTCATGGAAAAACACATGATCAATTTGATCATGTGATTGGGTTAAACTTTGCTGATTGGCTGGTCAAGATCATTTGTAACTTCTGTGTGCGGCCAACCAGGGCAGTAGTAAGGAATAAACTAATGAAAGTGATCATGTTCTTCTTCAAATTTTTTTGCAGGAGAACGTTTGCTTGGTGTACTTGCCATCTCTTTTAAATGTGTATTTTTTGTGTTTTTTAAGCTGTATAGCCATGGCAAGGACATACATTTCCTTTAAAAATAGTTTTATAGGTGTAGCACTGTGAGACAATGAGGCTATATTTTATTGTACGGTGTGATCAAGGAGTAGAAGTGTATAGAAGGAGAAGGATGTCCTCAGCAATAGGCAGAGCAATAGGTAAAGAGCAATAGGCAGGCAGGAGAAACAGGGAACTCACTGTAAGGGTCTCAGGGGGATCACCAGTCTCTGTTTAGGTAGGATACCCCAATGTCTGCTGTGGTCTTTACTTTCAGCTAAGCCCTGGCTTGAACAGGACGTACAATATGCCTATTCAACTAAGGTTGCAGAGGACACCAAGTATCCTACCTGAGAAGAGAAAGATGAATACCCTAAGAAGCAAATCTAAAATAGTCATGCACATGGGATCTGTCCAATGAATGGAGTCGCCAATGGGTTAAACAGAATAGTAGTCTACATACACAGTGGAGGTCACGCAGCAGATCAACTCAGATCACCAAAGGAGTAGCCAACGGGTTAAACAGAGTAGTAGTCCAGATACACAGTAGAAGCCATACACAGCACATCGGTTCTGCTGCCAGCCAGCTCTATCTCTTCCCCCCACTCCGAGTGACGTGATGACGTCACATCGGGGAGGCGGCGGGAAATTTGAAAGTACATTGCATGAAAGCAGTTTTCTTTGTAGAAAAATGATTTCAATGTGCATCTATGTACTAAACATCGCCAGAATAAAAAGTCTCTGGTGCCCCAGATGTGTCCATATGCAGTAACCCTCTCTTCCCTGGTGTGATTTTACCACATCCATCACACCAGGTTAGAGAGGGTTAACTGCAAATGGGCACATCAGGGGCACCAGAGACTTTATTTGGGCGAGATTTAGTACATAGCAGCAAAGTTTTGTGCCCTGATTTTTGTTTTTTCTCAATAATTTTATTAAAAATATTTTTTTATTTTACATACGGTAATTGTTTGTTTCAAACATTATATTCAGGATGTCTATTAGACCCTTGTACGGACAGATTTTGGGAAGTTACAGGCCTACAACAGAAAAATTTACCATTGAAGTCTATGGTGCACTTTTGGTACAAAAATCTGGACACAGCAATACAGATGAACTATCACAGCACAGAGCCACACCATGTGGACAAACCAATCTCTAACAGATCCCCATAGCTTGATTCATGGATCTACAGATCATACAGGAGAGCTGGGTACTGCACCATCTAAAACCCATGACTGGGTGGCAGTAACACAGCACTTTCTCCACTGGAAAGGGAAGCGCCTGGCAGCTGTCATGCTCACATATACTGTTTGTGTTCAAAGACCTACAGTATATTTCAGTGTTTGGTTCAACTCCATTATAAAGTCATATCCATCCCGTTATTAAAGATAAGATTGTTCTATAAAATCGAATTTAAAATGGCAAAGTCAGAACTTTATAGAAGGTGGCTTTTGGCCCAGATTGCCACAATGATGTTACACTTTGTATTCTGTTCTTTAGTGTAATCAGGCACAAAGATGTCCGAGCCAGTCACTTCGGAGTTATCGATAAATTTCGCCTTCAAGTGTCTGAACAAAGCCAGAGAAAAGCATTGGGACGTAAAGAGGTAATAGCAATGCTGCTTCCATCCGCTAAGGAGCAACAGCACAAAGAGGAGGAAGAAAAACGGATCAAGGAGCATCTAGCAGAAAGTGTCTTCTTTGAGCAGACACCTTGCCAGCCAGGTCAGTTAAGGTTTGCATAAGGGTTGTTCAGTCAATATTTGTATGCCATTGTTGTGGAGAAACAATTCATGCACATTGTTCCTAGTGGTTGTTCCAAGGTGACACTAAAATCTCTCTACGCCCCTTTTTAAAGGGTTAAGCTCGGTACACACGGCTCGATACACGGCCGTTTCAAGGAAGCTCCAGCCAAGTGCGATGACGTCATTGCGGAAAGCTGGAGCTGCCTCCATATCGAGACCCAGCGCTTCTGGGCTGGCAGCCCGTCTATTATATTGGATACAATATTGGGCGCAGTGAGCGCGCACAGCGCCCAATGTCGCTCTAATCTATTTCTTCATCGAGCCGTGTGTACCCAGCTTAAAGCTAGCCATACACGGGTAAATTCCCGTGCAATCGCCCCCGATCAATTGAACGGAAATCAATGTGCACCGCATGGGTACATCGATTCCCATTCAATGGGCACCTCCAGGACACATGTTTTTCCCTAGCCTCTAGTCCATGTGAATCAGAATTTATTCACATGGAATAGAAGCTGGGAAGAAATCCTTGCAGCCTGTTTCTCTCACAGCAGCTTCAGTCGGCTTCAGTGAAGAACGCTGACTCCGCCCCCTTCACACTGAGCCTGGGGGCGGAGTCAGAGCTGACAGCCGGCTGTGTGAAGAAAGCAGAGCCGAAGCTTTTCCTTTACTTTACATGAAGATTTTTCTTCATGTAAAGTATTGGTAATTGAACAGGGCTTTCTAACATGTGTGAAACTCGTTCAATCAAGGTTCTTCGAGCAAGCTCTATTGAACCCGCTCGAAGAAACGCACACACTGGTAGGATTGTAAGCAGATTAGAGTACAATCAATCACCATGAGCGCGCACGTTGATTGATTGTACTTGAATCTATTTACAAATCTACCCTGTGTGCCCAGCTTTAAGCAGGGTATAGACGGCTCGATATTGGAGCCGTCCGATGTACGCTGCAGCAGCGTGATGACGTCATCACGCCGCTGTCAGATATCAGCTGGCTGGGGAGAGACGGCTCTGCTCTCTCCCCGGCTCAGCTTAAGCTTTGCCTGGAGACCAGCTGTCTCTAAGCAAAGCATCGGACATCGGGCCCTAATTACAGTCATGTCCAATAAAGCTGTTTTCGCGTGGGATTGGTTTGTCCCGCTCGAAAACAGATTATATGGGTCAGATAGACGGCCGTGAGCGCGCACGGGGCTCGAAACGGCCATCGATTTGACCCATATCTCCATGTCTGTACCCTGCTTAAGTCTTCTCACAGATTATATTTCAGTGTTTAAAAGAGTTAAACATCCAATTGTTATATCTCATTAGATCGGATCAAGATCACAACTATTGTGGCCCAATAACAGTTTACCTCTCCTGATATGTAGGTCTCTCAGTGAGGTTAGACTTCATGGCATATCTTGTAATGTTGTGTATAGGTTAAAGGCCTTAATTATATATATTAAAGCACTTACTGATAAAATTGCTTTAATGTTACTGTTTCAGATATCAGAAACTCCTCTTCAGGGCCTAGTCTGCTGATGGTCTTCCTTGGCATGGTTTGCATTGCTGCACTGATGATGCCCACTATGGGTGAAATGGAATCTATGGTGCCTCTCTACCTCCACCTTAGTGTGAATCAGAAATTAGTAGCTGCCTATGTTTTAGGTAAGAATAATAAACTGGTAAACAATTAACTTCAGGTTCTAATTTGCTTTATGGTAATTTAAGCGTTATGTAGTATCACGTCCCCCCCATGTGGCACATGGTTTGCTGAAAGTCATACCAAATGACTCACAGATGTAAATCAAGCCTTTGAAGTATTAATCTTATTAAGACACCAGTTTGTCCTAATGCTCAGACTTTTGATACTGGTCCTGCAGTCATTTACATACCAATGGCGAGGAAACATTGACTTCAAAGTGCTACAATTATGGTAATCACCACCTAGTAGTCCAGTTTTTGACTTTGTTTTGGTTCAGGTTTCTAGTCTTAAACATGGTAAACTCATCTCATTCTTACACCTGTAATACCATGTATATGTTGATGAGACCCACATTTTCCTTTCCTATCCACCTCTGCCATGACTCCCTTTGTCCTGGAGAATATCTCTCGCTATCACCTCTTTAGACCTAACATATTATCTTATCTGCAATGGATCCTGCTCGAAGGAGCTCGACCAAACAGGTTTTCAACATGTTGGAAAACTTTGGTTGAAATCCATTACATTGAATGGGGACAGCGCTGTCCCCATTTAATGTAATGGATGGGCTGACAGCTGAGCCGCACACACAGGCTGTGATCAGCTACGGCTGTGTGTGTGTGAAGGGAGTGTGGCCAGCATGGGTCCAGCTCTGCCAGAAGAGGGGTGGGGGGGCGTGTGCAGGCTGGCTGCTTCTCCGGCTGGGCCCATGTGGTGCACATTGATTACCGTACGATTGACCCGCGATTAATCACAGCGTGGTGCCCGTGCCTTCTCTTCCCCAGAGACCACCAAAGTCCTGGTACACACTCTCATCATCTCACACCTCAATTACCGACACAATATCCTCTCTGATCTTTCTCTGACTAGACCCTAGGTGCCCAACCTGCGGCCTGGGGGCCACAGGCGTTCTTCTGCGGCCCCCTTCAGTCCTCCACTTGCGGCCCCCGAAACCTAACTGTTCTGGCACAGGAACTCATATTGCATCACATAACCTCTGAATCAAAATGTGCATCACCATACTACAGTGTTACCCAATGCTTGAAGTATCATTTAAAATAAGTTTTGTTGTTTAAAAAATGAAAAATAATGTCTTCCAGCTATCCTTTCCACATTAAAAAATGCTTACTGTATTTTTCACCATATAAGAGGCACCGGCACATAAGACGCACCCAGTTTTTAGGGCAGGAAAAACAGAAAAAAAGATTTAAAAGGTTTTCACATAAATTGGGATAATGCAATTAATTTAATGGATGCAATATTCAATTCAGCCAGCAGGTGTCACTTGCAGCAGTACACTCTCGGCAGAACGTCATACTTTACACTGATCTACAGGAGGAAGGGGGGGGGGGGTTGGGCTGTGCTCTGCTCGCTCTCTCTCCTCTCCCGATGTTATTGATTCTGTGTCCATGGAGCTGCAGAGTGATTGCTGTGCAGGAGAGAGGGATAGATGCAAGTTCATCTTTACTTCTCTCTTCATTGCCTATGCCAGTTCAGGGCTGGCATAGGCAATTTTACAGTTCAGATAGGAGAGCCGGACATTGGGGTTAAAAAGTCTTATACTGCAAAAAAATACGGTATATAAGTCAGTATAGATAGAAAAGGTTATGTGCGGCCCTTTAGTGATGCCGAGGGCCGCACCTGTGGCCCTCCATATCAACTCAGTTGCCCACCATTGGACTAGACTCTCACCTCATCAGTCCATCATGAATGGCACTTCTAGACTCATTTACTCCTCTTACCTGTCTTCATCTTCTTTTCTGCAAATCTCTACTCTGGCTTCTATCCCACTTACATTTCCAACATGGTACATAAATATACTCTTAACCAGCCCCTTTGCTCTTTGAATGTTCTGCTATTAATAACATAGTCACATGCTGGGCTTTAAGACTTCTCTAGGGCCAACTCTACTTTCTGGAACTCTCTTTCCCCTGCCCCATTAGACTTGCGGCCGTATGATGCTTTCAGGGCCAGTGTTGAGTCCCCTATTGCTTGGAATTTCACCACTTCTTGTTGGTGGACTTGCTATGTAATCAGTTATGTTGCCTTTTAATGAGGCATGCAGTACAAACCCAATCTGTTGTCAAGGCATTTGGATGCAGAGTGAAAGCCAGCTTTTGGCATCGCCTCTGATATTATCTGTGTTTAACCTACCATGCACAGTACAGTACAGGTGAATGCTTTATTGAGTTGATTGGAGACCTAATTGGTCTTGTTTGCAAAGGCGGTTTAACAATCCTTCATTTTGCGATTTCTAATAAGTCTGCAGGATACAACATTCATTAACTCTGCTTTGAAACATTCAACTGTCTCCGATATTCTTTATATATTAAACTTCCAACATATAATAGCTTTTTATATCTAAACAGGCCATATCATGTCGCCAAAGTCAGACACTACATCCTAGCTGCTCTCCGAGAAATAGGGCTATAATACTTGGAGCATACCCTCATACCCTGTCAACCCTCCCGTTTTGGCCAGGAAAGTCAAATTTTTTATGTGGTTTTACTGGCCAAATCCCGATTTCACGAAATCCCAGATTTTGGCTTCTTTAGGAGGGAGGGGGCTTTACTGTCCCTCCTAAGTTCCTACCCCACTTCTGCAGATAATGTGCGGGGTGGGACATTAGTAGGGAGATTAACGCCCTCTCCCTCCTTAGTAAGGCAGGAACAAAATAGGAGGGAGGGGACTTTAATCTCCCGAGACCGGAAGTGACGTCAGTGACGTCATTTCCGGTATCAAAGGCAGACGTTTTCCGGCCGGCATTATTGACAGGTATGACTTGTATTATTCCAACAGCTCTACATATGAATCTATTCAACGAAGAAGGTTAGGTGGGCGGTGAGTCCGGAGTAATTCCGACTAACCGACCTTCTGGTTTTTCCTTTGCTGGGAGGGCAAAGGCAAGGGGACTTTCAAAGAGGCCACCCCGGCTCATAAACATTAACCCAGTTGGGGATTTAAATCAAAAAGTTCAGATAAACAAGAATTCAGGCATTAAAGCAGTAATAACAGTGTGATTATATACCCGAAAAAATGCATCGATGAGCAGTCCATAAGTTCAATAAAATAATCTTTAATTTCCTTAAAGATAGATAGGTGATCCGCATATATGTAGATCCACTGAGTTGTCTGGATTACATCAAATGCCCATTTAGCTGTAATGGAAGGGTTCCCACAGCCTCGACGCGCGTTTCTAAAAGCTTCTAAAATCAGGAGGTGTGGTTGGGTCGGTTACGTCGGTAAGATGTATGCAAATAAGTAGGTGTTAGGATTTGGGTTTATGGTAAAAATTACATATACAAGGAGAAGGTCAAAAAGATGACTCACCCAGTTTATCAGGTTTGAATATTGAGCCAGCTCGCCCAGTGGGGCACGCAGGAGGAACGGCGGGCCACTGCGAGAGACAACCAAAGTATACCAAGGGGATTCATAAGAGGGTTTTAAAAACTCTGTAGTGAACATACCATAAGTGAGGGACCAAACGACATAGGTTTTAAACAGGAGTGCCCCTTGGGGGATGCCTCCAAAGGATTAATAATAATGGAAAGTGAGGGTGAAGTGAGGGATGTGAGTGAGTGTCCATAGGTGCACCGAGTGAGGACTGGGAAGAGATGATCACAAAAGGTGAAAAGGATGCCAGTGAGTCCTTAATGAAAAACACAACAAAACCAAATGATGATACAAACAAAGGGTAAAGTTCAAAAAGGTAGCCAGGGTATGAGTGCCCATTGGATGAAAGAGGTGGAGGATTGATTTAATCCGTGTGACTATTGAGGTGGTATAAAAAATTGATTAAACAGAGATGGTGATAAAAGCATGAGTGTGGATAGTGCGTGAGGAAGGAGTGTATAAGTGGAGGGGTGTGTATGAAGATGATATCTACCTGTGTAGTATACAGGTATTCTTTATAATGGGAAGTAGCTGCAAATTAATATTGAATAATAGTGAGGTGAAAAAATTATATTAAGGCTAGTCAAGTGGATAAGTGACAGTAATATATATAATATAAAATGGAGTTAAGTTTTTTTACTACAAAAGGCTGAATCTATATCATGCAATATATATCACTGAAAAAGAAAATAAATATAGGGTGGGGAGTGATGATCTAGCGTTTTCCTGTCTTTAAATGCAGCCCATAAAACACAACATTTCTGAAATGTAATATCAACCCAATCCTAGCACTAATATTAGGAAGGGCATGAGAGAATATGTGTGATACCATATCAGGGGGTGTTCTGAGTTAGGTCAGTGTTAATTCACAAGTTAGGGTTAGGTTATATGTACAATTTGTAATGAAGGTACAAGGTAGCGGGGGAGCGATGGCCCTCCTTACATGCCCAGTGGTCAGTAGAGAAGGACCTCTTACATTGCTGACCAGTAGAGAAGGGCCTATTACATTTGTGAGCAGTAGAGAAGGGCCTCTTACATTTGTTGTCGGTAGAGAAGGGCCCCTTATGTTGGTGGTCAGTAGAAAAGGGTCCCTTACATTGGTTGTCAGTAGAGAACGACCCCTTACATTGGTGGTCAGTAAAGAAGTGCCCATTACATTGTGGTCATTGAAGGACTTCCTTGCATATGTGATCAGTAGGGGAAAGCATCACTCACACCAGGACATCAGTTCGCTTGATCTTTGGTAAAACCAACATGTATTTTTTTTATTTTACTTAACAGATTGTATAAAATACTTCCCTTTGCAACCACAGGAAGAAGCCTAGTGTTTCTTATTGCATAGCATCCATAATTAACAGATTTAAGGATTTATACATTTAAAATGACAACAAGGTCATAGGAGTGTAACTTTTATTACAGTCTTTTACTGTTGTGTATCACTGGTTTCCCTAAACAAAACACCTTTTCTCTATCCCACAGGTCTTATAACAATGGTTGTTCTTCGAACATGAAGGATCTCGTTTACATAAACTGTGACTTTGTCTGATCACTTCATCATGAGAACCGCATTCAGCTGTCATGTCGGCCGAGCTCGCCCTACATGCAGGAATAGCCGTGGTTTTAAGATAAAATGACAGAAGTACAATATATTTTAACTCTGTATTACCATAATTGATTGGCATAAGCTTATTACCAGTGACTTTGTAACAGACAGTCCAGAATCTCTGTTTTATGATGTCTGTAAGAGAAATTGGAAGAAAACACATTTTGTATGTATGCCTGTACAAGAATTTTATTGTAAAATGGACGGTCATTTTCTACATTTTGTTTGTGTTTCATTTTTCAATAATAATAAAAATAACAGAAATGAAAATGTTTATATAGCATTAACATTATCATTAACCTGAGATTTTTTATTCATGTTCTTGGACCCTCAGGAGATGGGGGGGGGGGGGGG
>CM070040.1:58045167-58062873 GCA_036250615.1 Ptychadena robeensis | reverse complement strand
TACCTTCCAATCACTATGTATTCTATCAGGGAGGACCCGGCACTACGTAGCAGTGATATCGTAATATCAATTAAATCAATTACAATATCAAGCTGTGTATGCCCAGCTTTAGAGTATGATGTCTGGGTTAGCCAGATATGCCTCTCAAAAGCTATACATTCCTCCCACATGACCCCATTGCACCAATGACCTACTTGATAAACTTTTAAAACAGGTTTAGAATTAACAGTGGTAACCTGGCCCATGGACCTCCTCCAGGTAAAGACGCTCTGGATTAAACTTTATACTGTTATTTGAGGCTTTGACTCTGAGATGCTTCATCAGCCATGCATGTACACTAGTCTAAGCTTATTATTTGCTTCAGAATATTTACAAATTTTTTATGGAAAGTGGTATTTTGTGATAATTCCTTGAATTATCCAGAAAACAGCTCCTAGGTATAGATAAAACATTTTGGAAAAATTAAATTAGAACACCTGGCAAAACAGGAAAGAGGGGTAACCCTCACAGGAAGTAAGCAAAAGTAAGCAAAACCCCCCCCCCTCCAAATATAGAGACAGTCTTTCTACACAAAACGTCCTAAATAAATATTTTACCCCTGTGCTGCTCTAACAGCTATTCATTATTTATTCTTTCTTTAGTCTTGAATTTTGTATTTTTTATACTGAGCTGCCATGCCAATCATGAATCAGGTGGCTTACCATGAGGAGGGCATTAATGCAAAGTGTGGTTGTGGGGATGTCCTGTGTCAGTTCAATTATTTAAAAGGAAGAGTGCTGGTAATACATCGCTTGCAGAACTGATTTTGTCATTAAAGCTGGGCTACACGGGTCCAATCCAATACCCGTCCAATCAATGAACTCTAATCGACGATGTCACCACGCTGCGCTAGATGCGATAATTTTGCTCAATCAACCCCAGTGTGAGACTTTGGACGGGGATCCTGGCATTCGAATAGGGATTTAACAACATGTTGTTTCCCAGTTTGACCGAGCTTTCTTTGGTCCCAGATCTAATTTATCAATAGCACTTCCTAAAGGCTAAAGGTACCCATACACGGGTCGATTTTTTTATGATCGTTCCCATCGAACGATCGACCATGAATCGAGCGCTGCCCACCTTGGAGATTGACCCCAAAAAATTGAAAGTGACCAAAAATCTGATCGAACCTTGATCTGACATATTTTTTGGAGTGGATCGTTTGGTGACCCATATTTGCACAATTTAGCTCCATTTCCTGCAGCCTTTCCAATCTAATGATTTTGACCTTTTTGGGCCAGAGGCGATCGGCTCCTGCCAAAGTCAATGTACAATCGGTTGCCCAGGGTGGTGTGCTCATTGATGGCAGTACGATTGTAGCGGAATCTAACTGTGTATGCCTACCTTAAAACTCCATGTTTTACCAAAACTTGGCAAAATCGCAGTGGTCACGTTGTTGGTATGCACCCCATTCGCTTTCAATGGGGGCATACCCATTATGTACCCGTGTACCATTTAGAACATGGTGCACGGCGGCCATGAGCTCTAGTATCAACAAGAGGGGGCTCTCCCCATATGAAGTTTGACTAGGGCTGGACAATAATTCAATATCAAAATATATTGCGATATAGATGTATATCAAAACATCAGAAATGTATATCAAAATATCGGAAATGTGTTTACAAATTGTATCATTTGTCAATGATGACGTCAGTCGGTCGGGAGGGGCCCGGTATGGCGATAATTCGGTGGCCCCCCTCCCCCCACCTTTCCGCGAAGGAAAAAACAACTGCCGTCCCATACTCCCCCCCATTGAGATGTGGGGGCAGTGATCTAGTAAATCCTTTAATGTATGCATAGGGGCACCTCTCCATAGAAGGGACCCATCAGAAGCCTACCATGTCACGACGTCATTCTGCTATGGAAGGGACCAAGGGAGTAGCGATCTGACATGTCGTCATAGAATGAACTCTCAGGGGGCACCACATACAGCATATCATTATGGGAGTGGGTTACTGATCCCTAATTCTTAGAGCGCCCTACCGTAGTGAACGAAGGGTCCCTGTCCCCGCAAGGGGGGGGTCAGGAAGCAGGGACCCATCCAGGTCACCTCCCTTGTCACTCTCATACCCTCACAGCACATCGCATCACCTCACAATATTTAATAAGGAGGGCCCTGGAGAGTATTTAGAGCAAATTCAGTTTGCAGACATCCATTGTGTGTGTCCTCTGCATTTTTTTCCTGATGCTTTTTAATATTGTCCATATCGATATCGATATTATATCGTCTCGACCAAGATTAAGAAATATATTGTGATATAAATTCTAGCCATATTGTCCAGCCCTAAGTTTTACACAGAAAGACAGGAAGGAACCATGAATAAAAGTAATAAAAGAGAAAAGCTGTTTTTGTAAAATAACATTTCCTTTATCTATCATTATTCCTTGTAGGTTTAAATAGCATTTTCTTACACTGGTCCACACATCCAGTATCTTTGGCCCTGTCATGGTGGGGGGTGGAAGGTTCCGCTGCCTCTATGAAAAATCTTAAGCTTAGTTTTCTGCCTACCCAGCACACCTGTTTATTGGGCTATGGAGGTAAGAAGGTGAGATCACCTGTAGTACAGGAGGGGGGGGGGGGTCTCAACTACAGAAGGTTGGGGTCACAATGGATTTCTGGAAGGATCAAAAGTTGCACAGAGTAATCAAACATTCTGTCAGTTGTATATTTCACAACTCAAAAAGACAGCAGATGCTAGACATTAATGGTTTGGGTTTATATACACCATCTTTACTTATTATAGTAAACAAGTTGGGTTAATTCATATTTTATTTTCATACAGGAAAAAGCCAGAGTGGTGGAGCCTTTGGACTATGAAACGGTCATTTCCCAGAGGAAGGCTCAGATCTTCAGTGATCCCCATCGAGATATGCTCATGTTCCCCATGGAGGATGTGTTTGTGAGTGTTCTGATCTATGTCCGCAGTATGTGTTGGTTCCCTGTATTCTCAAATATAACACCACTTACTTTGCCTTTGTCTTAATTTTATACAGATTTCCACAGTAGATCGCCAACACAGAACTGTACAGTCAGCAGTACCCGAGGATGCAGAAACCAAAGCCAGGAGTCTGTTTGTGAAGGAGGTATATGAAGCTTAAGGAACTCCAACATCACAATATAGATATCTCACATAACCTTAATCTCGCTGTCATTAATTTTGGAAGCTCTAAAGCCATAGATGTGGCAATTCCCGGCTGTAGTTGCACACGATCGGCTCACGGCGATCGGTCCTGCTGGTACTTTTTGTGGCCGATCCTGTTGTAGTCAGTTACTGTGGATGGGAAGTCTCCTCCCCCTCCAAGTTAACTGGCTACACTCTGCTGTACACTTGCTGTTAATTCTAGATAAGGGCTAAGGGGATTCACTAATAATCTCTTCTTGTGCTTTTGGAAAACTACTTTATACTGTATAAAGTACTTTGTTGTAATTTTTAAAGGATCTTTGAGAATGAATTAATGCAGATTGTTATGATTGGTATATGTTACTTTCTGTAAATTGGAAGTGCAGCTTCAACATTTATGTTTTAAGCAATTGGTTTGCTTTAAATCTGCTGGTTTGAATAGATAAACTCTTTATTGTGAGCTTGTAATGATTGTGAGTTATTACAATGTTCCTGATGCCTCTTCATAATTTCAATATACTTATAAAATGTTTTCAGTGCATAAAATACTACAGCTCAGACTGGAAAGTGGTGAACTACAAATTTGAGGAATACTCTGGGGATTTTAGATCCTTGCCCTGGTAAGTTCCCTTATTTAATTTAAATATGATGATATTTTTTTCAGTCCTGACATGCTGTATAAGAATTGATATAAGCTGGGGCAGACTGCATACAGGTCTATGTACTAGGAGATGTGTCTCATTGACTAGAATGTATTATCAGAATGGGATCTTCTGGATATTCAGTAGAGATGCAGAAATGTATACATTACTATGCATGTGTATGTGGAATGACACACAGAGCCAATTGAGCACAGCAGCTGTTGCTGAGTTTTAGTGTACATATAATGTTCATGCTAATATTGAAATTTCGTCATCTCATTGACCATCTTTAATATGCAGCACCTCAGCATGTACCTGACCTGAGCCTTGTCACTCAGGGGTGCCCAAAATTATGTTCTCTACTTGTATTTTAATAGGTCATTATACTGAAAAACAGCTATGTTTTTTTAAACCAGGGATACAGCTTGCAGCAAACAACAAACAGATTCAAATTGAATGTGTCTGCATACCCAAAATAATTTTGTTAATTACAGGCTTCATAGTCAACTTGCAAACTTGTGTGATTATCCTCATTCTGCCACATTGCCACCCATGTGCACATGCTCCTACCTTCTTTATCTATCATGTGTCCAAAATACTCCAATCCACATTTGTAGATGGGAATACAATCATGACATTAATATGTCACCTGCTTAGTTCTAACTACAGACCAGATCTGTGTATTTCCAGAATCACCTGACCTGGATTTAAAATAATTTAAGTATTTCTGGCTTTTTCATTTCTGTGATTTATGGATGGTTTTATTTTGACAGACAATACATTATTAAGAGAAAATCAGGTGCTTTCCATAGAGGTTGGATGTTATGTTAATGTGATTTGTATTGGGATTTCAAAATTATACTTTATAATTATGGGAAGATGGACTAAAGCTAGCCATACATGAGTCAACTTTTGCTCGAATCGCCTTGTGCGTAAATCGACCGCAGAACATCAGTCCATCATACTACCACACAGTGTAATATATTTGTTTATGCATTATGCAGCGTAGTAAATGCGATTTTAATATGAGCGTAATACCTAGAAAAATTAGTTTTTTGGTCGATCGTTCCAATTGATCAGCTTATCATTTTAAGTTGATCTAATGGGAATAGCGAATCGTGTATGGCCACCTTTAAGCTAGCCATACATGTGTCGACTCGTGAGCGATCGATCGCCCATCTGATCGATTCCGGTGAAGCCACAGGAGTCGATCGATCGCCCAAGTCTGTGCCTACCACCTTAGGCCACCGATTCCTGGACGATTCTGTTCCCGATCGATCGCTTCACAAATGTCAACTCCCCTTGATGTGTGCTCAATCGATCAGAAAAGACCAACAGGTTGGTTCTCTGGCCGATTCGATTTGGGGTCCAAGTCGATCGGGCGGGGTCGATCGGTCAAGGTGGGCTGCACTCGATTCCTTGTCGATCGATCGGCGTGCAAGCGCCCGGTGATCGATCAGCCAGGAATTGTGTGGGAAATCGACCTGTGTATGGCTACCTTTTGAGTCATAAGGCCCCCATACACGTGTCGGATTCGCACCGGATTCCGGCACGATCGATTCTGGGCGCATGCACGCCAAACGATCGTGCCGGAATCGCATGCAGCCCACCTGGTCCGATCGTTTGCGTCTGATTGATCAGGGGCTCAGAATCGGATCCGACGGAGAACCAACATGTTGGTCTTTCTCATGCGATTCTGTCCGGATCAGGGGGAGTTGCCATTTGTGAGGTGGACAATCGGACACGGATCCGTCCCGGAATCCGTTGGACTAGGTGGTATGCAGCGATGGATACTCTTAATTGGCCGTTTGATCACACCTGCGATTCCCTGCAGAATCGCAGGAATCGATCGGATGATGAATCGATCGGACATGGAATCCGACACGTGTATGGCTAGCTTAACATTTAGCAGAGGCTAAACCAAGGTGGCAAATTTAAACAGATTACATTGTATACAGTTTCTCATACCACTTAAAAACAAATCATACTGCCAGGGAGGTAAAAGGAAAAAAAAATCAATAAACAAAAATAATAATGATTGGAAAAAATACCAAAAGCCTTTTTAATTTCAACAAATAATTTAACATTAAATTATTGCCCTATCACTCTTAAATAATAGACAATGTGCCGGATAAAAAACGTAATGGACCGAATATGGGCCACAGCCCATAGTTTGCTTGGAATAGAAGTTCATATAACATATAATGTAATGAAATGTGAGAATAAAGATAAAGATAAATAATTGAGTTCATAACATTGCTGATAAATTACCTTTGAGACAACATTAAGGACAATAATGCCTAATAAAATAAATACATTGCTTGAACTTCATAATTATGTTACTTTTTTTGAAGCAAATCATTTCGGCCAGAGAAGATTCCCAGCCATTTGTTTGAGATCGATGAAGACTTTGACAAAGATGAGGTAAGAAACCTTATCTCTGCATGGAGGAGAATGGTCTCTGTGGTGGGAGGTTGATATTCCAGAGTAGGGGGTAGTTGTCCATATTTCCCAGTATATGGAGTACATAGTGTTACATGAAATAGTTATAAATAATCGAAAATCTGTGTTCTCTGCAGGATTCTTCATCATTATGCTCCCATAAAGGAGGAGTTATCAAACAAGGTTGGCTTCATAAAGCTAATATTGGGACTACAATCCCTGTCACAATGAAGGTAAGCATGCTGAGATCTTTATTAGGTGTGGCTGTGTGATATTTAAGTAAGTGCTGATAATACAAAATTATATGAACATTGTGTAGAAGTATCTGGAAGAGTTTGATGCTTTCTGCAGTATGTACACAATGGCTGGAGAACTAGATAATAGGTTAGATGCTGGAAACATCCTCAGGGAATTTAACACATATTGACATGATAGCATCATTCCCTTGCTTTAGATCTGTTGGCTGCACATGACGGGAATCTTCCTTCCTTCACCTCCCAAAGGTGCAAAATTGGATTAGGCTACAATCTAGGTGCATGTTAATTCATTGTCATGTTCAAGACACCAGTTTCAGATGAACTGAGCTTTATGACATGCCACATTGTCCTTCTGGTGTTTCTTTGTAGATCACAGCAGATATCTAAGGTAGCGGATAACATTGTTTGAGTTTGTTCAATGCACTAAACTGTCTGGTATATAGAAAATAACATTTCTAAGGGCTTGTTTTCATTATATGTCAGGACCCCCTCCGCTAAGCGTATAGCTTGGCGGGGATCCCGACGTAACACATTTACTTACCTGCTCGGCAGATGCTGTGTTCTCACATTGCTGAGTTGTTCCACCGATGCACGACTAAAAGTAGTGGAGTACATTGAACCTCTGTTTGGGCGGATGTCTGAACACAGCATTCGCCAAGCAGGTAAAATCTATGTGCTCCGTCGGGATCCACGACAAGCAATGCGCTTATCAGAGGGGGTTCCGACGGATGTGGAAACCCCCCTTACTCAATGAATAGTGATTTTGCCCAAACTCAGCTCAGTTTACAAAACAAACTCACCCTAAACCAGACTTGGGCATACATACCTTTCTAGGGCGGTGACCTCTATGTTAAGGTGGGGGCAGTGGTTTCCTGTCCCACATAGGGCTGTGTACTTTGCGTTTATTGCCTATACCGAGTTAAAAACGGGTGTACTGCCAGGAAGGTTAATGCCTAGAATTATGAATCCTGTTATATAATTAAGCCTAAAGGTAGCCATACACAGGTAGATTTTCCACTCAATTTTTTAAACGATCGATCACTGCACTATGGAATCAACAAAAAATTGTATCAGACATTGAACCGACATGTTGGTTTTTTTGGTCAATCGCATTCGGAGTATGTTGGTGGACCCATAGCTCCCTATGCAACAGCCTTTCCGATTGATGGATTTTGTGGAATCGGCCATTTTGGAGATCGGCTCATGTTCAAATCGACTACAAATCAGATTCCCAAGGTGGTGTGCCATCTATTCCCGATCCGATCAATTGCCGATTCCACGATCTCCTGAATTTATTGGATTGGGGTAACAAATTACCTTTAGATCTATGAATCCGCATTTATGAATAATGCTTAGATCTTTGAATCGTTATCTAGGAGTAAGGTCGAGATCTGTGAATCCTGATCATTTATTTTGCCCAAGATCTATAAATCACGATCTATGATAAAGCCCCAGATGTATGAATCCTGATCTGTGATTAAGCTCTTCATTAGTGAAACACATTAGAAGCGGGTTATTTGCTTTGGTTTATCCTCTGGTGTTTTTTTTAATTGATGTTTGCATATAATATTTTGTTGAACTTTCCCCATGGTGATCAATATAAATGTGGCTGCAAAACACCTGAGCAAGCATCAGCTGAGCTTGATGATTGTAGCCTAGAGCTGCCTATTTTGTATACATGGTAGCCCTTTACTGTATATGAGGATGCCAAGGGTGTGCCTACAACCCAAAGTGCCAAGAAGAAGAACGCTACCCACTGGGGGAGTGAGTTCTGTACATCCTTATACACCAGCGGTTCTCAACCTGTGGGTTGGGACCCCATCTGGTTGTTGTGCCCTCTGAAAGCATCAGACTTGCTGCCAACAGCAGCACTGATGCCCCCAAGCGGGGTGGGAAGTTAGGAGGGAGAGTAACGCCCCGTCCCATCACAATCAGGGTGGAAAACTAGGGACATCACACTCATGGTGCCGGAAGTAACATCATGGAGTGTTGCTTCTGGCATTTGAGCTGCGAAGTGACAATCCAGACCGGCACTTTCACGTTCCAAATACAGGAAGCCGTCACTTCCGGGGATCTAAAAAGGTTGTACACATTAACACACCGCTGTACACATTAAGGGCCTGTTTCCACTAGCACGGCCAAGCGGATGCCTGCGGTTGTCCGCAGCCGCGCCCAACCGCGTGGCCTGCGGTTGCACACGGTTTCACGCGGTTGGGCATGCGGTTTTGCACGTTTTTTGCAAAGCGGTTTCGCACGGTTTTTGCAAAGCGGTTTATTAATCTGTGCCTCTTATATTTCCTCCCCACTCCCCCCACAGGTACAGACTGTATGACATAGGCATATTGCAAGCAACAAGCACACTTGTGTTTGCTATGCTGAACATTCTTGGGTCTTGGGTGCCTAGCAGCCTACCATTTATTTAAACTTATGCAACTTTGACATGCTGGCCACCCAATTCAACATCTCACATTACACACAGTCTGCTCACTTTGGCCCATACTTCAGACTTTTATACAGACTGATATACATGTAAACACTATCCTATTCTGGTCACATATATGATGATCACAGTACTGACATAATTATTATTCTATTAATAAACACATGCATACACAGAATTGTACTAAAACAGCATGGCCAAAGAACTGCCCATCTACAGTAATCACTGTTCTATTCTTATTTTTGGGGGTACATGGGGGGGCCTAAATGTACAAATAAATGAGTACTTACAATTGCTGCAAGTCTGTGTCACCTCACTGCTTCTCCAACAACTTTATTTTACTTTCTTTTTCTCAGAAAGTAGGGGGGAGTTGTTCTCAGTGTCTTCCTGTCTCCCAGTCCTCCTGATTGCGCCCGACGGCTCCCGACCGCGCCCAACCGCACCCATAGGGAAACAATGGATGCGGACGAAATCCTCGCCCTGTTCTCTGCACAACCGCTCCAATCCGCGCCCATTCATGTCAATGTGCGCAGTTTGGCGTGGATTGGCGCGGATCGGCACGGCATGCAGTTAAAAACTCGGTATGCTGCGTTCAAAACCGCATCCGCGTCCGCCCCCGATCGCAACCGCGCACATCCGTGCACAACCGCATACATGGAGACTGCCACATGCATTTCCAATGTATGCGGTTGTGGGCGGACGAAACCGCACCGAACCGCGCGGTTAGAACCACACCTAACCGCTCAGTTCCGCTTAAGTGGAAACAAGCCCTAACACTCTTGCAATGTTGGGGAAGGGCGACTACTTGAGTCATTTGCAGAGTTCAGCTGTTGTTAATGAATGCATCGCTGACAAGACTTTCATGTTGCAATATATATATATATATAATTTTTGTTCTTGGATTAATATATACCTCAAGTGCTCATTAAGCTTTGCGCCACATCTTCCAAAATTTATAAATCAGTACATAGTATGGGTCCATTTCCAATAAATGAGCGTGCATTAGGAAGATTAGTTGTTGCCAAGAATTGTAGGCGTATGCTTTTATTTATGACTACTTGCCATGTGTCTGTAGCTTCAGAGAAGTGAGCCATCCACCAAAAATTCATTCCATGCAAGTATTTCTCATCATTAGAGAACCCTGGTCCATGCAGGAGCATTCACACAATATGAACAATGTTAGGCACTGAGTGATCGTGCAGAGAATTCTCAAAGTGTAAGAGAAAGCCCTGAGACAGGCGTGACATGTCATTCAGACTGTCAGGAATAGTCACAATGGCTTTAGGTGATGGTTAGGTGAAGTGGCGGGTCTAGCAGTTGCTCTGGAGATCTGTCTGTTGGCCGCAGTAACACAAACAACACTTGAGAGTGTCTGACTTTGTTTACTTCTCAATAGAGAACCATTTATGCTTAACTCATTCACCAGTTGTGTAGTGCTGTCACGTAGGGTTACTGAAGGAAGACTTATCTTATAGTGGTTGTTTTTTACACAAAATTTAAGTTTTCAATATTTGCTGCATCATTGGGATTTGCTATTTAGATAATAGATTCTTATTATATATATATATATTATATAAAACATTTAAAACATTTTAGACTTTTATTTATTTTAATGAAAAGACCGTGTCTTGGGAAAGGAACTCAAACCTTCATATCCCTTCAGCAACCTACTAAACCCACCGTCAAAAAAAGCCACATTTTTGTTTACTTCCTTTTCCTAGAGGCCAAAGGGGCTACCAACAATTATAATCTACCAACAACTATGTAGTGCTGGGTCATCCCTGAATATATAGTGATTGGAAGGTTTAGAAAGGTCCTCATAATACATATTTTTGGTAGAACAAAAGTTAAGGTAGGCAAACACGGGCCAATTCCTGTCCGCATTTTGGTCAAAAATCGGACGGGAATTGGCCTGTGTATTGGCTCGGTGGTTGCTCGGCCGCAAATTGGGTGCGCCCACCTGGTCAGATTGACCAGGATCCTCCCGCATGTCAGTAAATTCACTGCCGATCCCATTACTTTGGATGGGGATGGCAGTCCCCTTCTAAATTAATGTCCGCCACACCAAATGGTGCCCGCCGATCCTCTGAGAGGTCATCAAGCTGCAGACGGTCCCTCATCTATCAAGAGAGAATCTGCCTGTATATTGGCACCAATAACTGGACAGATTGTAAGGTGTATGGGGGTGTTTAGGCTTGGTTCACATATTTGGCCCATTTGATTTATTGTAAATTGTTCGGACATGCTTAACATGCATTGCCCAATGTGCATAACAAATTAATAGTTGTGATACCAGCTCTTATGATGGGGCTCTAGGGATGTGGGGTTTAGTAGGAAATGTAACCTCTACCAAGATGCCTGCAAGTTGAAATTTTGCTATTTGTTCCCCCCATGACCCTTAAGAGCAGGTGTGTCAAACTCTGGCCTGGGGAGTATAACTATTTGACATTTCGCATCACATGTCTTATAGTATTATGCTTTGCCTTTTCCAGATTCAGTGTTTGTTTGTTTCCTTATGAGAAGGTTTATCATATGAATTATAAATATATATGTTAAATATATTAATTGTAAATATTATCTGATGTGGCTCCAATCGCTTCTGGGAGGGCGAAGGGAAGGGCGAAGGTTCTGGTGTCCCTGATGTCCCCTTTTGTGATCACTCCGGGGGCGGAAGCACCAAATTCATAAGGGAATTGTACTGGATGCAGTGACAACTGTAACCTTACAATTCAAAGAAACAAAAACACCATTGTCCATTTGAATTAAAACTTGTAGATACACGTGTAGATTTTTTTAATCAACTGCCAATTAAAATTTTTAGTTCAATGTTCGTGTTGAACATCGTTCATTCATTTATCGAATGTAACGTTAGATTTTTTTGTTCCTTCATCGTCATTCTAGATTTTTGTTCAATCAAATTGTTCGTTCTTCGTTGATCAAACAAAAAAATCTACACGTTTAAACCCAGGCTTTGTTTCCACTTCGTTTAGGGAGGCCCTGATACCCCCTTCATCAATCGCATGCCTTGACGCCATTTTCCACAGCATTCATTAGACCGTCAGACACGATCAAGGAATGCAATTACCGCAGGGGGTATTGGCGCATCCCTAAACGCCATGGAAACATAGCCTTAGCCTGGATCACTAGTGTTTAACATTGTGTGATTTCCATTGCTGATCATTTACTGCCTATCTGACCTTTGACTGGATACCGTTTATTTTATTATGAAATGTAATTTTTTTTTTTTACATAATTTTGTGTTTTAAACAATATTATATTCAGGATGTCTACTAAACCCTTGTATGAATTTATGTTGGAAAGTTACAGGCCTACAACATTAAAACAATTCCATTAAAGTCTATGGTTCGCTTTTGGTACAGAAATCTGGACCTCAGCAGAGCGATGGGGGGGTTTAGTTTGACACCCCTGATCAAGAACAGTACTGCTATTCATTTTTAAAAATAAGAGTCCTATCTTTGCACAGAAGGATGACAGGTGGGTAGACCTCAGGTGGGTAGACTCAACTGAGCTTTCCCTTCAGAGATATGGAAATCAGGCCCTGTCATTCCACCATTAGAAGGGTACATAGAGGATATGTTTTAAGTTAAGTAATGGAAGACATCTTGTTGTTTGCGTTGTTTGTATTTTCTCAGCCAACAGCTGAGATTGCTCTTGGGAATTTATTTGTCTTGACGAAGGCTGATACAAGTTTTCTTACGTTGTTGCTCAGGAGTACATTACCTTGAAACTAGTAGTATCCTCAGGGACACGGTGACAGTATCATCCAAGCTTATATATGAGACTATATAGATATTACCAGAGGTCCATGGCTGACAATGACCTTTTATTGCAGCCAGATAGGCACAGCACATCTTTAAGTGATGTGGGGGGATCACACTCAAATGGGTTCTCTCAAAGCATCAATCCACGCAATTGCGATCTGTTTAGGGCTCCTGCCCACATTTATTTGGGCACAGTTCAAAACAAAAGGGTTACCCTCGCAGGGGTTAATTTTAATCCAAGTAACAAGTCTAGAAAATGCCAAGCCACCTGGCTTTGCACCGTCCAACATAAATCGGTGTCCTGCGCTCGGCTACTCAGCAGCAACAGGCCTGGGCCCCACACTCCCTGTGTGCCCCCGTGTACCAACTGCTCCAGCAGGCCTGGGCCCCACACTCCTTGTGTACCCCGTCTCCTACTTGGTCAGAAGCCCGGTCTCCAACTTCCATGAGGAGCCCTGACACACTGGTCTCTGCTCCTTTTGTGGAGACACACCTGGCTCCACTCACCTGCAAACAGGTGTTAACCCTTTAGTGGACCCTGGGGGAATAGGAAGGCCCACCCAGTTCCATTCCTCCTATCCTAGAGTCCGGGAGCCCTTTAAGAAAACAAAAACACTCAGCAACCTGATGGTGCTGGGCAATAATATCCCAGACTCTTCCAGGATACCACCTAACGGTCCATTCACACAGTGACAGATGTCTGTCTGTCTGTCTTTCTGTCACAGTGAATACATCTTGACTGTTAAAGAAAATAGGCAGCAATTATGCAAAGCATTGAGGTTGAAGAGTCAGAACACCAGAAACCAAGATGCTAGTGTCAGAGCGATACAGCACAGAATCACAGGATGTTGACGTTATTACTGTGGGAAACACACAAGGATATATATGATGAGAACATCTGGGCGATATTACAGAAGATGGAGTTCTGTTCATCAGCATCCAGACATAAAGGTTGCTTCCTGCAGGCCCATTGCCAACTGATAAGTAACCAACAGATACATGACTAGTATGCTGTGTGTATGGGTTCTTGGCCCTAAAACCCATTATTGTCCATCACATGGCTGCAAAGAACAAGTTAGTGCTTTGTGGATGGAGAACGTTAATATCAGGGGTGAGTTGCAGTGAACTTTTCATCTGTTCCTCATCTGTGGCTGGTAATCCCTTGCTCAAGGCTTCCGGTGTACAGTGTTAATGTAATAAAAATCAATCATGTTTCCATTACTCACATTGAATTAACTTTTTCTAAACTGACTCTTCACAAAGCCTGCTATTAGCTGTCAGGACGTTAGATGTTTATTACAGAGAGTGCCGATGACAAAATCATTGCAGGAAGAATTGGAATGTGTAATCATGCTTACTGGAAGATGACCAGGCTGCAGTTCATGTTGAGGCCACGTCACCCTATTACCGCCCCCCATTCAGATATTCCTAGGCTGAGATTCAGATGTGGAGGAGGTGTCACAGTATTATTAAACCCTGATGTAAAGATATAAAATGATGTCCATACACTTACACTTGTTTAGCTGTCATGTGTGTCTTTGCTCTGTGTTCATTCTTGTTTATAAAGCAGCCTTAGTAAAATTCACCAGACACTTCCTGTGCTGCGGTGGCTTACTTAGCTATTGAGAGTCTATGGTGCCCGTATGTAGTCTTTGCTGTGCCTATTCTCCTGGTACATGTAGTCCTGGCAAGGAGCAGGCACTCCCCATACAGCAGTGGGTTCCCCTCTTTCCTATGAAGGAAGCTTATCGACCCCCCCCCCCCCCCCCCATTCAACTACACAGGTTCAGAATGAGGGTCAGCGCAATGCAGAAACACAAGGTTTTGTTAACCTCCCTAGTGGTTCAGACCAACCCAGGTTGTTCACGCTGGATGTGCAAAAACTGCACCGAACTGGGTTTTTCCGCCACAGAGAGGTGCCCTGCAGTGCCCAGTGTCACATATATAATTAATTCACACCAGGAGGTGGCGGGAGTTTCAAGCCGCACTGAATACAGTTTTCTTCTCAGAAAACTGTTCAGTGCGGTTAAAATTGCACAACGTAAAGCACCAGTTATTGAACACAATGACATGACACTGGGAGGCGACTAGAGTTTCAAATCACTCTGATTACAGCTTTCTGCCTAAAAAATTGTATTCAATAAAGTTAAATATAAAACACATTATAATGGAAAATTCCTATCAAACTTAACATAATTTTCCTTTCCTGACAAGCTCCATGTCAGCATAGGTAATATGCTGACATGGAGCCTTTAGGAAAGACACATTGTAACCATTCCAAAATGTAAAAGGCTAGGTTTCCACAAGTTTAGGGTTGCACCGATACAACCTGTGTTAATCCCATGCCTTGACGGGGATGTCAGCATCTGTGCCCGATCGTGGCCCTGATCACCGTGCCGTGGTTAAAATCGTGGCTGATGGTGAACGATTGCTCTAGTGGAAACAAGACCTTCATGTCTACAAAGGACACTAAACGTATATAATATATATATATATATATATATATATATATATATACAGTGTAAATATTTATGACATATTTTTTGGTGTCCTTCATTTCTACAAGTTTTTATGCTGCTGTGTGCCTCACCCAGTCCCCGCCTCCACCCTAATATTACTAGACTGTAGACCTTAAGATGCAAGTGTGTTATCTCTATGAAATATCTATGTACCGTAATATGTTTTATATAGACTTCTATGCCAGATTTTCACTTCATAAAATTATTTAGTTATCTTTTTACATTTTTCTCCATGATCTTGCCTACTGAGTTACCACTTCACCTTTGATATTCCCTCTGTGGCCTCAATGTTTTCTTATAGGGTTAATTTTCATTAGCATAGATCCTAAGAAGGATATGTATCCTATCCCTAACACAGCCTTTTTAATATGTTATGTATCGTATCTCTACTGGGTACATTATGATGAGAGCTTAACAACAACCTCCATCTGTTTTGTTTTTTTAGGTTTTCAGAAGACGATACTTTGACCTGACTCAGCTCCCCGATGGTTCTTATATCCTAAACTCATATAAAGATGAGAAAACATCAAAGGACTCAAAAGGCTGCATCTTCCTAGATTCCTGCATAGATGTCACCCAGGTACTGTATAAATGAACAGTTTACTTTTACTGTATTGGATGTAAATTTTAAGTAAATTACATTATGTTTTCTAAACTATGCGTCAGGCCTGAAAATCGAGACACCAATGTGTTTGTTATGGTTCAGGGCATGACTCTGTAACGTAACTTAAATCTGACCTCCAGCCATAAAAGCACACTTATCAAATCTCCTCAGCACATCAGAAGATGCAGAAAATGCGTGCAGCTACTTTGAATTCGGCAGCCATGCCGCTTTGTGCTGGCACTAGGGCAAGGGTTGTCAAATAGTGACAAGGCTCCTCTCTTGTTTTGTAGTGTTGTACTCCCCCCCCCCCCCCCCCCCCCCTATAATCGCCAGCACTACCCAAGCCTTTCTTTCCTGGCTATGGAAGCTCAGAATAATGCACACCAGTCACCTTTTAATCACTCCATACAATTTCCTTTAGATCTACCAACAACTATGTAGTGCCGGGTCCTCCCTGATAGAATACATAGTGATTGTAAGGTTTACAAAGGTCCTCATATTACATGGTTTTGGTAAAACAAAAGGTGATTGTACAGAAATTGTATAGTAGGATTGGAAGGTGTATGGTGAACTTTTGATATGGAAGTTACTAAAGACCCCCATATAATCCTAATCCATGTGCATCTGATCAGGGAAAGCAGAATGTCAATGGGTGGTGGTTGTTTAGGGCAATCTGTTGTTATATAGTTTTTTAGTATTTACCCCACATTACTCAGCTCAGCGCATCAGGGAATGACGTAGCTGTCTCCCAAAAGACAATAAGACGATGTTCAAGAGGCATTTTTGTGGAAAAAAAACATTTCACAGCTTTTATTTACATTTCAGCAAAAAGTGTCCTATCCAAAATTATTCATACCATTCTCTCCCTGATCTTTAGCTCTCTCCATAGATTCTCAGTTGGATTCAAGTCAGGACTGGGCCACTCCAAAACGTTTATGTTGTTGTCTGCTAACCATTTCTTCACCACTTTTGCTGTGTGTTTTGGGTCATTGTCATGCTGAAATGTCCACTGGTGCCCAAGGCCAAGTTTCTCTACAGACTGCCTGATGTTGTCATTGAGAATCCTCATGTATCGCTCTTTTTTCATGGTGCCGTTTACTGTGATTAGGTTCCCTGGTCCATTGGCTGAAAAACACCCCGAAAGCATTAGGTTGCCACCACCATGTGTGACAGTGGAGATGGTGTTCTTTGGGTTGAAGGCTTCTCCTTTTTTACACCAAATGAAGGAAACATCATTGTGACCAAACAATTCAATTTGTGCTTCATCTGACCAGAACACAGAAGGCCAGAAGTCTTCTTCTTTGTCCAGATGGGCATTTGTAAAGGCCAATTGAGCTTTTGTGTGCTTTATCTGGAGAAGTGGCGTCCTCCTTGGTCTGCATCCATAGAACTCAGCAGTGTTCATTGGATTGTCTGCCTTGAGAAATTGCCACCAGCAGAGCCCAGATTGACCAGGATGGCCTTGTGTGATCCTTGGATTCTTTTTCACCTCTCTCAGTATCCTCCTGTCCAGCACAGGTGTCACTTTTGGGTTTTTGGGAAGTTACAGGCCTACAACATAAAGAAAAATTTACCATTGAAGTCTATGGTGCGCTTTTGGTACAGAAATCTGTTCAGAACATCTAGGGGTGTCCTATGGCAGTATAGAACATCTAGAGTTGAAGTATGGCAGTATAGAATATCTAGGGGTGTACTATTGCAGTATAGAACATCTAGTGGCGTACTATGGCAGTATAGAACATCTAGAGTTGACGTATGGCAGTATAAAACATCTTGAGGTGGACTATGGCAGTATAGAACATCTAAAGCTAGCCACACACGGGTAGATTTGTAAAACGATTCGAGTACAATCAATCAACG
>CM070040.1:58025700-58042158 GCA_036250615.1 Ptychadena robeensis | reverse complement strand
TATTGGTCGGTTTTAATCGATCCTAATTTTTATCTCAGAGTGTATGGCCAGCATTAGACTTACTCAGCGTTGTAAGGTAGTCAATCGATCTGATAGCAAAGAGTATTAAAAACAACAGGGCGGGGTGCAGACCTGGGTAATAAGAACGGTGGACCCCCTTCCGCGGGCAGCAGATGTCAACCACTGGGAGCACCTAAAAAGTATTAGTAATTCGTACTATGCTGTCAGATATGATTGCATGGTGACAAATGGAATTGATTGGATAGGTGCCACTAACCCACTGTATACTATTTTCAGGCGAATTTGTACCTGACCTATGTCTGACTACTTCCCCTGATGAAGTTATTTCTAACCAATAACGAAACTTACGTTGGGACAGTCCTTCCTTCCATCTCAGGCCAAAGTCTTCTTCGCTCATTCTTGGGAGACCGACTTAAGACATCTTATGTTATCTTTTGTTTTGAGCCTGCTGCTAGCGTTGTAATGTGTTAATGTACAGTATATCATCATTATTATTTTTTGTCACATTTCCAGCTTACGTTACCTTGGCTACATGTTAGTACATCCTAACATTTTTCTATATTAAATTCAATTTTTTCCTTGTCCTTACCCTTATGTATACCTTATTACAGTCATTTATCCAACTTTAGGAGACCTTTAAAGTCCCCCAGCCTCTGTTTGTCACAGAGGGAATTTACACTGTGGGGAGGTTCTTACAATACTTCTCCACTTTTCCTTGTATATATATATTTTTTTGGGATGCCGGTCACCTCTTGGAAAGAGTGAGAGACTTATTCTTTTTCTTCATTATTCCAGATAAAAGTCCAGTCTGGCAACGACCTGCATCTGACATTGGATTCATTATAGCCAAGACGGCATATTTATTTGGGTTATAGCATGAAAGGTTACAGCCTCGGCCAGGTTTTATGGTTATTGTGTCCTTATAGGGCAGTGGTTCCCAAACTTTCTTTATAGGAACATTATCAAGCCCCCTCAGGTTAAGAATGAGGTCCAGCTCCCCCTCGAATACCTTTGCCCCCCCCCCCCCCCCCCCCACAGTTTGGGAACCACTGTTATAGAGGAAGTTTTCCTCACTCTGTATATTAGAAGAGTGGACAATGTTGTTGTCTGTGTCTTCCCGTATTGGCCTTATGAGCCTAGTGAAATGAGCTTAGTGAAATCTCCCCAAACAGCAACAATTACCTGAAAGTAAAGTAAACTGTTCCTCACTTTATCCACGGCTAGTTAAAACAAGTCAGACTTTAAAAACATATTTGCCATCTGTAAGATGCACTCCCATGTCTGTGTCTTGTAGAGTGAACATACAGCATGTTTCAGCAGGCCTTGAACATTCTGAATACTGATATTTACATGGGAGTAGAGGCAGTGCAGAGACTAAAGCTGGCCATACATGTATAGGCTACAAGATCAATGGCCGCTTTGTTCGATCCATGGCAGCTGCTCGGTCGCTGCGTGGCAACGTCACCAACTTTACTCAGATAATCACAGCAAGCTGTCAACAGTGCCCCTCCTCCCCCTGTGAACATGCTGTTTACATATTCAAACTGGAGGAGGGGCATTGGTGAGAGCCCAGAGTTTCACAATGTCATGCATCAGATCGGCCCCTCCTCCCCCTGAAACATGCTGTTAACATATTCAACCAATGAAAGGATAGATTGGATGGTTGGTATGGTCGCTGTTCCCATCTCCAAAACATGATTCAAAAAACCCAAAAGAGATTCCCTCATGGGAGTTTACTTGGAACAGTAACCCTTGATGTCTCAATAACACAATTCTCTTGAATATAAATTGAAGCGATGTTTCTTTAAAACTAAAGGTTTTATTTGTAATCCTAGTCACAGCGAGTGTTACATATGGATCAATAAGTGCTACACATGAAACAAAGATAAGTAGCAGCCATATAAAACAAAGTCATGTACATAACATAGTGCCCAATACACAATTTTTTGGGGGTTTCCTCCCAAAAAGCATGGGTGCATCTTCTGGTCCAGTCTATCTTATCAAGTGCCAATTATAAGACAAAAGAACTTTTTGCCAGAGAATATTGAGGACTTAAGCCTGCCATACACCCACCGAGTTGGGTGCTGACAGAGCTGTTCAGATCAGCTCGGAATAGCAGCATGATGATGTCATCAGGCTGCTATTCCGAGCTTCCGACAACATCGGCGGGCACCCTTTGTGTGCCGGCCGTTACCTCCAATAAAGACGCCAGTCTTCATGGAAGTTAATGGCACCGGCCAGAGAACATCGGACATGTCCGTTCTCTGGCCGGCCGAGCTGTGGGGCGAGCAAAATCGGCCGCCGATCGGTGTGTGTATGGCAGGCTTCAGCCAATAATTGTTCTAGAGATGTGATGATTATTTCTGTCCTTTTACCCCATGGAAGTATTATTCTAACTATAAGAGCTCTACAATAAGATAAACTTTCTAATTTTAGCACAGCTATAACCAGGCTCCATGACATTCTGCAGCTTCTAATGCACACTGTGAGAACAAGCCATTTCTGTACAAGAGAGGAGCCAAAAGTTAAGGCGGCTAAACCTGCGTGGCATTTCATTGGTTTATATTGGTTCCCAAAAACGTAACATTACAACTTTTGTCTGCATTACTCTTTGACAACATTGCGGTTTCTTGTTCCTGCAGTGCCCAAAGCTCCGGCGTAATGCATTCGAGCTGAGGATGCTAGATAAGTCGAGCCATCATCTGGCAGCTGAGACGGAACAGGAAATGGAGGAGTGGTTGCTGACATTGAAGAAAATCATTCAGTTGAACACAGATAGCTTGGTTCAGGAGAAGAAGTACACAGCCGATCCTGTGCAAGGTCAGATAATCTTTGAATGCTGGGCGGTGCAGTCAGCATCAAGGCTTAATAAATAAAATGGAGCTGGAAATGTAAAACATCAGCTGAGTAAATTAATTAATTTTTAATTGTCTGAATTCTGAAATTAAATCTGTAGAATCTGTGGCAGGTTAAAGGTTGCTGGTAATGGAACATTGGACAATGGACATTGCTAAGTCATTTTGGCAAGGTCGAAGTCAGACATTTAAGGGTCATTTTTTGGGGCCCCCTACCATTAGCACCATCATTTCCTGAAGATGCTTACCACTAGGAGGCAGCACGCAGGACATGATACGCATTGAGGCTGCTGTCAGGAGGTGTTGTGCGCAGGACGGGGAACACAGTTGCCATGCCAATATCGCAACAACAGTGGCGGGCATGGCACCGACTGGTCAACCCCCCTAGATGGCCCCTGCCCTGCATTTTGGACCATGCCTTAATGGCGCCCTCAAAGTTGGGAGAATGAAATTGTCCAAAATATCTTGTATTATGAAGAATTCAGAGTTCCATTCACTAGAACCAACTGGGCAAGCCCCACCCCCTGAGGGACCCTGCACCATAATAGCTTTAACCAAATTTATACTTGGCACATCGAGTAAAGCATGTACTGTTATCCTGCGATCCACTAAACCCAGATTTGTTCATCAGATTGCCAAACTGGGCCACAGTCATTACTTCATATAACATATCTCCACTACTCTAGAGTCCAGTGGTGGCATTTTTTATAACTGTTTGACAACCATGTTAATAAAGCCAATGTATATTTAGGAAGTGTGTATAGCACTTCTACATGACAAAAAATGCACTGCATTACAGAATGCACATCATTCTGGATGTGTCCTTAGATAAACTGAGAAAACTTTCTGTAAAACATTTATAGTTTTAACTGGGAGCCATTAAACGAAAACTAAATGCAAAGTGGTAAAAGAATAAAACGTCCAGTGTTTCTTGATTTCTCCCTGTTAGGGACATTCACTCTCTCTAATTGTCCTAAACACCCATGTCTAAAATAATGAAAAATAAGAGCAAGTTATAATAAATGTTCAATTCAGTCACACATGAGTCTGCACTGCAGGTTATGGAGTCAAGCCTCCATAATGGTGACAAGAAAATGGTGTAACCTTCCTCTACTCAATACAAAAAAGTATTTGTTTTCTAGTGACATACAATTTATGTTCCATATTCTAAAATAATCTTAACTCCCAGCCCCTGAAAATGTGTGAGGAAGAAAAAGGCAATATATTGGTAGGAGAGGACTCTATGAGAAGCCTCCATACATTTAGCAGCTGTTCGCTGGCGGCGATATATCTGGCTCTGGTTGTCTTTGAGACATTTCCTGGGATTGACTTCTGGCTTGGCTGAGTGGAAGAAGGTCTGAGATATTTTGGAATAGATTCATAGTACATCCAGCAACTCTGCAAAGGCTCACATAGAACTGACAGGGGTGAGGAAATGTTTATTTCCCACTGACATCAAAGTCAAAAGTTGAAAATAAATAGTAAATTGGTGGTCAGTAAAACAGATTTGCTGCAGATTTTTATATTGTTATATTGAATAATGCACAAGGCTTGTCTTCTGGATTTGTCACCTACAGGAGTCATGTTGTTTGGATAACCAAAAATGTTATTAGGTTACAACACCTATCATGCCCATCATTAGACCCCTATTCATTTTCAAGTGTCATCAGTACAGGTGGAGACGTAAATTTCTTCCATGGGGACATTTCAGTGTTGCGTGGTGATGGAAATCCATGGTGTCACACTAGTAAATGGCGTGCTCCTAGTAATATGGGCATCAAATTGTGTGGTTATGTAGTACACATATATATATGATATCACATGATATTAAGCTAAAGTGTTTGTTTTACTTTGCTCAGCCATTGACACAGTGCAAACATTCTCCCTCCATGGCTAAAAAGATACTGAGGATGTACAGATATGCATAGCCAGGAATCCAGGGGAGGTGCTGCAGGAAAGGACAGAGAAGAGTGTCATGGAAAGTTTCTGGATGACCTGAGGAAGGACTGCCACTGATATGTTTACTAAATGTAAATGAGAAGCATTGCTTCCTCCATCAGGATACAGTATGCTTGACTGTACCATTCACAAGGGGGGAGGGAACAAGCCAAAGACTGTACTCCAGCTTTTACACTGACATTGAAGAGGGTTGGAGCCATCCTGCTAACTTGCAAGCCCTTGATTACAAATAAATGGTTCTGTTTGGAAAGTTTGGTTTTACCCCTCCTATGGAAGTGAACTGGAGTCACCCAGTAATGCACTGGGCTAGTTATGCCACTGGGACATTAGTTGCTACCTGTTTATTTCACATTGGAGTGACTTCATACCATTTTCTCTTGTCTCCAGAAAAGAAAGTGAAGAGGTATATTAGCCTACTCTATCCAAAAATTTAATAATTACGTTTTTTGATTTGGATACTATTTAAAGCCCATTAGTGCTGAGTTTTGTGGTGGACTAGCTTCTCCATTGAGGTAGCCTTCTCTGAGGTAGGGGACCTTATGGCATGTGGCTGATCTACAGTACAAATGAGATATGAAGGTGCATTGAATGTGCCAATCTGCATTCCAGTAATGCTAGGCATACACATACCGACCTACGCCGATATCTTCCTCCGATATCTTTCCGGGAGGCTAACGTGATGACGTCATCACGTTAGCCTCCCGTTGCATTCTGGGGCCCCTTCAATCGGCCGGGCACCCTTTGTGTGCCGGCCATAAGCTGCGATGAAGACGCCGCTTCATTGCAGCTTATGGCATCGGCTTTCATCGGCTCCCATCGGCCAGAGAAGATCGGACATGTCCGTTCTCTGGCCAACCGAGAAGTGGGGCGACAGGGATCTGTCGCCCCATGTGGGCACATGCCGATTAGCGGCCGATTTTTAACCTGACCGACGGCGAGAGCGCGCACGCCCGTCGGTCAGATTAAAAATCGGCCGCTTATCGGCATGTGTATGCCTAGCATAAGCAGTAAATGGGCCTCAGTTTGAAGTCTGGTGCCTGTGGACTATCACATGGTAGTGTGGTCTTTCAGAAATCCCAGTAATCCCATTTCTAGTTGTTGTTTGGGTAGAATTTAAGGTTACTGCTGTGTATGTTTCCTGCACATATGTGACCTGTGTGGCCTAGCATTGGCTCTTGATATTAACATTTACCAGCAGTGAATACCCAGTACGATCTTGGAAAATGTCAGGCGGCTGGGAGCAGCGTCATATGACATGTGGCCACATGATCCATAGTTGCAACTCAACAAAACAAAAATACTTCCTTTTATCATGTTTTTTTTTAGTGTGTTTACTGACAACCATTACAACAATGAAGAATGAAACTTGATTTTTTTGTGGTTTACTTCTCTAAGTTTTCATATCTAGTGTGACAAACTCAGAATAAGTAAACAAAAAATTGTCCTCTCCAAAAAAGTTTCGTCTACGGATCCTGCCCACTTTTATTTAACAAAAGTGAAGAACCTTTCACACCAAGTCACCAGGTCACATCACCTCACTGGGGTTGTCATTATCATACTGACAACACAACATAACCTCAACCTGACTATAAGATCCTCTTAGGCATGTCCAATGTCCGGCTCAGGGGCAGAATGTGGCTTGTGTTCAAGTTTCCACCAGCCTGCAGCCTCAGTCATAAATATCAATAGTATGTGAAGGCAATCCGCACTGGGGTGACACTATTTAATTTCCAGAGTAGGGGTGATACCAATTTTTCCAACCAGAGCTTTTTTTGTGTACATGGTCAAAGGTTGTGTTTCAAGTGCAGCAAAAGGACTCCTATCTCCATCTAGTTGCAATGCCAGTGTGACATCTTTTGGCTTGCCTACCCCCCCCCCCCCCCCCCCCCCCCCCCCCATTAATCAGAGTTTACACAGAGCTCTGCCTAAAGCCATGTGTTGTGTCTGTCTGTGCTGCCTACTTCAACATGTAAATCCCTACTATCAGGATGCAGCATGAGAGCTACGCTTTTTGCCCATTACTGACTAAACAAACACATTTTGCTCTGTGCTTGCATCTCCTATACAAGTGTACACAGGTTTCCTATGAGTGCTCCTTGCATTAACCCTAGCCACGCTGCTTTGTGGTACTGTGTCACACCACAGCTGCAGCGCAGTTAATGTGAATGAACCATAAAGGTGAGCAGTACAAATAAGCAAGAGGACTCCTATCTCCCTCAAGAACCACAGCTGAAATGTCAGTGTGACTCAGAATTCTGTAGTAACTGGAGTTCTGCTTTAACAGGATCACTTGGCTTGCAAGATGGAACTGTTGCACTTAGAAAAGGGAACTCTGAAGGTTTCTGTTGCTCACATCTGCTTTTCTTGCCTTCACAGATGAGGAGGGCGGTGGTGTTGGAAAGCCAGAAAACATCATGGAAAGTCTGGAGAAGAGTATGCACCCCGAGCTGGTGAAGGTATCAGTTTTTTATGGCCTGGAACTGCACAGCTCAGCTGAAACCAGAGCAGAGACCCAGCCCTGTGCCTGGAAACCAATTTTGCAGAGTCTTTCTTTTTGGTCTGGATGAAGCGATGGACTTGGATTTTTTCCTTAATACGTTTTAGTCATTCATTCTTGTTGCATTAAGTAATCCTAAATAAATATGGAGCAAGTAAAAGCATATAACATTGAAGGCATAACTAAATCTAACCTATGCCCAGTTAGAAGCAGTGAGGGACAGTATTCAGTTGTCACCAATCCAAAATCTGACTCCCAACAGTTTATCCGAGCTAATATGCAGTCTCAGGTTTTATGGAGAGAAAAATCTATTTGTTAAAGAATGATGTTAAAGGTAGTCTCTGTTTAGTAGTGTAACCTCTTCCCAACAGGATAATAACACATCTTTAATTTTATGATTGAGGGTGACAGCACTGTAATACTGAGTAAAACCTTGGGAAACTCTAAAAAATAGAATAAGACAACCTGTAAAAACATCTTATATTGTGGGTCAGGCTTACAGCATGAAATCACACAAAAAGGATTAACTATATTTTAGTCTATTATTACTTCATATATATCGTGACCACAGGGATCTCTTTATATGATAGGGACTAGTATACTTAGTTTAGGTCAGTGGTTCCCAAACTTTCCTTGCAGGGCCCCCCTTTTCTATTTAGGAACATTATCGAGCCCCGATCCCTATTCAAACACAGGTTAAGAATGAGGCACAGCTCGGGGGGAGTACCTTCGCGCCCCCCAGTTTGAAAACCACTAGTTTAGGTGGTGGTCGGTGGCTGTAGGTCCTGATAGCGTTTGTGATCTGACATTCATTCAGGATGATTGACCTGTGCCAAGTGGTTTCTAACCTCAAACCATCATGATGCAGCATCATGCACTCAAATATGATGACCAAGGCTTAGGGTGTTGCCCCCCTTTCTGTATAATGGATTTTTGTTGTTTATGTTAACCCCTGGAACCAATGATGAGCTTAATGCTAAAATAGTAATAGAAGGGGTGGGCAAACTATGGCCCGGGGGCTGTATCCAGCCCGCTTAGCTTTCTTTCCCATCCCTTCCCACAGGAAGTCTCAAGAAATTATCTCTGCTCATTGCAATAAATTAAAGTGCAGAAATTTTAAAAAGATAACAATGTCTCTATCACATCGCCTATCACGCGTCACCGCCATCATTTGTGATGGTGGCGATGCATGGAATTGGCACAGCTATGGCTATTAGAGGCTCCTGGTCTGGCCCCTTTATCAAATGTTAGAAGCCAATGTGGCCCACGTGTCAAAAAGTTTGCCCACCTACATGGACTAGAAGCTGGAATAGAAGCTAACACTGACACATAACAAAATGCATGCACTAAAATTCAATAATGCTATGTGATTATTTGTAACCAATATAATCAGCTTTTGCTGTTTAGGGACCCTTTCACACCATTGGGCTGTGTAGTCCTAAAGCACTGAAACAGATGCATGTTGCATACAATAGATACAATACATTGGCACCATTATGCACCTATGAATATTAACAATAGGGACATAGTATTATGGGACCTTAGGGTTGCTTATCTAATGATTGATGATAAATTTTTGGCTGTAGCTGCATACTGCCCACTTGTAATAAAATAACTGGGGGGGGGGGTCTATGAATAGCAGAAATATCAGTTTTAGTAATATTTTTATATTATTTTTGTTTATTGCTTGTTGGCAGTATGGAAGAGAGACGGAACAGCTGAATAAAATGAGCAGAAGTGAAGGACGACAAAATCTATTCTCATTTGACTCAGACGTGCAGGTAACTAATCCTAAATATTTGGTCTTGTTGAAGATGCAGGTACCAGTGGTGTCATCTTTATCCTTGGTATAGAACAAGTATACTGCTAAAAAAAGTGCTAGGCTCTACATACTTGTTACTGGGAAGGTCCATGTTAGGTAGAGAAGTGAAGCTAGCCATTCATGTTGCAATTCCCCTGCGATGCCTTAACCGATCGAAGGTCCCCATCCAAAATTACAGTGATTGACCAACAAAATACCAACATGTCTGACCATTTTTTGGTCGATTTCATTTTTGGTCGATTGCTCAAGGTGGGCAGGGATCGATTCCTGAATGATTAATCTCAACAATCGTTTAGGTTTGAATGATTTGGAAAACAAACGCAAAATGAATGCGTATGGCTACCTTTAGAATGAAGTTCACAGATTGAAACCTGCGTAGTCTTTTGTGTCTTCACCTTCCTCAGCAGGACCATAATGAACATTTTTGAATGCATATATGTTTTTGAGAAAAATTTACTTGCTGTCTTTATTATACTTGGTGTCTTTATTATTGCTGGTGGTGGGCTCAATGTATCTCGAGACAGTTGAAGATCCCCTCGCTATAACATAGAAAGTACCCTCTAATGCCTGCCACACACACCCCGATGGTGTGCAGGCAGACCTGTCCCGATATGTTCCAGGATGCTAACGTGATGACGTCATCACATTAGCATCCCGGTGCATTATGGGGCCCCTTCAGTCGGCGGCACCCTTTGTGTGCCGGCCATAAGCTGCAATGAAGACGCCGTCTTCATTGAAGCTTATGGCATCGGCTTGCGCCGGCCAGAGATTATGGGACATGTACCTTCTCTGGCCGGCCGAGCTGTGGGGCGATAGGGATCTGTCGCCCCATGTGGGCACATGCTGATAAGCAGCCGATTTTTAACCTGACCGTCGGCGCGAGCGCGCACGCCCGTCGGTCAGGTTAAAAATCGGCCGCATATCGGCATGTGTATGGCTAGCATAAGGCTACATTTTATCCTATGGATCCTGCCAGCGTTCCTATTCTATGCTAAAAGCCCCCAAGGGTTTTATGCAAGTCAAGGTTTCTAAAGTGGTTGCAGGAGGAGGAGGTTAACTGGAGAAGGTTAAAATCTCTAGACTGAAACTACTGAAGTCAAAAGATCTAGTTGAAATATAATTTACGCTCATTTGTCATACATAAAAGCATTAAAAAAAATGGAGCGACCTCCTAGTAACCTTTACTGTTGTCACACACGCTCAGTGGATACAAATCGATGCTTTGTTTATGTAATTGCAAACTGCAACTAAGTTCACCCTACTCAAATGCAAGAAAATAAAAGCACCATAGAGGAAGTGATCCTGATAGGAGCATTATCCAGCATTACAAATGTAAAGAGACTTATGCCTAATAGGATCCTAAATTATTTACATGTTCTGGAATTAGTTCCTCACAACTACCAATCAGATTCAGATTTTTGCTGAAAGTATAAAGCTTATTGGTGGCTGTTATAGTCCAACTTCATTTCTGAAAGCGTTATGATCAATAAGAACATCATGGTCATCAACCATCAATCTCATGTTTGACGAATGTGAAGGATTCTTGAAGCTTTACTCATGGCAGAAACTTAATAGTGCAGGAAGCAATTAGTTGAAGCACAAAATATCATTCTTTCTGTTTAAAAGCAATGTAATAAATCATTCATTCAGGACATCTTTTTAAAATTCACGTATATATATATATATATATATATATATATATATATATATATTCACTTATAAATATATATTTTTATGATGCTGTATTTAGGAGGAATAGTCCTGTTACTTTGCAGAAATTACCATGTTGGGGGGGCATTGTGGTATAGGGTAAAGCTGGCCATAGAGGTCCGGATCTATGGCCGACATTTAGCAGACTCTTCACAGCATGGTGGCGTCACCACGCTGTGAGCAGTCTGCTACAGCGAGGACAGGAATCCTGTGTGTTCCACTAACACACGTGATTCCTGTCAGACTGTAGCCAATTAACTCGAAGGGGGAGGAGACTTCCCCTCCGAGTTAACAGCCTGCAGCACAGTCGGGCAGAAAAAAAACCAGCAGGAGGGATCCGAGTGTGATCCGACCTGCCGGCTTTTTTTCTACAAAACTCAAGGTGGGCTCCCTCATAGTTGCGGCAGACCAACCTTTATGTGCTCGGCGGGAGCGAGCACGCAGATTGGTCTGCTACAACGATGGCCGGGAATTGGCCCGTCTATGGGGGGCTTTAGGTTAACATTTGTAATGGAAATACATTTAAACATTTATTTAACAGTATTTTGCAGTATAAGCTTAACTATTAATAATATGTTCTTACAAATATGATTTCTTTTTCTACCAGCGGCTGGATTTCTCCGGGATCGAGCCGGACATTAGACCATTTGAAGAAAAGAGCGGCCGCCATTTTCTAGTGAACTGCCAGGAGCTGAGTTTTAATATAGTTGGGAATGTGACTGAGAATCCAGAAGGTCCCCTGACAAATGTAAGTGACTTCTTCCAAGTTATGACACTTCTGATCCTCAAAGCTTTGCCCTCTGGGAGTCACTGGCTTGTAATTTAAGGAGAATCTTTCTCAGGATTGTTTTCGCAAAACATAAATAATCAGCCTTGTGGATTTTTTAGGAATTTTTATATGTGTATGTGCCATATATAAATCTGGTTTAGCTCTATTGAACTTCTATTTACTTGACTTTTAACATTTAAATATTGATCAGTCAGACATATCGATGGTACTATTACACAGTGTAATCAATGCAATAATCCATTCCTTTCCAAAGGCCTGTGTTCATGCTCCATAATATGAAATACAGTACCTAGAAAACCTGGCAGATACTTGTACACTCCACTGAAATTTTCCAGCCTGACTGATCACAACGTTTTCCATTTCTTATTCTATTTCCATCACTTATGGTCAATCTCAAACGTTCGAATGGAAAAATCTAACTGTGAATGCCCTGCTTATATTTTCCATCAACTCTTATGTGATTTCAGTGGGATTGAATGCTTTTCACATATCCATCCATAATGTTATGTTCATACACATTTGTATTACTTTCAAGTGTGTGCGTCCTATAGAACAAATAAACAGCCAAGCAGAGCCCAAGCATGCTGTTGTACTTGTTCCTGCACTGCATTAAATGAGTGGCTCATAATATAAATGACTGCATATACAGAATTGCACTGCTGAGAGCCCAGAATGAGCCTATATGTCAGTAATTTTATTCCTTCTTCTCCCTAAAACCATAATGCATGTTATCATTTACAGAATACAGTAACTCACACAAGTGCTCTTGGGACATGTAGTCCAGGGAAGGAGCCATTGTATAGAGAGGGTGCTCTACATACATTAAGTTTGAGGTGGCACAGGAAGACAGAGATTGAAAGATAGAATGAAATGTATAAAGGGATGAAAAGCTTTTTTTATGCAAATAGAAATGTCCTTCATCTGTTTAAAGATCCCTAGTAGGTTGTAATAGTAAATTCTTACATGAGGGTAAAATAGTAGAGAAAGAAGAAAAAAAAATACACCAATTTCTAACACTACAGTAACTTCATTAATGTAATCATTTCAGGTGGAGCCATTCTTTTTGAGCTTAGCACTCTTCGATGTGAAAAATAATTGCAAAATTTCTGCGGATTTTCACGTGGATCTCAATCCTCCAGCGGTGAGAGAAATGTTGAGTGATGCGGCTTGGGATCCTAGGAGCGGGTCAGCCAGCGAGCCTCTCATTCATGGAATCCCAGAATCTCACTTCCAATCTATTAAGGAGGTAACGTTTATTTAAGTTTCTAACAGTACTGTGAACCCTCTTATTCAGCAATATTTTGTGCATGGTATTTTAAATACAACAAGATTTTAGGAAGTTTCTCTATTTATTGCATGTCATAAGTTTTTATATACTATATAATGCGGCATATGAACAGGTGTATAAGGAAGCATAGCTCCCATGCTTTTTTCCAGGTGGGGGCTAGAGAGGCAGTTAGTTATATAAAACTCTCTAAAGCTGGGCATTACTGGTCCAATTTCTGCATGATCCGATCCCCGTTCTAATGCCGTGTGCGCTCCCGCATCCTTTAAGGATCGGGTCGTGCAGGAATTGGATGCAGCAACCAACGAGCATTGGGCTAAAATCAGCCGTCCTGTCCTAATACAGTTATCCGACAGGACGGTAAATTTTAACCCGATCCCATTAGTTCGGCTGGGGGCAGCACATAAAGAGTGCAGTCCGATTCTCAGCAGTAGTGGGCGGGCGTGATGACGTCATCATGCCGCTCCTAGTGCAAAGAATCACATAAGGAATAGATGGTAAATCGTACCATCTATTCTGAGCTTAACACTGATGTAAAGAATCATTGGCATGATATATTATAGTTTGAGCAAGTACCAAGGTAGAGGAGATAACAAGAGGAGTGGACTAATCATAAGGGGCTGTAGATTCTACAGCATCCAGTTGAAATGTACTGACATATTTTCTATTTTTTCAACTTATAATATTATAAGGGGCTTCAAGAGTAAGTAGATCTGGCAGTATCCCCTTAAAATACATTGACATAACCCTATACTTTTTATAGGGTTAGATCACTTCTCATATTCAAATAAGGATATACAATATATGGACAAGATTATTGGTACACACCCACCATTCCAAACCCAAGGTTTTCTACTAGAATTTGGAAGGTCAGGTACTAATATTGATATAGAAGACCTGGTTAAGTGTGTTTGATGGTGTTGTGGCCAGTGTCTGGTTCTTCCACACCAAAGGTACCCAACAGTTCTTTTAAATCTTACTTTGTGCACTGAGCTCAATTAAAAAGGGGCTTCCACAACATGTAAGCACAGATGTGTCCAAATAACTTCATATGCTAAAGAATTAGGATGCATATTTATTGGAACTAAGGAGCTCCCAGACGTGGGCAAACTATAACCCGCAGGCCATATCTGGCCCGTCTTTAAATCTTGTCCTTTGTTGCGTTGGAATCAAGATGCTTCGCTCCCTTCTGCTCGTTTCCTGCAATAAGTGAAGATAATGCCTAGAGGATAATTGTTATAGTCTCCTAGATGCCATAGTTAGTCCATGCCTGCGATAGAATTGTTATGTTGATTATACAAAGCCTCTTTTTTCTATACATATTTTTTTTAACCTCCCAGGCAGTATAATTAGTACTTTTTTTTTGTTTTTAAAGCTGTATGGAAAATGTATCAATGAAATCTATTTAAATTTCCCACCCAGGCTGGGAGGACTTGAGACTGTGCTGCACTTACAGGTTCTTTGTCAAATTAACAACCCCTTGTGACCCATGAGTCACAAAGTTTACCCACCCCTGATCTAGCCCCTAAAATATGACCCCATACCTTTATCCCTCCCCACCAAATTGTGGTTGGTACATTGCAGATAGGTAATATTCTATTTTCTCCCATTAAACCTAGGCTTATCCACCAGACCTCCAGACAAAGAGGCATGATTCCTTACTCCTCATGTTGCATACACCACTTCCTCTAACATTTGGCATTGCACTCAATGACATTAGGCTAGCATTCCTTAAAGCTCAATAATTTTTTTCCATTGAGGTTAATGCCAGAGAATATTTTAAAGTCTTCAGTTGTAGAGTCATATATTTTTATGCACTGTTTCTATTTCTATGACTCTGTTACGCACTTTGTGATTATATGTGTTGTCACTTCCTGGCCAAGTCTTTGTTGCTAAACACTTCCACTTTCAGTTGATAATGGCATATCTAACAGGGACAACATTTCACAAAGGGACTTATTGCAAAGATGACATCCCCTATTGTACTAGGTTGACAGTTGATCCAGGATATAACTCCTGATTAAGCCCTGAATGTCAGGGCGAAACGCTTTGAGATTGAATGCCTTTGACCATCTACATGTTTGAAGCTTATGTATATTTATGATCCTTTTTAGTTTGTGGATAATCTGGATTTTATGATGTGCATCAATATTTTTTGCTTGCTTTGTCCAAACATAGTTTTGTAATTCTGCAGTAATGTACCCTAACTAAGCTTGCAGAGCTTCCTGGTCTTCCGCAAACGTTTGTTAATGCAGATGACTAGATGCTTCAGTTTAACCTCCCTAGCGATACGCCCGAACCCATTCGGTTCGGGCACAGCGCGGGAGCTTACCTGGTCCGGCTGCCGCCTCCATCGTCGTCCATCGGGTCCCCGAGTGACGTCACAGAGGCGGGACCTGGTCTTTTGTTTTTTAAATATTTTTTTTTTTACTTTTGGACTGGATGAGAGAAATGTCTTTCTCTAATCCAGTTCAAAAGTGGATCCAGCTAGCAGAAACGCTCCCGCTGTGTCTCCGGAAATAGCCGATCTCTCCGTCACAAGGGTCCCCATCCAAAGTATCGGTTGCCAAATCGCAAATGGTGTATTTCGAACGTTTGACCATGGCATGATGATGTCATCATACTGCGGTCGATTGTTCAATAAACGCCCGTCAAGCATAGCGTCTATGGCTGGTTTAACCTCCCTAGAGTTAAGCCCAAAGCAAGTACTGGAGCAGTCTGATCGTGAATCAAACTGCGCCCGTGCCGGAATCAGGCGCAACCGCTGGCTCTCTGTGTGCCTGTAGCATTTCTATAGAGCTGCAGGCACACAGAGCCTTTCCGCCCCCATCGGCGTCATCGGTGACGCCGATGGGGGCAGAAAGGCGAACACTGTATCACTTTTGGTACAGAAATCTGGACCTCAGGGAACCGCCAGGGAGGTTAAATACATGTTGCAATGGGTCTGATTAAAACTCCTAAATTTACACATTAAGAGGTGTGTACCAAAATACTATTTATCATAAACAGCTGCTTGCCCCCCCCCCCCTTCTTTTTACCTATGTAGTTTATCCCCTCCAATTTTTTTACTTCCTGTCTAAAATAATTCCAGTGTCAGCCTTAATTAGTTTCTCTGGACTAGCATCTTGGGTGACAACACAACAGTTTATGTATTTTATTACCCGACTTTCCCCACCCCTAAAATCGGCAGCTAAGCCCTCTGCCTACCTGGCCACGCATTGGCCAGCATCCAAAGTAATGGGATCCAACATGCTGGAGGAGTTGTGGGAATGCTCACAGTGGTCAATCGTGGGGAAAAAAATCGGCCCGTGTATCGGACCTTAAAGAGCTAATTTTGGCCCCAGGCCGTAGTTTGTGCATGTCTGGTTTTGTTACCCCCCCCCCCTCTGGCTCCGCCACGTCGGTGCGTCTGGGGCGCCGTGAGCTCCCCCTTCCTGCCAGTGCTTCCTTACTGCAGAAGTCTCGCCGTGCCAGTAGTTCTGCCGTGGGGTCCCAGGGGAGACCCCTCATACGCTCGGC
>CM070040.1:58011852-58025600 GCA_036250615.1 Ptychadena robeensis | reverse complement strand
AGCTCCCCCTTCCTGCCAGTGCCCCCTTACCGCAGAGGTCTCGCCGTGCCAGTAGTTCTGGCGTGGGGTCCCAGGGGAGACCCCTGGATAACAATATTAAGTCAAAATAAAAAAGAAGGGCTTGAGCAGAGATCTTCATGGAATTACTACATATTAATGACGAGATAAACCGTAATAATGTTCAAAAGAACCTCCATTTACAGAGCAATGACTCAGGACATTTGTATGAATAGACTAATTGTATTCCCTACACATAAATAGAAGGGATGTTATTGCTGAGATGTCTGGGGCAGTTAACAGTCAACAGTTGACATGGTACTGGGCTTGTGTTACAAGACAAAATGTGATCTAGTTCATTAGTTCATGCTGCATATTTATATATAAGCAGTTTATGTTTAGTTTTTATCTCCATACTGTAGTTCATTATTATATATCCATTGTGTGATGCATACTGTGTTCAATTGATCTATTTCAACATCCTGAAGCACAAAATGTGATCCAAAATCATTTCCTTTGAAGGATGTTTGAGGAAAAACTTTTAAAATGATATCTAAGAGCATGTCCATGTCAATTTAATAAAAACATTGGTATTCAACATTAATATGAATACATTTTAAACATTCATGATGTACCAAATAAATGACTGGGATACCCCACAATCACTTAACGACACTGTACATTCCTGGCCAAAAGTTTTGAGAATGACACAAATATTAAGCTAGCCATACACGTGTCGGATTCCATGGCCAATTGATCACTCACCCGATCGATTCCGGCGATCTCAGCGGGAATCGGAGCTCCAATCAATCGGCCAATTAAGAGTATCCATCGCTGCATACCACCTTGTCCAACGGATTCCGGGACGATTCCGTGTCCGATTGTCCACCTCACAAATGGCAACTCCCCCTGATCCGGGCAGGATCGGATCAGAAAGACCAACATGTTGGTTCTCTGTCGGATCGGATTCTGGGCCCCCGAACGATCGGACCTGATCGATCGGACAAGGTGGGCTGCATGCGATTCCGGCACGATCGTTTCACGTGCACGCGCCCGGAATCGATCGTGCCGGAATCCGGTGGGAAACTGACCCATGTATGGGGGCCTTTAGTTTTCACAAAGTTTGCTGCTGCGCTGCTTTTAGATCTTTGTTGCAGTTGTTTCTGTGATGTACTGAAATATATATAAAAGCACTTCATACATTTCAAAGGCTTTTATTGACAATTACATGAGATTTAAGCAAAGATTCAGTATTTGCAGTGTTGTCCCTTCTTTTTCAGGACCTCTGCAATTCAACTGGGCATGCTCTCAATCAACTTTTGATCCAAAACCTGACTGATAGCAACCCATTCTTTCATAATCACTTCTTTGAGTTTGTCAGAATTAGTTGGTTTGTGTTTGTCCACCCGCCTCTTGAGGAATGACCACAAGTTCTCAATGGGATTAAGATCTGGGAAGTTTTCAGGCCATGGACCCAAAATTTCAACATTTTGGTCCCCTAACCACTTAGTAATCACTTTTGCCATATGACACGGTGCTTCATCGTGCTGGAAAATTGTTCTTCACCAAACTGTTATTGGATTGTTGGAAGAAGTTGCTGGTGGACGGGGTTTTGGTTCCATTCTTTATTCATGGCTGTGTTTTTGGACAAAATTGTGAGTGAGCCCACTCCCTTGGATGAGAAGCAACACCACACATGAATGGTCTCAGGATGCTTTACTGTTGGCATGACACAGGACTGATGGTAGCGCTCACCTTTTCTTCTCCAGACTTTTTTCCAGATGCCCCAAACAATCAGAAAGGGGCTTCATCGGAGAATATGACTTTGCCCCAGTCCTCAGCAGTCCATTCACCATACTTTCTGCAGAAGATCAATCTGTCCCTGATGTTTTTTTGGGAGAGAAGTGGCTTCTATGCTGCCCTTCCTGACACCAGGCCATCTTCCAAAAGTCTTCGCCTCACTGTGCGTGCAGATGCGTTCACACCTGCCTGCTGCCATTCCTGAGCAACCTCTGCACTGGTGGCACTCCCATCCCGCAGCTGAATCCTCTTTAGGAGACGACCCTGGCTCTTGCTGGACTTTCTTGTCGCCCTGAAGGCTTCTTTACAAGATTTGAACTTCTTTCCTTGTAGTTCTTGATGATCCTATAAATATCCTTGCCTGTGAAGCCAACGCAATGATGGCTGCACGCGTTTCTTCGCAGGTCACCATGGTTAACAATGGAAGAACAATGATTTCAAGCTTCACCCAACTTTTAACATGTCAAGTGTACCATTCTAACCCAATCAGCCTGACATAATGATCTCCAGCCTTGTGCTCGTCAACATTCTCACCTGATTTAACAAGACGATTACTGAAATGATCTCAACAGGTTCCATAATGACAGCAATGAAATGCAGTGGAAAGTTTTTTGGGGGATTTTGTTAATTTTCATGGCAAAGAAGGATTATGCAATTCATCTGAACACTCTTCATAACATTCTGGAGTATATGCAAATTGCTATTATCAAAACTTAAGCGGCAACTTTTCAAATTTCAAATATTTGTGTCATTATTAAAACTTTTGGCCAGGACTGTATATGTTTTAAAATGTCGATACATAGCGCTTCACATGATCCCATATATGTTTTATCTCTATGCGTTTCTCAGACTGGTTCTGTTTTTTATGTATACATACTATAAGTAATTTTGCAAATGAAAATTGGCATTTGCAACCTTTTAAGATGACAATTTACTACAGTAGATCAGTAAAATGTTCTCAGTGTGATAGTAAACCACTTATAGCTATATCAATATATGTATTCACAATAGTACTGTTTGGCAGAATGATTTAATCGCTCTTCTCATTTCTCTTTTTCAGGGAATATTTTCAGTAACAAATCCACATCCTGAAATTTTCCTGGTAGCCCGTGTGGAAAAAGTATTACAGGGGAATATTACACACTGTGCAGAGCCGTATATCAAAAACTCAGATCCTGCAAAGGTATGATTATGAAATACAGATTTCTGCAGGAATCCAAGTGAAATGATTTGTGGTCAATAACGCTAAGGAAGTGCATTGAAGTCAATGGCTGCCAAATTTTCAAGGTAACTGCAAAGCCCCTGAACATGGTAAATAAAATTTCACTTGGGAGATGTTCTCACAGGACCCCAGGAATTGTGGTGACAATGTGTACATGCTTTGTAGTTTACTTTGATTATAAGTGGTAATGTTAAAAATATGCTTTTTTAAATTTTTTTTCCCTTAGGAAGTGTTCCTCCAACTGAAATTTTATTGACCATGTTTGCAGTTACCTTCAATGCATGTTGAAGGAACACATCCTAAATACCGTATTTTTCGGACTATAAGATGCACCATTTTTACCATTAAAATCAATGGAAAAGTGTCCCACCCTATATTTAGATTCTACCACGCCAACCTCAAGCAATTTTGGTTATTATACTGAGAAAGACTTTGGAACTATTGTCACAAAAGTCTGGTAGCTTCATTTAAAATGAAAATAGTAAAAAAATAATTTAATTTAACAATCTTCTATAGTTCCATTGACCCCCACAGCAGTTTCTGGTGACAACACAGTGTTCAGGGGCTTCTCATTTAACTTGCAATTTAGAAATGATATAGTGATAATTCTGTCTATTTTAGCAGAATTGTGAGCAAATCTTATCATTCACAGTAATACGATACGATGTGAAAATTTGCTTTATCAATGCTGATCATTAGTTTACTGCCTTGTTTATCAAAAGGCTGTTGTACTGAGTAGCGTCCTTCTTTGCTGTTATTCAATAGCTTCCGTTGCAGTAAATGGATAGCTTCCTGTTTCTACAAACATTTCCTTTCTCACTCTGTTACCAAAGTGAAAGTCACATAAAAAAAGCATGTCTTTACCTGAAGTGCATGTCTTATGTCAGAGAGTGTGTACAGGAAGTCCCCGGGTTATGTATGGGTTTGGGACTGATGGTTTGCTCTTAAGTTCAATTTGTATGTAAGTCGGAACAGGTACATTATTTTAATAAATGCAGTTTAGACATATGTTTGTCTCAACGTGTTATTATATGATTATTTACACGTGGTAGCTGTGCCCTGGTAACTATGGATCCTGGGTTACCACTGTCAGGAACTCAGCCACCAACTGAGAATAAATGGGCTCCCATCTCCCCATTCATTAACCAGAATCATCCGAGGGACACTAAGCAGCCCTGGGCAGAAGATGCTGACACAGCAAACACTGGGAAACTTGTAATGCTCCTCCCAGACAGATGAAGTAAAAGTTGTTTCTCCATTCTTAATTATAAGTTGTTTTTAGGTAGGACATATGTAAGTGTAAGCTACCTGTACATCAAAACTATCTTTAAAAGTTAATACATTTCTGGTAATGTTTGGATAGTGATAGTATAACACATAATAATCATGTAACACCTTCAAAATTCAACGAGATCTGTGCTGTAATCTAGGTGCTTAGTGACTATCTAGACCAGTGGTGGGCAACTGAGTTGAAATTGAGGACCACAAGTGCGGCCCTCTGCATCACTTAAGGGCCGCCGCACATGACATCGATCCAGACCCTCCCCTCATCGACATATCTCAGCAGGTGGTGGAGCAGATCCCGTCGGGCAGTCAAAACCCAACAGCGCCCCCCCTCCTCCTGCCCCTAGGTGCAGAGCTCATATGTAGACCTGGTTTCCGTGATGAACATTAAAATTTTACTGATGTAGGAGCCAAAGTTGATTAGGAAAGCTGGGTCAGTCTGTGACCACTTCACAGGTGAGTTGCTATGCCCTATGTTTTAACAATTAGGTTTTGGGGGCTGCATGTGGAGGACCAAGGGGGGCCGCCGAACAACGCCCAAAGGGCCGCATGCGGCCCCCGGGCCTCAGGTTGGGCACCTAGGATCTAGACGATAGAATTATCATTAAACTTCTCCCGAGCCCTTTACCTATAGTAAAATATACCATCCACCCTTGTCCTCTGTAGCTTCTGTGCTGTGAGGTAATACATTTTAAAACATAAAGCCGGCCATAGATATGAGAATTCCTGGCCATAGTTGCCGGCGATCGACCAGCATGTGCTTTCCAGACGAACGCATAAAGGTCGGTCGTCCGTAACTACACAGGTGCCCACCTTAAGTTTTCGACCCCAAAAAACTTCTGGTTCTTTTTGTGGCCCGGTTCTTTTGTAGTCTCCTCCCTCTCCAAGTTAATTGGCTACAATCTGATGGGAATCTCCTGTGTTAGTGGAGCACACAGGATTCCTGTCAGTTTTGTAGCCGACTCCTCACAGAGTGGTGACATCACCTGGCTGTGAGGAGTCTAATACAAGCCGGCCATGGATTGAGACGTCCATGGCCAGCTTAAGAGTCCCCATCAGATTTCTCTTTCATATTTCCTTTATATATCCTTTTGTTTTACGATTTTACATGTAATATGAGGGACTTTCTAAACAATCAAGACTACATTTGTTCAATCGCAGAGGACCTGGCACTACATAGTAGTTGGTAGATCTAAGTTATATCTGACACAGGGATCTAAAGGTGTATGGACAGCTTTAGAAATTAAGAATGTGTATGTAGACATACTTTATGATATTGTGGGGATTCAGCCTCAAAGGCTTTTAATTACATCAAACCATATCTATATCTCGATCTATATCTCTTTAGGGCTCCTGTCCATATTTATTGTCAAAACATAAAATATCCCAAGCAGACATTACCCTCCCAGGGCTTAATAGCACAACAGAGTCCAAACAGGACTTTTTTCCAAACAACTCTTTTTTGGTTTCATCTGTCCACAGAATATTTTGCCAGTAGTGCTGTGGAACATCCAGGTGCTCTTTTGCAAATTTTAAAAGTTTTTTGGACAGCAATGGCTTCCTCCGTGGTGTCCTCCCTTGTACTTCATTCTTGTTTAATGTTTTCCTTATTGTAGATGTGTCAACAAAAATGTTAGCATGTGCCAGAGATGTCTGTAAGTCTTACGCTGACACTCTAGGATTCTTCTTTACCTCATTAAGCATTCTGCGCTGTGCTCTTGCAGTCATTATTACAGGATGACCACACCTAGGGAGAGTAGCAACAGTGCTAAACTTTCTCCATTTGTAGACTGTCTTAACGTGGACACATGAACATCAAGGCTTTTGGAGATACTTTTGTAATCCTTTCCAGCTTCATGCAAGTAAAGAAATTTTGATCGTAGGTCTTCTGAGAGCTCTTTTCGTTTGTGTTGTATTATTTTAAACAGACTGTATTTTTCTATTGGTGTGACTAAGATAAAGATCAGAGCACATTTTATGACTAATTCATGCAAAACTCCATGTAATCCCAAAGGGTTCACATACCTTTTCTTGTAACTGTACATATATAATACCACCACTGCAGGGAAATTACCTGTAGGCATTGGATGTGTTTATTACAAATGTGTATAAAATTATATATTTCTTACATTTTACAGACAGCACAGAAGGTGCATAAAATTGCTAAACAAGTATGCTGTCGTCTTGGTCAATACAGGATGCCCTTTGCTTGGGCTGCAAGGTAATTTTACTTAAATTCTGTCAAATATAATTTACTGTGAAGCTTATTGCTATAAGTGGTTGCCGAGATATTTACTGTGCGGTCATTTGGAGGTATATTAGAGTTGCATTGAATTGCAGCCACACGCCACAAACTATCCTCACGTTAGGACCTCTGCTCACTTGGAGGATAGAGTAGGACTCTAATTTACAATGACCCCTAGCCGCACAGGTTAAGTCAATACATTGGCTTTGGTCACCATACAAATGGATTGGCCACAAGTGCCATATCTACCACCATCAAGGGATTCCATTGTAACTATCTGCTTGGTAGTCATTGGACCAATTTCTAATGTGGAAAGGTGGATGCGTGTGACCTGGGGATTCTTTGTAGCTGGGGCTCCCTGTTCCCCCACAAAGACTTGTGTTTCTAAAGAAGCGGTACATAACCATGAAATGCCTCAAGATCGATATATAGGGCATACATGTGATACTGTAATGTACTGGTTACTTTATTTTTTGTTATAAATATGTTAATAAATCAAATATTAACTTTGTACATTTAACTTCTTTCATGATATCACATGTATCAATAATTCAATATTATTACTTGCTGCGGTTTTGTGTACTAAAAACCTTTTGTTTCTGGTTAAAGGGTGCCAGAAGTTTGAAAAGTTTCTCTTTTCACCTTTGTAACTCATTAGCAGGCATCTCCATGTGTCCTATCATACACTTTTCATACACCGATCATTTTGCTAAACTGATATACGGCAGTCTACAAAACCCAGTGTGGTGTCCTATATAGTGTGTAAATGTGTGTATGTTTTGTGTTTCTTCTCTTTAAGGCCAGTATTCAAGGACACTCAGGGGAACCTGGACCTGGAAGTGAAATTTTCTCCTCTTTATAAACAGGATAGTAGCAAACTTTCCATCGATGACCTGCTCAAGCTGCTGGCTGAATATAGGAAGTAAGTGCTCACCTGGCTTATAAACTTTTCTTTACTTACCATTTGGTGGGACATTTGTCTTGGTAAAAGAAAGCGTTCCCAAGCTCATTTGAGACCACACAATGTAAAGAACATGCACAACATGTGATAGAATAATCATTGATTGACGATTGCACGAATCACAATAGAACGAAAAAATTGACAGATGTATGGTAACATTGGTGCCTTTTCTGGCCCAGGTGTTATTAGTGATGTAGACTAATGACCACCATACATGCACAGATATTAGCGGCCAACCGATTAAAAACGATGAATTTTTAGATCGGTCGACTGAAAATTGGTCCATGCCCACATGGTCCTATTAACTAAATTTGATCGTAATTGTGAAAAAAATTTATCAAAACATGATTGGTCATGTGGGAAAATTTTGATCGGTTGAGTACAAATTGAGTACAAATTATTTTGTAACCTACGGATTTTGATCATTTGCATACTAATACTTCATTGTCATCAAATGACCATGCCCTCTGTACACAGTACTTCTGATTGAAAAAATAATCGCCCGATTAAACGATCAATTTAATTTACAATCAAAATTAGAAAATCGATCAAAAATTGGTTATTCCATGTGGAGTATATTTTATTTTCCATCAATCAATCTCCGATTGTACGATAAAATAAATTGATCGTTTTAAGTCTGTCGGATGCTAAAATCTGTGTATGTATGGGGGGCATAAGACAGGACATTGGTTTAAGTTGGGATTTAGGGAGATAAAAACAGGTGATTCTTTATATATATATATATATATATATATATATATAAAATCTACAGTATATATCCTATGACACTACTGTCTCAAAAAAACAAACGGTTTCATCTCTATGAGTAAGTATCTGTATGATCAGTCTGCTGTTTGCTCCTATGTCTCGTGCTCTATTGTTGTTTATCAGTTGAACCTCCGAATTTCTTAGAAAACGGTTGAAGTTGATCTTGAGTTTGGGTGTTTAGACGTTCCCGCTCTCCCTCTGCTGGTCTAAAGTGAGAAGTTCTGCTGCAAGCTTCTGACATCATGTTTCATTTGGGAGTTTCCTGAGTAAAGTCTTCTCTAAGTATCTGTTTCCAAGCTATGGCTTAAGCTGGGCATAGATGAGATGTTTTCCCATCGACTGTTGAGCCGACCTAGCGGGTGTGACGTCATCACGCACGGCCGCTAGTGCCAAGAATCGGCCGGGCACCCTTTGTGTGCCAGCCATTACTTCAGCTGGGGAATGCCGAACTAATGGGATCTGATCTGAATTATCGGCCATGTCGGATCACTGTGCGATCCAACAAGAGGGCAGATTTTTGGTCAATATGACCAGTTGGCGCAACCGATTCCCTGCCAACCCGACTGCCAATCGGATGCGGGAATGCGCACTGCATCTGAACGGCTGTCGAATCGGCCCGTCTATGCCCAGCTTTAGACTTCTACTCCAGTTCTGATCCCTTTCTAATGACCTCTGTGTGTATCTCCATGGTCCTTGCTGTCTGCCTGTCATGACCTTTTACCTATTTGACTATGATCTTGTAATACACAATACGCTCCATTGCTTGCCATAGATACTGTGGTTAAAGTGTAGCAGAGGGTCTTGGCCCATTAGTATTGTTAAAATAATAGTTTATAATTTTTACTTGCTAAAATCTCACAAGTTAGGTATATGTGAAAATATCAGGGGCTTTTCAAAAGGCTTTTCGGGTACATCAAACTCAACACCAAAGTTTCAGTCTTCTGGACGGCCGTTCCAAATGTGTGTAGGCTCACACTTGGGTTTAAATTATTATTTATTTTTTTCTGAGCTAATCAACCAATCTGCTAACAGGTCCATGTGAATTTATAGCCAAGTGCAAAAACCAAAGGGGAGTCCCATGTCTACGAAACGGGCACAGTGTGGAGACATATTATTGGCATAGGAATGGACAATATCTATTTCTGTAGGCACTTGGAATCTTGACGGATCCTATACTTTTTTATTTTTCACTGTAAATTAGAGCATTAATGACTTAAGATTTTATTTTAAGTCGAATAACCAGTCACTCAAGTCGTGTCGACTAGTCATAATGACGTCATTGAAGATCACAAACATAGTTAAGGAACACAAGTGTCCAACAATAAACATTTTTTTTTACATTAACAGTCAACAAAGCAATAAAACAAAACAAAAAAAATAGACTAATACCTCAAATTTTCAGGTAAAATTTTGTGCAATCCAGAAAGTTGGTAAAGCTTAAACTGCGGCAGTCAAGACACCCTATGAGTCAACTGTGGTTCAAAAAAGAGCCCATTGTCATTGTAAATAGAGCACATTAACTGGCTTGTCAAAAAGAGAGGGATTAACCCCCCTCAGGTGGTCCAATTCAGTCCGGGTTTCTTTGCCAAAATTGGTTAAATTACTCACAAAGTGAGATAGTGGAATGTTTAAAATATTGCATTCCACCACCTCTAGAAAAAATAGCAAAATGCTACATATCACCAGCCGAGTCCAATTAAGACGGGCTTGTCCCCACAGGTGATGCTGGCTTCGTGGCGGCGTGGTCCCGCGAGCTGCCAGCCACTAGCGGCTGAACATAGTTCACGAGCGGTCACAGCCGTGGTTAACTATGCGTCAATGCAGCCACTAGCGGCTGGCCACGGCTTGCTACCAAAATGCGGGTGCCCACGTTTCAAACCGCAGCCGCGCAAGTGAGGACAGCCCCATTGCAATTAATGGAAACGGCAGCCTGCGGCTCAGAACCATGCCACTGTGCGGCTAACTTCGCCTGTGGGGACAAGCCCTAAGGCTGAGCCTCCACTGGGGCAGTTTAGGAACTGCTCCCCTTGTCCCCAATGGCACAGCCTCCACAGGCGAGGTGCAGCTGTGGAAAAAACACTACTTACCGCATTTTCTAAACCACACCATTTATTTTTTTATTTTTTTTTATAGTCCCTTGATGCCTGAGTCTATGTTTTATCACCCTGAGCTGCACACTTATACACAGTCTTACTGACTGTACAGGGGTTTCACCGGCATGCACACAGAGAGATGATTAGTCCTCTGTCCCTGTGACTTTAAAAAGTCGACAAGTTCATGAATACCCTGCTGTAAACAGTCTCACTTATTCTGTTATAGTAAAAAATCCACATTCCACGTGAACATCCTGTTTTGGTTGATTGGGCCTCACTGTCTTCTGGCAATAGTCATGTTTATTAACTGTTCTCATAGTCACTGCTGTGGAAAATTGATATACTCACAGTGGTTTGTCTTTGTCACAGACCAGAAAAAAACAAGTTACAAGTGATTCCTGGACACCTGGACATTTCCATAGACTGTGTTCCCATAGAATTTTCTAGTAAGTACATTTAAAATAAAAAATCTATCCCACTATGGGTTTGCTTTTTTAATTATTTTCCTTTAATGCTTTGTTCCTATGTAAACATGCAAGAAGAATTGTCCACTACAGTGGCCTCTACTATGTGTAATGGTAACTGGGAAGATCCAAAGCTGTAATTAGAGCAAAGTAAGACATTTCTTCCCATACAGCAGACTGTGCGTTTCTCCATTAAAGTTCAGGAATTTCCCACGTGTTTTCCTGTGTACAGATTACTCTGCCTATCACAGTGGGACTTAGTAGAGTAGTAAAATAAATATGTATCCTCTCTAGGGATGTTACTATTCCAGGAACAAGTATGTATTTAAGTCTATTGTAAAACAAAATAATTTACTATGTTATTTAGACATATATCTTCTGCTTTCTTATTTCTACATTTAAAGGAGAAATTGCAAAACCTGCATTCATCATATCATCTTGTATGTAACTTGGAATAATTTTTTATTTTATTTAAAAAAAAAATTTAACCTCCTGGGCGTTACAGGCTTTTTGCACCATCTCTCATGGTGCGAAAAGCTGTTTCCCGGGCAATGGCTTTTGACTGCCCGCTCTCCTCATGGTTCACTACACACCGCTGGTGTCCAAAATCAAACTGTGCCCGACTGGCTTCAGGCGTAACACACAGCAGGTTAATTTAATATATTATTCATTTGCGCAACTAACCATCTGAATGAATGTTGTGATGGTCTGCTATTAGTAACATGAGTACCTAATGTACTCTATATGTTTCTGCATTTCGCACCTTATGCTTACTCCATATTAGAGATGTGCGATATTCTTTTGTGAAATTTTGACTTTGAGTTGCGAGTTAATTGCCAATCCTCTCAACAAGGTATCATCACTAAAATTGCTAAAGATGTAGAGAAAGGTTGTGAGAACATGTGGTTTTACTGTAAATTAAGTTCAAAGTCAATGCGAAATTAAAGTATTTTTTCCCACAACCCTTCTCTACATCTCCTCCATCATACTATGTTCACAGACTTTGTAGTAAAGTTCAAAACAACAAAAATCTGTGACAATTTCTACTCCATATTCTTTTTATTGTCATTAGCAGTGAAGAGAACAATACTGGCACAAAAATCTGACCAATAGGAAAATGTAAATGTATAAATAAATAAAAAATAAATAGAAAATGAAATAGGAAGTTGTGGGATGTGCAGTGTCTACAAGAAACCTGGTATCTGATTTGCAGTCGGTATGCCTGCAGCATGCATGTGGTTTAGGCCACACACCCTATAAATTTGCTTAACAAAAGAGGAAAAGTTGTGTCCAACTCTGTTCAGCGCAGCTTTTTCACCTCTCACTGACACGCCCATTGATCTGCAATGGACATGCCACAAGCGACCCCCATCAAGGCTTCGATAACGGGTGGGTGCACCACTTTGGCAGCGTGAAACTGGACACTGTCACATTTTATTACAATGGAAAGTGTCCCGTCTGCATATTTACCTCTGTTACGGACGTGCGCCCAGTGCGGGGAAAAAGACGCGGTGGACACAATGCCACAACCAAACACCAAACCATGCTTGAAATCATGATATCCAGTTACTTTGAAGCAATGGTCATGTTTGCATATTTGACAAAGACTGCAAAATGTGTGAGAAATATATAGCATGCATCTAAATATCCTAATATATAGGCTCTTCATCTAAGGATCATTCTTGTGGACAATTAGACTTTAGTCTTTTCTCTGGATAGGGTGCAGTTGAGCTCGTTCTCACCTGTATTTGACCTGGTTGAAGCAGATATTTTTATTTTTAATAGAATGGTAGAGACATTCTAAACTCATTAAAACTAAAGGCCATCAGCAGCCCCTATGGCTATGTGTGGACAAGTTTCTTTTCCATAAACTACTAAGCCTAAACTTCTTTTGCTTTCCTATTAGATTGCATCACTTCTTCCTACATTCCGGTCAGGCCATACAATAAAGAAAATCAAAGGATTGCTGTGGAAGTGGAAGAGTTTGTTCCGGAAGTTACAAAATATTGCTACCCCTTCACTACCTACCGAAACCATTTCTACGTTTACCCTTTACTCTTGAAGTATGATAACCAAAAATCATTTGCCAAGGTAAGTAAGGATCCATCTGATGATGATGCTAATGGTCCCAAAATACTTACATTAATTGGCTGCCTATTTATTTCCTTTAGGCAAGGAATATTGCAGTCATGATCGAATTTCGAGACTCAGATGAGCCTGATGCCCAACCACTGAAGGTATCTTTTCACATTACCTTTACCTACATACATTACTGGTACATTATCCATGGGTGATCAGTCAGTGGTATCTGTAAAACTGGGTAGGAATGGTCTGGTGATGTTTACAAAATGTATTTCTCTGCAGAAAAATATGTTCACAAGTGAAGAAATTGCTGTGAAAAAAAGGCTTATGTTTTTTTGGAATACATATGCCAGAGCAATACTTCTTGTAATGTTACCACAGCTTTATCTTTAAATAACCTTCTCTACATCTCCACCAATTTTGGTGATAACATCATGTTCAGAGGCTTTGAAAGTAACCTAACCTGAAATAATGCCTAAGTCCCTAGTTTAGGGACTCCTATGAGATGTCCCAACAGACCTTTTAAGGTCTCAACCTTTTCACCTCTCCCCAATCTACTAAGCATGACTTCTAGACCATCTGGAAGACCTTCTGGAGAGAGGATGTAAGGTTCACCATTATCTCCAAAATGTAATAGGTTATTGTAAATTCATGTTGAAAACACTGGTGTCACTAGGTTTGGTGTGACCTGGAACCCCATGGTGTATTTCCATAGTGCCCTGTATAGCATGCTGTGCATAATATGGTTGTTAAATTGTGTGCCAATATTGTATATACATAGATTTCCTAAAAGTGCGATACATGCAGAGACTGTACCATTTTCAAGAAGGGG
>CM070040.1:57997387-58011842 GCA_036250615.1 Ptychadena robeensis | reverse complement strand
TGTGTTACAGCTGTCCCACTGGCATTGCAGCTGTGATTTTTCCTCTTGATGACTTTTGAGTCCCTCAGCCTTTGTATACCAAAACAATCAGCTCTGATTGGAAACGCTGGTGTCACCCCTCCTCTGGAAATCAAATTTCACATGCTGCGTATCTAATGCTCAACACAGGGTAAGTGACACACCAAAAAATAGCTGTACTAAAATTTTGAAATGCTACTAAAATTACAAAACATAGCTCCTGTTGAGACTATTGAGTAACTAATCACTATGCAACTTTTATGGTATAAGAGTGTGTCAAGCAATAGCAATGGGAACACAAACCAGTATGTGCTATCTGAACTACTTTTCACAGTAAAATATGTTTTAACAGTCTTTAGCGGTGCAGTTTCATAGAGTATATAATGTCTCCTGTTCCTTTTTTGCAGTGCATTTATGGAAAGCCTGGAGGACCAGTGTTTACAACAAGGACCTGTGCCATCGTTCTACATCACAATCAAAACCCGGAGTTCTATGATGAGGTGAAGAAGCTTTAATTTCTTTACTCTGCCTGTTTCTGTGGGGCTGTTGGGAAGGAAGGCTTTACATGGGCATAAGGACTACATTTGTAGGACAAGTTAAGACACAGATATTTTAAGTATGTTATACCTAAACAAAAATTTTTTTTCAACCATTAATGTCCTTACAGTGTGAGCTGTTCACAAACGTATCAATTGTTCTTGGAAATGTAATTTTTTTAATGTGCATTAACTATTGATTTAAAACACGGGACACAAAAGCATTATAATAATATACAATAAATAATTAATATTTTATACATCATATATACATTTATGAATATACATCAAATGAACATGTCTATTGTCCATGAAGCAAAGCTATAGGAGGATCCCAGCATGCCCACCCACTTCATGCTTCAGATATAACTACAGAACAGATAACAGACCAGTCACTCTATAAGCAGGATAAATACATAAATCAAAATTCACATAGCTTGTTTAATAAGACAATGTGTATGTATCCTGATCTGAATATAGAGAAATAAGTAAGACTAAAGAATGGACTTTTTTCACAGGTTAAAATTGAGCTTCCTCTTCACTTACACCAAAAGCACCATTTGTTATTTACTTTCTATCATGTCAGTTGTGACATCAACTCCAAGGCAAGCAATAAGAAACATGACAGCGCTGAGACCCCTGGTAAGAGTTGTTTCTGCATAAGGTCAAATAACATGAAACTGATGGGCTGCAACGGATAAATACAGCCAACAAGCCAATCTATAGCCTATATTTTGGGTTAACTATTGTTTAAAATATTTATAATATTGGTTTACAGTAGGATTCATTTTACATACAGTACTTTTACAAAGGAGAAATGTTAGAGAATAATGTATTATAAAGGCAAAACTATTTTTTATAGAATTTGGATGGCATATATGGGGAATTAGGGCCCCTGTTAAATATATATATATATATATATATATATATATATATATATATGTATGTTCTTGTAAAGGAGATGAAATATATAGAAGTTGTCACCTATCCTGTAGTTTTGGTTTTACACTTTCCAGATCAAAATTTGCAGTTTTCTTCATTTTCCTGTTATAGGGTATATTTCATAAGGTTAGTTTGTTCCATTCTTACTTACAGTTGGCTATAGCTGGGTCCGATTGCTAAAGGAGGGTAGAATTATCACGTTGGACCAGCAGCTGCCTGTTTCAGCTAGTCTTCCTTCCGGATATCTGAGCCAGACTGACCCTGACGCAAAGAAGGTATAATGTGTGATTATAACATACTACAATGGGGTAGTAGACTAACCAATCTGGGTGCCAGTATTATTCCCAAAGAACTTATTTCTGATGTTGGCCATACATTTATCTATCCAATCACTCAATAATGTGTTAATAATGTGGTAATTTTGGTATACTGAGTATAGGAATTTTTACAATTTCACTCTCCAAATAAAGTCAATCACATCTTGGCAACGTCCATTGCCATTGGCACATGACATATCCTGCCAACTGTATTTATCTTATCCAACAAGAGTGCCAGGGAAGTTTTTTTTAAATAAAAATACAGTTCACAAAAGTCTAACTTTTGATTTAATTTTGTTATTTTCCCTGATCCACTATAGAGTAGCAGTGATATCAAGTGGGTGGATGGAGCCAAACAACTCTTCAAAATCAGAAACCACTTGGAGTCTACAGTCTATACCCAAGTAAGTGTTCCAGCATAAAGCCCCCCATAGACAGGCCGATTCCCGGCCATAGTTGTGGCCAACCGAGCGCCGTGCGCGCTCCCGCTGAGCACATAAAGGTCGGTCGGCCGAAACTATAGGGGAGCCCACCTTGAGTATCTGACCAAAAGAGCCGGCAGGTCGGATCGCTTACGGATGCGTCCTCCTGGTTCTTTTTCTGCCCGATCCTCCGATCCTGTGCTGCAGGCAGTTAACTCAGAGGGGAAGTCTCCTCCGCCTCCAAGTAAATTGCCTACAATCTGACAGGAATTACGTGTGTTAGTGGAACACACGGGATTCCTGTCTGTTCTGTAGCCGACTTCTCACAGCGTGGTGACGTCACCACGCTGTAAGGGGTTTGCTAAAAGCCGGCCATAGCCGGCTTTACAGATACATTCTGGGGAAATTAATACTTAGTTGTCCTCGTCTGGACTTTAAGTCTTAAAGTATGTGTGGAAAAAAAAAAAGTATGTATGTATGCATAAATGTTTGTTCTAAAAGCTTTCAATGGAGAAAGTGGGATATTCCTCTGTTGTTGTATAGGATAAGACAAAACAAACCAAGTGCAGTGATTGTTAAAGGCCCCCATACACCATACAATCTTACCATACAATTTCTGTACAACTCTTAAGCTAGCCATACACGGCACGGATTCCCTGGCTGATCGATTCACCATCCGATCGATTCCGGCGATTCCGCCGGGATCCTCAGGTGTGATCGATCGGCCAATTAAGGAATCCGATCGCTGCATACCACCTTGTCCTGCCGAATCCGTGTCCGATTGATCACCTCCCGGAATGCAACTCCCGCTGATCTGGGCAGAATCGGACCCGAAAGACCAACATGTTGGTTCTCTGGCGGATCCGATTCTGAGCCCCCGATCGGTCGGACCCGATCGGACGGACAAGGTGGGCTGCACGGGATTCCGGCCCGATCGTTTCGCGTGCACGCGCCCGGAATCGATCGGGCCGGAATCCGGTGCAAATCCGACCCGTGTATGGCAGCCTTTAGTTGTTCCAAAACCATCTAATATGAGGACCTTTCTAAACCTTTCAATCACTATGTATTCTATTAGGGAGGACTCGGCATTACATAGTTGTTGAAAGATCTAAAGGAAATTGTATGGAGTGATCTAAAGGTGTGTGGGGGGCTTAACAGCTGAAAATTTCTCAAACACTCTCTGCTGTGTATTTGCCTACATACACATAGTACACATTGCCTGTATCAGCCAGGTTGTATTTTGGGATATTTAAAATGCAATTCTGTTTGGTTATTTCATAATCCATATCACATGGTAAGTAAACATAAATCTGTACCAACATCCCCCAAGAAATAAATACATAGTTTTGTTTGGACAGAGACCACTCTGGTCCAAACATTGGTTGGCTAGCCCTGGGACTTTCACAACACAAAAATCCACATAAAAGCGTACATATAACAGGGCATTATTTTATTAAGTACAACAAAAAAACAAACAAAAGAATAATAATATACATCATAAAATCCAGATTGTCCGCATAAAAAAACATCATACATTTACATTAGCTTCAAACATGCAAATGGTCAAAGGCAATAATCTCAACGCGTTTCGCCCTGACATTCAGGGCTTCATCAGGAGTTATGTCCTGGGTCAGCTGTCAACCTAGAAGCAAGGGTGGGGTCTAAAAACGTATCCTATAAACAAAAAAAAACTGTTAATACGCAGAATCCCACTAAGGGTGCACCATTTCCATGTCACGTCAGTGACCCAATCCAAATACGTCAAATACGCCATGGGTCCCATCCATTATATACGCAGAATCTCACTAAGGATGCTTCATTTACATGTCATTTCAGTGACCCAATCCAAATATGCCAAATACATCATAGGTCCCATCCATTATATACACAGAATCCCACTAAGGGTACAGCTATAAACAAGAAAAAACTGTTAATATGCAGAATCCCACTAAGGGCTTGCTTTGGTACAGTTTTGAAATCAAGTCCACTTAATATAATTCCTTTCACACATTGCTCACTATACTATAAGCAGTCAAATTAAGGCGATAAGGCCCCCATACACCTTACAATCTTAGCATACAATTTCTGTACAACTTTTGTTCTACCAAAGCCATGTAAAATGAGGACCTTGTATGGGGGGGGGCTATAGTCTCCTGGAAAATCTCCCCATTGGATCAGAAGGTGGCTATACAATAACATGGAGATGGATGCAATTATTGAAGGTTCTGCTGTAAAACATCATTAATAAATCATTTTTTAATTCTGCAATCTTTAAACTTCTTCTCATTTTTAGGATTTACATCTGTACAATTTCTTTGAGTGCTGTCAGAATATTCTGCCTGGTTCCAAGGACGTTCCTGGTGACCTTGTGAAGTATTTGAAGGTATTCTACCTGTGTGACCCATCACCTCACTAGTAATTATAGAGATTCACGCTGGTAACTTATTGTCTTTTACATAATAATGGGATACAATAAGTTTACACGATAACACCTTCTACCTCCAGTTCCTTTTTTTGGCATCAGAAAGGATTACAATGAACATTTGATGGGCAACTAGATTGTATACTAGATTGCACATGATTCCATATATTAAAAAAATTTTAAGATTATTTCTGACTTCAGATAGGTGTTTTGAATTGCTCAGGTGAAGAATAGTGATGGCTGAACTTTGGCCAGGTCTGTTTGCGAACAGGCAGGCCGTTCGCGAACAGTCAGACGTCCAACTGTTCACGGGCAGATTGAAATTCCCCGCCTGTTGGCGGTCAATTCTATCGGGAAAACCAGAACTAACGTCAGTTCCTGGACCTAGAACGCATAGTTCCTGGTTTAGATTGGTGGATGAGACGTCAATGATGTCACTTCTGGTTTAGGAGCCGGTTTTTCACTAGAAGGGCGGGTTCTCTCTTCGGTCTTCAGGGAAAAGATTCTTCCTCTGGCGGGATCTTACTGCTCCTGATCCTGCCGGTGGAAGAATAGTAAGCGTCTTATTGCTGGCGAACAGGGTAGGTCGAACACCTGTACTGCTCGCCGTCTTGAAGGAGTGCAAACATCCATGTTTGCTGCAGTTCAGCCATCACTAGTGAAGAATACATCTGTAGGTGCTCAGTCCTTATCATGTTACATCAAAAGGGCTGCCCAAATCTAGAACCTGGTAGGTTTAACATCACCCCATATTAAAAACCAAAAAGCCCCTTAATCAAACTGGTAACTTAGTAACTGCTGTGATCTACTTCAATCCCTAATTCAACATTCTAATGGTATTGGAAAAACACCTAAACTCAGGTACGGTTGTTTCATTTTGGATTAACTGGCAAACTAAAATATACTCTGACATGATTTAGAGCTCCACCAACATATATAGATTAAATAGGACAAGGATTTGACATTAAACTAAAACTAAGACTAAAATAAAGTTTATATATAAGAAAATCATATTTTAATGGAAAATAGTCATATTTTGTTAGGAACACACAGTGTTAATGTGCGTGAGCGTGTTGTGACACAATGCTGCCATCTTTTTTTTTTTTTTAAAGGGAATTTATATCTAATTCTTTAAAAATGTAAGTAAGATTACCTCAAGGAAGATAAATGTGTCATAAGATATTGATGAGTTTTTCTACTTTAGAAAACAGTCTGACATTTTTATCATCCATTACAAATGCAGATCCATGTACATAAGCCATGAAAGCAAAACATTTGTGATGGAAATGCCAGAGTGTTCGAATTTAAAGGAAAACTTTTTGATCTAGGGGTTATATTAAAGTACATATGAAGACTTGTGTGTGGAAGTTGTAGCAGGTGTCAGATCCAGTTACAATATGATGGTTTAAAAAAAATAAACTCCCATTTTTGCCTATGAGTAATTTTAGATTTTAACAGTGGTGACAATGCTTAAGCAGGGAACACACGTATAGATATGAGCCAGATCGATTGCCCCTTTGAGCGCCGTGCCGCTCACTGCCATCTATCTGGTCCATATCTAATGTGGCCATCCCTGTTTCCGGGATATCGGACATGACCGTAAACCACGGTCGATGCCCACTGCTTTGCATGCTGGAAACACAAAGCAGTGCGTAGTGTAATGCCTACCTTACACCTATCAATCATGCTGTACATTTTCTGTAGATCTACCAACAACTATAGTGCCTGGTACTCCTTGATTGAATACATAGTGAATCGAAGGTTTAGAAAAGACCTAATATTACATGCTTTTGGTAGAAGAAAAGTTAATCATACAGAAATTGTATGGTAAGATTGTAAAGTGCATGGGGGGCTTAAGAAGGCACAACCTACCTAAAGGTCACCATACATCAACTTTTCTTCTACCAAAACCATGTAATATGGCGACCTTTCTAATCCTTCCAATCACTATGTATTCTTTTTTAATCATTAAAGTTTTATTGAGTAATGAAAGCATACAAGTGATATAGAAATCAACTATTTCCAGTACAAAAAGCATAGGTAGTCAAAACTAAAGTACAATGGGGATAAGTTAAGGAAGAGGTGTTAAGGAGTTAAGGAAGAGGTGACAGCAGATCTGCATATTCACTCAAGGAGATGAAGAGCGTCCAAGGCGCCCAGGTGTTGGTGAACGTGTTTTCAGAGTTATGAAGGGAGGCTGTGAGGTCTTCCATTAAATAGATGTCAGAGACTTTGGTGAGCCAAAGTGCAATGGTAGGCGGATTTGGTTGTTTCCAGAGCAACAGAATACATGCCCGGGCTGCATTAATGAGATGTTTGATGAGAGATTTTTTGTATGTCACTAAAGGTAAGTGATTAAGATGAAGCAAGTAGGGAGCAGGAGAGACGCCCATGTCTTGGCCAGTGATATTTTTGATATAAGTACGAACTGAAGTCCAGAAGGGTTTGATTTTAGCGCATTCCCAAAAAATATGGATCAGAGTGCCCAGGGCCTCTTCACATCTCCAGCACCTGTCCGAGATAGTCGAGTGAAATTTGTGAAGCTGAGATGGAACCCTGTACCACCTGGAGACAATTTTGTAGCCTTGTTCCTGAAAACGAGAAGAAAGGGACGATTGATAAGCAATTCTAAGGAGTTTGTCTGTTTGTGTATGGGTAAATACCATTGAAAGGTCCGACTCCCAGGCCTTCAAAAAGGGCGGTAAGGTGGCCTGGGGGGGGGGGGGGCACCAGAGAATTATAGATCATTGAGATGCAGTGTCTTACCGGGGTCGCCTCCCTGCAAGTCTTTTCAAAATCAGTGAGAGGTCTTGAATAGCCATTTGCGTATGGGATACTGTGTAGATAGTGACGTAATTGGAGGGCACTCCAGGAATGGGGTTGCAGCTCCGCCACATTCCTTATTTTAGCCAGAGAAAACCAGGCTGACTGATCAATGAAGTCTACGGCACGAAAAAAACCTCTGTCCACCAGTGCGGTAAAAGGTTTGGAATTCACACCTGGCGTGAAGGCTGGGTTGTTTAGTATCGGGAACATCGGGGATGGTGGAGGAGAGAGCTTACTACTGCCAATGATCTTTCTGAAGATAACGATTGTGTTGCCAATCGTCGGGTGGCAGGAAATGGAGATTGGGAGGGGGTTATTCAACCAGGGTAAGCCTCGGAGGTCCAATGGAGAATCCTCCTGTTCCATGCCCACCCATTGCTTGTGTGACGAATGGCAACACCAGTCAATAATTCTGGTAAGTTGTATGGCTTTGTAGTATTTGAGGATATCCGGAAGCCCGATTCCTCCCCTATCTTTAGGATAGCAAAGCGTAGAAAAGTTGATCCTGGCAGCCCTATCGCCCCATATGAACTTCCCCAAAGCTGAACGAAGTTGCGAGAAGAATGAAGAAGGTAATTTGATAGGTAGTGCCTGCATAGTATAAAGTAGTTGGGGAAGCACTGTCATCTTAATGGCGGAGCATCTCCCAAACCATGACAAAGTGATGTCTCTCCATTTTCTTAAATCATTCTTAATTTTACAAAGAAGAGGAGTAAAATTTAGTGAAAATAATGAGCGGAGATCTGGGCTGATGTAAACTCCCAGGTACTTAATCTTGGATTGAGCCCATCGAAATGGAAAGGATGGAGCTAATTTAGCCAGGTGTGAGGGGGTGAGGTTAATGGGAATCGCCTCAGATTTTGTTATATTGATCTTAAAGTTGGAGAACTGAATATATTCATACAAGGCTGCTAAAAGATTTGGGATGGATATATGGGGGTTTGTGAGGAATAGTAGAAGATCGTCTGCATAGGCGGCTAATTTATGTTGGCCAGTTTGTTTGGTGACTCCCTGAATGTTGGGATTCTTCCTAACAGTACATAGGAATGGTTCCAAGGTAAGAATGAAGATAAGGGGAGATAAAGGACATCCTTGGCGAGTACCATTGGAGAGAGTAAAGTAATCTGACCTGGTTTCATTAACCCTAACTGAAGCAGAGGGTTTTCTGTATAAGGCTAGAATTCACGAGAGCATATGCGGACCCAGACCGACAAATCTTAAGGTAGACTCCATTAGGTTCCACGAAACCCTATCAAATGCCTTCTCGGCATCCAGTGAGAGTAAAATGGTCGGAGTGTTCGTGGAGGAGGCAGAGTGGATAATGTTTAACACTGGTGGTATTATCCCTGGCCTCCCTATTAGGGACAAAGCCAACTTGGTCTGGGTGAATGAGGTTCGGGATGAATTTGATAAGTCTGTTTGCCACCATTTTAGAGAAGAGCTTGAGATCTGTATTGAGGAGAGCTATGGGTCTGTAACTGGCACATGAAGTAGGGTCTTTGTCTTCTTTTGATATAAGGGAAATGTGGGCTCTAAGTGAATCTACAGGAAATTGATGGCCATCTCGTATGGAGTTAAAGGCAAGCAGAAGGTGGGGTGATAAAAGATCTTTGAAATGTTTGTAATAGAAAATAGTCAATCCATCTGGTCCCGGAGCTTTGCCACTTTTTGTGGATTTTAATGCTCTTTCCAATTCATCCGGCGAAAATGGAGACTCCATCTCCTCACTCGCGTCATGATCGAGGGTGGGCATCCCCGAGTTTTCTAAATAGTTTTTGATATCTGATAGAAAGTTAGATTTGTTGGGGTTGTTATTAGGTGTGGAGAGGTTATAGAGCGAGGTATAGTAGGACCGAAATTCATTGGCGATATCTGAAGATTTTGTTTTAGTTAGACCTTTATTGTCTTTAATTTGGGAAATGTATGAAGTAACTTTCTGGGCACGAAGAGCTTTGGCTAACATTTTGCTGGGTTTATTGCTAAACTCATAAAAAGCTCTTCGCCCCCTTGTGCTTGTGTTTGTTTTTGGTGAATAGTAGTGCATTTAATTGTGTACGTAGGGCTTGCAGTTTAGCACCCAGCGCCGCAGCGAGGGTTTGTTTTTGAGATTCCTCAATCTTTTGAATCTCTGCCAGAAGAGAGTTGACCTGTGAAGACAGTTCCTTTTTTCTCCTTGAGCCATGCTTTATGAGGATACCCCTAATTATGCATTTATGTGCTTCCCAGTTGCACAGAGGTGATGTATCTACTGGGTGATTAAACTGGAAAAATGATTGATTTCTTTGGTTACTTCTTGACAATTCAAAGGGTCTGAGATCAGGGCCTCATTCAGGCGCCAGGTCGGGGATCTGACTGGGAGGTCTGCAAGCTCCAACCAGAGATTGATTGGTGCATGATCTGAAAGCGTAATGTTATCAATAGAGGCCCCGTGAATCTTGGGGAGATCTCTCTGGGCTACGAAAAAGTAGTCTAATCTGGAATACATTTGGTAAACTGTAGAGTAATATGTGTAATCTTTGGTAGTGGGGTGAGTGCATCTCCAACTGTCCACCAGATGGTGAGTATGAAGATCCTTTTTCAGATGCTTCAGTTTGGTGTAGGAGATGTGCGAGGTTCCCTTTGAGACATCCATCAGAGGGTTCAAGGCAAAGTTGAAGTCTCCACCCAAAATAAGGGTGCCCTCTTGAAAGGATGAGAGAATGTTCAAAACCTTCTGAAGGAAGGTTATTTGGTCTGTGTTGGGGGAATAAACATTGGCCAAAGTGACCTTTTGCGTCCCAATCAAACCCTTCAGGATAATATATCGTCAGTTAGGATCAATACAGGAGTCGATCAGCGACCATGGGACTTTTTTAGAAAAAAGAACACTAACCCCTTTGGCTTTAGCGATGGGTGAGGGACAGTGATAGACTGTGGTATAGTATGCATTGTTTGTTTGAGAGCTGAAAATGAGTCTCCTGTAAGAATACTATGTGAGAATTCAGTTTCTTGAGATCATGGAGCAATCTAGATCTCTTTTCAGGTATGGAGAGACCACAAACATTATACGAGGTCAGTTTGAGGGCGGTGACTATAGGTTGTGCCATTCTGCAGATTTGCTGTACAGGAAGGGAGTTAGGAGGATAGATGAGAGGTGGAGGTATGGAAAGAAGAAGAAAGGGTAAAAAGCCAAGAAGATCAGCTAAAGTTGAGAGAGAGAGGGAACAGAAAAAATAAAGAGAGGTATGAATGCCGAAGTGATAGCAAGCGTAGAGAGGCACTCGGGCGCACCTCTAGATTTCTAACAAAGGAAACTATGAACTCCGAAAACTCAATGGGTCGGAGTAGCCTATGTGGGAGCTTTGGAAGACGAGCAGGGGGGGGAGGGGACCGGGCACAAGGGAACCCATGTGTATGTCGAGGGTAAACAGGGGTATCAATGCATAACGGAGGGAAGTATGTAAAAGGAAAGGTGACTAGAGGTATATGGTGAATAGTAATGTGGAATAGTGATGGAATGGGCAGACCGCTAGGGTACGGATCCATTAGGGTAAGTAATGTGTGAGGGCAGGTTCGGTAATGAAAAAGATCACCAGCAAGTGTGGTAATCTGTCTGGCTGTTACAGCCAAGCTGGATCCAGCCTGTAAATTTCAAATTTGTCACGGATGAACAAAAACTGTGCTAATTTTCTCCTTAACATAGAACAATCAAAACCTGAGGGTAACCCCCAAGAATTAGAGCACATAGAGGATAACAAAGTGAAACATGAAAACATAACGAGGAGTTAAATGACATGAGTGTTACCTGCGCTTAACCTCACCAAACCGAGGACGCGCCGATAAGACAAGTTATAGGATGACACCGGAAAATGGCAGGTGAAGTTCTCAGATACGTAAGGAGTAAACTAAAACTAGGCCAGGCAAACTGTGACCAGCCCCATAGGCGAGATAGTGAACCTGAAGTAGGTATTAAAGATTGTAATGAGAAAGGTTCATCTCCAAATATGCCAGTCCGTGCGACCGAACCGGACCCGTCACTTAAACCTCAAACTAGTCACGAATGAACACATATTGTGCTAAACTTCTCCCTCATATCTAACACTCATAAGCCAGGGATAATCCTGCTAGTTATAGCATATTGAATGGAACACAGCATGACATGTAAAAAAGGACGAAAGGTCGAATGACCTGAGCGTAATCAGCACCCAACCTCACTAAACCAAAGCCGTGCTGATAAGACACGTTATAGGATGAGACTGGCTAATAGTATGTAAAGTTCACCGGTGTGTTTGGTTTAACACCAGGCCAGTCTAGGTGGAAGCCATAGGCCCAGGAAGCCATATGCGCCTAGTTAGCATACCTGCATTAAGTACTAAAGTTTGTGAGATCTTGGAGTGGTGATCCTAGGCGGCGATATTCTCTGGGGAGGCCTAGATCTACTTCGGAAACAGGGTCGTTGCGGTAGCCCAACGGGGGTGGACTCATCCCTGTGTGCCTTCAGCCAGTCAGGGACAGAAATGTGATCAGTTCCAAAAATTCAAACAGATCTGGAAGTTGGGTGTGTCTGTGTAGTAGGAATGTTTCTCCATTTTTCCGAACTCGTAGGTGGAAAGGATGGCCCCACGCATAAGTGGCCTCCTTGGAGCGGATCAGGTCCAATAGAGGGCGAAGACAGCGCCTCATCTGCAGGGTATTTCTGGAGACATCTGGCAGTATTTGAATGCGCGCCCCATCAAAATCAACCGGACTGTGGGACCACGCCTTGCACATGAGCTCATCTTTCAGGGTGAAAAGGTGAATATGACATAAGACATCTCTAGGTGGAGCGTTAGGTGCTGAGCGTGGGGCTTGAACTCTGTGAACCCTGTCCATAACAATATCAGTGTCCAAGGGACGGTTGAGGACCGTGTTGAAGATGGTAGTAACTGTTGTTTTGAGATCCGATCTGCCTGTTGCTTCTGGAATTCCTCGGATCCTGACATTATTTCTCCTGTTCCTATTTTCATTATCCTCTGAGTGAAGGAATAAGTCGAAATAGTTCTTTTGGAGTATTTGTAGGTTGAGCTTGAGATTGGATAGACGGGCCTCGGTAGAGGACGAGGAGGATTCCAAATTGGAGACTCTGGCATCTATGGCAGTGACTGATTGATTAACTGAATCCAATTCTTTTCGTAGTGCTCCCTCTATTCTTGCGCCCAGTGCATCAAGATCTCCCTTAGTCGGGATAAATTTGAGTAAGGCTTGCAATTCAAGTGGGAGTGTGAGACCGTCAGTCGCAGAACCATCCGAGATGGATGGGGAATTGGGGGGGGGGGGGGGGGGGGGGGGGGGGGGAGAAGGTCAGTGAATGTATAGGTGAGGAGCCAGAGTCACAGGGTGGAGAAGGTAGAGGAGCCGCAACCAGTGATTTGTTTTCACTGGATTTTTGAGCTGCTGCTGTGGTTTGGCGGGTGGATGCCATTTTATTCTTTTCTGTGAGCTTGGCTTTTTTATCTTGTTGTGGATAGAATGACCAAAGGTCTGCGGTTGACCGATGAGAACCTTTTTTTGAGGTCTTGTCTGCTTTCAACATGTATATTAAATGGCTGTGAGTTGAGATAACGGTAGACAAGCCTGTAATGAACTCCCTTGTCACGGTGCCCCCCTGAGGAGCGAAATCACTCCTGCATGTTAGAGTTTATGTCTGAAGTGCTTTTCCTTAAGAAAAAGGTATTTCAATTCTTGAAGGGATCCAATTTAGATGAAACCACCTATTGGGAGATGTGAGTGTGGGCTTTCAATTGGAGAACAGTGCACCCCCAATACAAGTGACCAGGAAGAGGTGCTTGTAGCAGGCCTTAATATGGTGTGGAATATGGGCCTAGACAGTGTTGCACAAGGTAAAGGTTCCTGTGATGTGATGAAGGCCCAAGTATGAGGAGGCTCTGTCTCTGGCGGGTCCCAAGGATATAGTTAAAGACGGCTGGTCCGCGCAGCAAGGAGTAGATGGTCATATAGCAAGGTGGAAAGACTGATAGGCCTCAGACTCAGTCCAGGAGTGAGTGGCTCAGAGGATGGACAGGGTGTCTATCCTACCTTGCAGCTCTTGGATGGATCCTGTGGCAGAAGGATTGCGCTCCCTCCGTCGCGTTGTAGGCCGCAGCCGCGAGCTAAATTTTGAGCCTCTCCGGATTGGTCGGCTTCCGGGCACCAAGAGAAGGACTCCTTGTGGTGGAGATCGCCAGGGAGGGTGTCCGCTGGACCCTTAGAGGTGTCTTGGAGGGTCTGGGATCCTTAATTCAGCACTAACTGCACGGGGTAATGGCGCGCTAGGCCGAAGCCGCGGCCTCACGTGATTTCGCCGCCGGGTCGTGCGGATCGCCGATGTGCGGACTCAGTCCGATGGGTCAGGTGGGTAAAGGGGACTGGTATAAGCCCTTCCAGGGGTCTTAATCCCTATTAAAGTGAGGATTTTGTGCCAAAATTGTGGGGTAAGCACGGAGCTCGCACAGAGATCTGCTTATCCCCTGCCTGCCAAGCCACGCCCCAATCACTATGTATTCTATCAGGGAGGACCCGGCACTACATAGCGGTGATATATACCTTCCAATCACTATGTATTCTATCAGGGAGGACCCGGCACTACATAGCAGTGATATATACCTCCCAATCACTATCTATTCTATCAGGGAGGACCTGGCACTACATTGTTGTTTGAAGATCTAAAGGGAATTGTACAGAATGATGGAAAGGTATATGGTGGGCTTAAGGAACAATGCTACTTTGAATTTACTTGAACTTCAACCAGGTTTGTCCCCTATTGCTGCACAAAAACTTTGTAAACAGAATGAACAAGTAATTAGTGATTTGTTTGGAGGACTATGGAAAAGAAGTATGTTCAAATGCTCTTTTGAATGAAGAGGACCTAGTATGGTCTATTACATAGACCAGTCTATTAACTTCCCTAGCGGTTGTGACGAGCCCAGCTCGTCCAGAGTTTGTGTGAAGAACAAA
>CM070040.1:57958152-57978427 GCA_036250615.1 Ptychadena robeensis | reverse complement strand
ACTCCTCGACTCCGACTCCACAGCCCTGCCCCCTACAAAATCCCCAGAACAGACAGAGCCCCCACAGGATAATAGGACGTAGTAAAGGATATGTGCAATGACGAGAGTGGGGATGAGAAATCAAGGTGCCCAGGAATGGGTGGATGGACATATGTGTAACTCTTCTCTGATAAATGTTAGAGGGGGGCCTTGGAAGCAGGCGGAGGGTGTAATCCAAGGGCAATACGGAAATCATTGGTAAATTATCCACCCCTATGTATGTTTATGCTTTTTTCTTTTTTTTTAGATCCGTTTTTTCTGTCTTCTCTCACTGGGAAAGGCAATATAGCGATTGGCTAGGAATGCATGTATAAATTTGAATTTATGCTGGGCGCGAATGGGGGAGGTGATGGAGTAACCGCCCATCGGTTGCCCTTACCCCACATAGGTTGCTGCCTAATTAGATAGGGCAGTAAGTGGTTACACGTTAGTATATGTACTTATTGTACTTATTGTAGATTGTTAGTCTTCCCTTTTTCTGGGATAGTTTGTCTGTTCCCCCCCCCCTGTTTCTTTTTTTTTCTTTCCCTCTTTTCTCCTTTCTCTTTTATCTCTTTTTTTCTCTCCTCTTCTTCTTGTTTTTTTTAAGGAGGCGGCTCATAGACATATCGTTGCCCAACACCCCATTACGTCGTATTGGAATCACCACACTAAACTGAAAAGGTCTGAACAATCCAGCTAAACGTCATAAAATTTTCTATGCGCTCCATAAACAGAAGGTACAAGTGGTAATGTTACAGGAGACCCAAAAAACAGACCAGATCCCCACTTGTAATAACAGATACTATGCAACCTGGACACACAGCACCTTTGCGGAGTCCAAGGCTAGAGGAGTGGCAATTGCCTTCCATCGCTCCCTACAACACCAAATTATAGATGCAAAAGTAGATCAAGCGGGCAGATATGTATTTGTGAAGGCAACCATATGGAATAAAATGTTTACGTTTGTGTCCCTCTATCTCCCTAATTACAACCCAGTGGAAGAAGCCATGCAGTCCCTTTCAGATCTTTCTAGGTTTGCGGAGGGCTTGATTATAATGGGGGGAGATCTTAATTTTGCGATGGACCCAAAGGTCGATGCCTCGACCGGTAAGACATGGATAGCGTACAAAAAGATTAATCTCTTTAAGAAAATTATGTTTGAACATCAGTTGGTTGATGTTTGGAGACTATTGAACCCAACCACAAAGGATTATACGTTTTTCTCACCAGTACACCACTCTTAATTACGCATAGATTATTTATTTACCAGCCACGCAGTGTTGGGATTGAACCCATGTTCATCTATATCTCCTTTCCCACTATCCGACCATTCCTCAGTTTCTCTTTATTTTGACTTACCTGACACATGGAAACCATTTGGGACTTGGCGTCTCAACGACACACTACTTCAGGAGGAATGATGTAAGGACCTCTATTGATAACTTTATAACAGACCATGCTCGGGACCAGACAGCACCACCGTACAAGTGGGAGGCCTTTAAAGCCGTCATACGTGCAGTATTCATTAAACATGGATCCCGACTTAAGAGGGAAAGGGACAACGAAATTAGAACTACATTAGCTACACTGGACAGGTTAGAGGCCCTCCATAAAATTAATACCACTTCAGCGGTCTATGAGGAACTAGCAAGAACTAGAACTCATCTTCTTTCTCTATACGACTTTTCATATCGCAAATACAGTATGTATGTCCCTTGCCCCCTACATACAGGAAACAGCGTTGCCGCTGTTGGATCCAGAAGAGATACAGGCGATGGAGGAACCGTTCACTGAGGAGGAAGTTTCCGCAGCTATTAAGACATCACCAGGGGGAAAGAGCCCAGGCCCAGATGGATATACGCCCTAATTTTATAAAATATTCTCTTCCCAACTGACCCCAGTTCTCACTTCGGTCTTCAACTCTATATCCGATACCTCTGCTTTCCCATCCCAGAGCCTGGAAGCGCACATCTCGTTGATACCCAAGCCTAATAAGGACCACACTTGTTGTGGGAACTATAGGCCAATCTCATTAATTAATCTAGATGTGAAGATCTTTTCTAAAATGATCGCAAATAGACTAAAGGTATTCCTCCCTTCCCTTATTCATTTTGATCAGGCAGGATTTGTCTCGGGTAGGGAGGCACGAGACAACACTATTAAAACAGTGCTTTTGTATGAGGCGTCGCACAAACACCAAATCCCCATGTGCTCACTATCAGTAGACGCAGAGAAGGCCTTCGATAGGGTCAGTTGGCCTTTTCTGGAGGCCACCCTGCAACAGATAGGGATTGGTCCCACCGCTCTGCAAAGGATTATGGCTCTATACACCGCCCCACAGCTAGGGTAAGGGTAGATGGCAGCCTATTGGCGTGTTTCCCGATTCTTAACGGTACCCGGCAGGGATGTCCCCTGTCACCGTTGCTGTTCACGTTAGTGGTCGAGCATTTAGCCATTGCGGTGCGAAATAACCCGGACATTAAGGGCATAAAAATAAGTGGACACGAATATAAGATGTCATTGTTTGCCGATGATCTCCTGTTTTATGTGGCTGCCCCTCATGTTTCTCTCCCCGATTCGGAGCCCTTAGTAACTTCAAAGTTAACTACGCCAAATCAGAAATCTTGAATATATCCCTGCCGACTACTGACATGTCAACAGTAATCTCTAATTTTTCTTTTCGAATATGTACTAGATCACTGAAATACTTGGGATTGAAACTCACAGCTGACCCACAAGAGTTATTTGATCACAATTATTTGCCACTATATCAAAGACTCAAAACTCTCCAAGCATCTTATAACACAAAATTCTATTCATGGTTTGCATGGATAAATATCCTGAAAATGGATATCTTGCCCAAGGTGTTGTATTTTTTCCAAACACTCCCAATCTATCTCCCCACTAAATATTTGAAATCACTCACATCCCTGTTCAGACAGTTTGCGTGGCAGGGAAAGAAAGCTCGGGTATCTCTTGCAACACTCAGTCTTCCGAAATCTAAGGGGGGGAGCTGGATTGCCGAATCCAGTGACTTATTACTATGCGACCTTGCTAACACGCATCGTGGACTGGTTCCACAATAAAGAGGTTAAGTTATGGGTCACCCTAGAACGTGATATGTCTAATAGAGACTTACGCTCTCTTCCTTGGACGGTGAGAGATGCCAAAATGAAAGCAACTCTACCCTCCCTGACAATAGCACTGTTGACAAAATTGGATACTCTTCTGTGCACTTCACCAAACGTTTCTACTAGCCCAGGCCCACTCACTCCTTTGTTTAGCAACCCCCTATTCCCCCCTACACTGAATAGTCACAATTTCTTAGGCTGGAATACCTCAGAACATTTCCACTTTTTTCAAATCCTGCAACAGGGCAGGCTGCCAGGGAGAGATGAGATGCCACAGGAAGTGGTGGCGTCACCCCGATTCTGGCTGCACTACTTTCAATTTTATGCTTTTTACCACTCCTTCGCGGACAAAAGCAGCCTAGCACGCTCACTCACTTTATTTGAAAAGCTCCTTATTAATGAAGAGACACCGTCACATAAGGTATCAATTATCTATTCTCTACTCAGTCAAGAGGATCCAACATTATATCCGACATATGTAAGCAGGTGGGAGAGGGAATTGGGGAAGTCCTTCAAGCAATCTGAATGGCACAGAGCGTTCCATTTAACATATGGTACATCTATAACTAGTAAAGCACAGGAGACAAATTTTAAAATCATCACAAGATGGTATCAATGACCAGATGTGCTGCACAAATATGCACCAGAACGATCTGACAGATGCTGGCGATGCTTAACCAACAAAGGGGACATGACACATATTTGGTGGGGATGCCAGGTTATACATCTGTTCTGGGATAAAGTGTCCTTGATGTATAACACCATGCACTCCCTCTCTTTGAATGGATCACCCGAGATCGCCCTCTTGTCTATGCTACCGGGTTCAGCAAGGGCTGTGATCTCTAGACATTGTTATCCACATGCCTGCCCACAATCCAGGAGTGGATAGCGGAACTTGATAAACTGGAACGTTTAGAACGACTGGTGGCAGAAGACAATGGGAGACTGGAGACCTTTCAAAAGACATGGGGTCTGTGGCAGCATTTTCGTTCCTCATCGGCAATGCAGGCCCTGCTCTAGTGGGGGATTAGTTGACGAGAAGCGGCTTTACATACATTAGGGTATGCCCCTTCTTCTTTTTCTTTTTTTGTTTCTCTTCCCCTTTTTCTCTTTTTTATTCTTTCATTTTCATTTTTCCTTCTTTGGTTCTTTATTTTTTTTTTTATCCCCATGTGTAAGGTTCTTCATCTTCAATGCTAGCGATCAATTTAGGCAAGATATGATTATCAAGATTGTGGTACCTAGATGGGTATTAGGCTTAATATGTGTGCCAGATTTATAGGTACCCATAGGAAATCGCAATGTTAAGTATTTGAAGGCCGTGTTGATGTTGTGTATGTTTTTTATAAACTAATAAAACTTTATTATACGAGAAAGTTGTGCTGTCAGTTACCCAATTACTCCCCCCACCCCCATTCTTAGTCTATGGCACATGTTGCACCAGCCTCACGGTTGCACTGCCTTGGGAGCATTAAAAACCTTGTTCCCAGACGACCATCTGTATTTCACTTTCATAATACTTGCTTTACCCAGTCAGCATTGATACCCCCTTCATCCCATGTTTTACTTGGTTTTGTTTTACAATTTTTTATCTAGATAATATAACTTCAATATATTTGGGCTAGAAATTGGAGAAAATTGCAAAAATGTTTTGTAACCAAAAATTAATTTTTATGTTAGATAATCAAGTAAAATATAGAATATAAATTGAGCAAATTGTACCTTTTCTAAAGTAAATACCGGTCAAGGTTGGAGAAAATGTTCTACATATTTTGTCTTTAGATAGTACAAAAAACGTAAATAATATTTTTAGGACATTGTCAAGAAAATAAATCTGTTTGTTCCAGCATACGAGTATTGCCCCATATGAAAACCAATTTGCTGATGGAAGTGCTCCCTGCTCTGTTGCGGCTTATTGGCTGTTCAGAAGCACAGTAGCGGAGCATCTCCCCATGTGATTCTTATGGAAGGTGCCCCTCTTTGTAACTACCCATTGGTGTAACTTCCAGTGCTCAAGATGGCGGCGCATGACAGAAGAGAGAATTGGAAAACTTTAGAAGATGTTAAAATTGTGCCGAGCTTAATGGATAATGGATTCAGTTTTTCATTTTGTTCATTCCCCTTGAACTGTCCTCTGGTCCAAGATCAGAACCAAAGCCCTACATTTAGAGAGGGTTACAATACATGTTTAGGTACCCAAACCTCTCAATTCATTATTTACCATCCACCAATTTACCTCTAACCCCTACCTTTTTTTCATCATGTGCCCAGTCTGAAAAATTCCAGGGCTTAAGACCTGTTTCCTTAAAATGCCTTTTAAGCAATGATAACATTTTATCGTATATACTCAAGTATAAGCCGACCTGAGTATAAGCCGAGGTACCTAATTTTATCTACAAAAACTGGAAAAACGTATTGGCTCGAGTATAAGCCGAGGATGGGAAATGCAGAGTTTTCTAAATGAGAAAAATATAGAGAAAGCACCATTGCCCCTAGGAATTAATCAAACAGGATTCATCTTAGTGCCACAACCTCAATTAATTTAAGAGAACACAGGTTTAATATTATTATTTGAATTGAATTGTATTTGAACTAGTAACTGGCCACCAGGTGGCAGTGTGGAGTTTGTTGATATCAATCACCTGTTAGTCGGCAATCCTGGAGAGCTGAACGAAGATATGCAGTGAAGAGGGAAGCTGCATGCCTAAAATTTAGCTTGGTAATCCAGCTTAGGTGAGTGGACAGTCTGCTGACTCGAGTATAAGCCGAGGGGAGCATTTTCTGCCCATTTTTTTGGGCTGAAAAACGTAGCTTATACACGAGTATATACGGTATATGTTGGTGGGTAACCTCTATGACTAAAGGTATTTATAGGCCAAAAGATGAAATTCTCCCAATTGTGTTTCCCAAATTATGGCTGCAGCTTAAGATCTTCTTTTTCTCTTCATCCATCCATGTCATATATGCACCTGCAATCCAAATGTGCATGACTGGGGAATGCTGCTTCCGTAAAATATATTTATCACGGCTGCACATCTTACGGCTCTTTCATGTATTGATAGCTGAATACATAGTGGGTTTCTCTCTATTCTTGGCTGTATCAAGTCTTGGGTCGCATGTATATTGGTATTGCAGTGTTTTCCATGTAGAACATACAGGGTCTCATATCAGTAATTTGTAAAATGAATAATCTGCATCTTGACCCCTCTTCTGTTATTTGTATTTGGCTTATTTACTAAGGCATGGCTTGATGTCTAACATTGGCAACTACATACCAATACACACCTGATATTAGTAAGTCTGTACTGTGCTAAAATAATCTTTTACTTTTCAAACCCCTTTATCTATAATATACACATATATCTTTCACTAAAGCATGTTTTTTTCTACCTATGGAGGGAGTAGGTGGCCCAGGAACCCTTTATTTCTAGTCTGTCTCAAGGGAGAACAATGCACATTACTCTCAATGATGATCAGCAGTTAGTCTCAGTTTTTCTTGCCATTCATTGATGTTTGGTGTCATCTGCTTATTGACTTTTTTTACTCATCCCATATCTACAGTAGGTGTCAATCTAGACAGATCCCATAAAATTTGCCAAAGACTAAAGCATATGTGTATGTGTGCTGATACCTGTACCTCTTCTTTTTACAATGCCACTAGATCTGTTATCATACGCTGTGGAGCGGTTTGGCTCTGTAGGTAGGTTGACTTAGTAGACTTTATTTCATTTCTAGAAATCAGAGCTGCTACATGCACTTGCCAATACTTGTGCTTCTGACTAATGTCACTAACAGCAGAGCGCATGACCGCATTTACTAATAGTGCTAAGTAGTAATCAAAAGATCCTTGCTGATTTTTGATCAATCACATTATAAAAGCCAAATGTGTGCCTGTTTGCTAGGTTTGACTGCTACTTTCAGTATGTGACAAAGGATGAGGGTAAACATTTTGTGGAAGAGATTAAATATTTGGAAAGAATTTGGGAATGGTAGCATACATTACCAATGGTCTTAAAATCCCTTAGAACATGGTTATTGAGCTCCATTGTACCTTAGCACAATGCCATACCCCAGGACTACATATATTTTTGGCTTTGCCTACTACTGCATTGGTCATAAATCAAGTGTAACCACCAAATGTAGCAAAATTGTTGACTGGACATTTAATGTTCCCAAATTGTCTTGTTGAATTACTCTAAAGCAGGGTACAGACGTGGAGATATGGGTCAAATTGATGGCCGTTCGAGCACCGTGCGCGCTCATGGCCATCTATCTGACCCATATTATCTGCCCCTATAGCTGTTTTCGAGCGGGACAAATCAATCCCTCCCGAAAACAGCCTTATCGGACATGACCGTTAATACGGCGATGTCCGATGCTTTGCCTGGGTCTCCAGGCAAATCTGGGCTGAGGAGGAGGAGCCGGGGAGACAGTTCTGTGCTCCACCGCTTCTCCGATATCTGACAGCAGCGTGATGACGGCATCACGCTGCTGCAGGGTACATCGGACAGCTCGAATATCGAGCCGTCTGTACCCTGCTTTAGATTTCAACTGTGACAGAATGCTTATTTTCTCAATGTGTTGGATGGGAACACCTAAAGTATACATAGTGCCTGTGCAATTCCAAGAATGACCAAAGTCTTACAAAATGTGCATTACCATATTGCAGTGTTCCCTAATGCTTGAAGTATCATTTAAAACAAGTTTTGTTATTTAAAATGCATGTCTTAGTCAAAAGTCTTATTTTTATTTGAAAAATGCTTATACAAGTCAGTATAGATTGAAAATGTTATGTGCGTCCCTTTAGTGATGCAGAGGGCCACATCAATGCCCTCCATATCAATTCAGTTGCCCATCACTGCTCTAATATGTGGGGATATATTTATCATCTAGCTCCACAAACAATTTTACAGTGAGTTAAATATATATGTTGGAAGAAATAGAAATAAAGTCCATATTGTAGGCTTCTTATATAGAAACTGTAACCTGCTCATGCGATTTTATGCAATGTTCACATGGGTATTGGGTGTGTGTTAGTCCTTTATCATATATATATGTTTTCCTTTTTCTGGGGCAGAATCTGCCGTCAATGAAAAGCTCATGTGTCCATGCGTATGGGGCTGCATGTGCACAGGGGAGTTTATATTATTAATTTATATGGTACTTAAAAAGAATCCTCCCAAATACAAAATCAGACCCCACTTGGCATACGGTCTGGCAGGCCTGGATAGGTGCGGGGGGCACAAATAGCATGGCATGCGGTGTCAGGCATTTGAAATTTATTTTTTACAATTCTGCAAAAATGTCTGCAAAAAATGTAAAAAAATACCATAAGGGCTATACACTATATGCGCTGTGTTGCATTTTTATAAACGTGCGTTTTTTTAATGCATGCGTTTTCTCAAAGATAACCAATATTTCCATTCACACTGCATGCATTGTGTTTTTAGATACTTTTTTTATAATCCCTGCTGCATGCATATTTGATGCTTTAAAAAAAAAATGCAAACGCAGATGTAATGTGCAAAAGGTATGCGTTTTTCTATATATGCAGAAACGCATTGCTTTAAAAAACACATATAGTGTTAAAGGGCCCTCAAAGGGCTGAAGACGTTTTTTTTCAGCGATAAAAAGAGGCAAAAACACAACTCAACGTCCAAGTGAGCCTAGCCTTAATCATATCGCCTTGGAGAGCTTTAAAGGTGCCCAATAGATGAGGGACTTCAGAGGATTGGCAGGCACTCTTTGTGTGCCGGACTGCCGTCCCCATCCAAAGTAATGGGATCGGCCAGGAATTTACTGACATGTTGGATCACCGTGTGATCCGACATGCGGGAGGATCCTGGCTGATCTGACCAGGTGGGCGTACACGATTTTCTGTGACTGCCTTGCAATTGGCAGGAACGTGCATGGCGGTCGATTGGCAGTAAAATCAGGCAAGAATCTGCCTGTGTATGGCTACCTTAAGATTTGTAAGAGTTCTTAACCCATGGTCTATGTAATGTATATCATTAGGCCTTCTGTGAAAAATGTGGCACCATATCAGCCCAAATGAATGCTGGGTTTAGATATTTAATGATATTTAATGTGAACCTCTGGACAAAGATTTCTTCCTGTGACTTTTTTCCAAAATGCATTTTTTTGCACCTCCTTCTAATTCATCTGATCTCTATGTTCTCCTTTTTGGATACAGTAAATACATATTGTAATAGTAAACTGGTGTCCCTGCTTATAGAATCATTTGGGGCCGGGCAATTTATTTTAGCCAATGATATTTGTTTTTTCTTTTTTAGTAAAAAAGGTAACCTGCAATTTTAGGTAATTAGTGTTTGGATACCACATTTGGAAGGTGCTGTAGTGAGAGACCAGAGTATCACTTCTAGTTCCTCTGAGATCATCTAACATCTGGAGGAAGAATGTATATTTATAGGAAATAGTACTTAGTAAGTCTGGGGATATTCATATGGCCTTTTCCCGTAAAACAGATGTATTCGATAAGGTCGCAAATGTGCTGTAGCTATAAATGGCCAATTACAATTCTTTTTTTAGAATGGGAGAGGCATTTTGCTTCATTGCTATTGGCTATTTCACTTTGTACTTTTTTGGCATTATGCAATATACTCGATTTACTAATACGTCATCCAATACATTTACCATTCCCTTTTATAATAAGAGTAGATCTCAACCTAATCAACAAAATCCTGTGATATCTGATAATTCCAAAATTTGATTTTATTCTTATTAAATGTCTCTTGTTCTCCTGGTCATGGTGGTTACATAATGTTGGCCAACATTCAGCAAGGTTGGCAATCAACTGTGTTTCCAACACTGAGTTTGGATACATTATAAAGTGTTTTAGCATTAGCGTTTAGTTTAAACAATGACCATTAACTCCCTGAAACCGCCGCCCTGTAGCCGTGTGTAGTCTGTTTGGTCCCTTGGAATATTGTCAGATATTGACAACCACTGCCAGGCTTTCCTAATGGGCAACCACTTCCAATCTTAGGTTCCCCATGTGGCCGATGCTGTTTCAACCCACCCTGTAAAATATCCCTAAGTGTATAACAGCCATAATATATATGGTAAGCAAAACCATTTTTTTGTAATATATATATATAATTTGTTTAGATTTTTATTCTTAAATGCACTCTGCCATACATTGACCTGTCCGGGGTCATGTTTTTTTTATTGTTGGCCATGGTCATATGAACTTCGAGTGTAGACATTATCTACCACCATTATCAGAAACCACTGCTTGAGCAATGACTTCAGACTGGAGCATGTACATGTAGACAGGAAGTGAATTCAAAGAGGCTGCATCCTAGCAATGTACAATGGTTAAGTAGAATAATATTATTATCATTTATTTATATAGCGCTAACTTATTACACAGCGCTGTACAATACATTAGAGTTGAGAAGGCACACAAGATAACACACACGTACATGGTTATGACACAGGAGGAGTAGAGGACCCTGTCTGATTGCGCTCACAATATAAATCTTTATGGAAGAAGCTCCTTGCTACCACATATGAAGGTTGGCAGGTTTAATTAGCTCTTCTCTTCCCAGTTCAAGGCAGGGCAGAAGGATATATCAATACAGATTCTGATATCTGATGTTTTTGGCATATGTTTTTATTATTAAGTGATAGGAACTCACAACTATGTTATACAACACTTTTGTGCGTCTGCCTGGAGTTCATTGTTTAAATAACTAAAAGAACATTTTATAGCTTAGTTTATACCAGTAGTTATATGTGAACTGTTTGCAGCAAATTTGGCAATATAAAAAAGCAAAATCATATCTGTTATCATATTTATTGTTGTTTTTAAATATTCATTTTAGTTCACAAAGGCTGTTCAAGAAAACCATGTGTATTGGACAAAGTTTAGTTTATGGCTGCAATGGTGACGCTATGTAGATGAGTAGTATCTTGCATTACAGCAGGGGTACCCATATTTTTTTGGTTAGTGAGTTACTTATAATACGTCAAGGTCAAAATAATCTACCAACAGTCCCTTCAGTTATTAAAGTTATTCAGCTTCATTGTGTGAATACAGACACAGTCCAGGTTTGTGTTTAAAAAACGAGCCAATTCCCCTCTTGTTGGGACTTAACGTTGGAGTGCTGGAAATATTTAGTTAGCCAGAGATTATAATAATGCATAATGAGAATTTCTTTTATAAGGACTGTAATTTAGTCCACATATACATTACATACATAAACTTGTACAACAGATATATGTGACAATATTGGCACAATTAAAAATAAGTCTTAGTCGGTCTATTTATACTTTGGTTCTGTCGGTGCAGCCAACAAAGACAAGTACCATCGGTCAAAAAGACTTTTTGACTGATGGTACTTTTCTTTGTTGGCTGCACCGACTCTGATGATATATCTCTTTCTGGCTCTACAGGTCCGATTGTTGTTTGGTGTGTGCCACCTGATGAAGCCGTATTAACGGCGAAACATGTCGCATTGGGCACACCTACAAACAACGCCAAAGTTCTATATATAGACCGACTAAGACCTATTTTTAATTGTGCTAATATTGTCACATTTATCTGTGTTGTCCAAGTTTATGTATGTAATGTATATGTGGACTAAATGTATATGTGGACTAAGTCCTAATAAAATAAATTCACATTATGCGTTATTAATAATCTCTGGCTAACTAGATAGCTCCAGCACTCCAACGTAAAGTCCCAACAAGAGGGGAATTGGCTTGCTTTCCAAATAACTGAACTTAACGGGATGGGACTGCTGGAGTAATTACTAAGTTTGATCCATATATTTTCTTTTTTTCAAGTCTGTGTTAATAAAGCAGAGCAAAAAAAAAAAGGTCTACTCCAAGTGCCTTTACGATCGCCCAGTAGATCATGATTGATGGTGTGTGCACCTCTGTATTACAGTGTAATTACATGGGGTGTAAAAAGAGGAAACCAATGGCTGGATTCTGATTGGTGGCTGTGTGGAGAGTTCCGCCTGAAAAGTGTTTGGGGGATGCCTAGTGCTGCGTCTACCCGGCTGGAGATGCGGTGTTTGAATTTGAATGGTCCCTTAATTGATTAAATGTGGATTCCTTAGATATCACCATAAGTCATAAAAACATTTGCAGAGGTTCTCTTCACTGCTTCCTGCTGAGTTCTGTAAACTATTGCAAAGGCTTAAAATTCCCTGATCTAATATCCATAAGCTGATATCTGATTGTGGAATGAGATAATTGTGTGCTTTGTACATAATTTTTGCTCTTTTTACTACCTGATATTGTGCAACAAAAAATGTAAGTATTCACACAGCTCTGTGAACTGCCCCCCCCCCCTCCATATGACACTCCTGCTGCTGCATGGGCTGAGTCCCCCACGGGCGGGCCAACATTTAAGGACCTCTTTTGTATACTCTAGGCTGCAAGGTCATTTAAACATTGGCAACCCCTCTTATTTCTCTACATTTGTTTCTGTTGGCCTCCAATGAACATTTATTTTTTTCTGTTCTTGGTGTGTAGATGTGAATCTTGAATACAGTCTGACAGATGATTACTGCAAGCATCACTTTCTGGTTGGGCTTCTGTTGAGAGAAATGGTACAAGCCCTGCAGGACAACTGTGACATCAGATACGCTGCAATCTCTACACTCAAATTTCTGCTGATCAAACATGCCTTCGATAACAGGTTTCAGCACAAGGTAATGACTACTGACAGGAGCTCAAAATTTTATCTTGATTTCTAGCTTACAGCCTAGATTAGCTTACATTTTGTATTATTTATTTATTTATTTATATTTAGACTTTATGTATGATTTATCATGTGTTGCCTAACACTCCTAAAATGTATAGTCTTGAAGCAGGTCTAAGGGAAACAATATAAAAACTGCTGGAAGTTACAGGGATTTTAGGTAAAAGAACAAATTCTTTATTACCAAAAAACGTTTCCACTGTGCAATTTTGGTTAGTCTTTGTACACAATAGGTAATGCTTTGTATATCCCAGCTCATTCATGCCAAAAATACAGCCAACTGTTAAGGTGTTCATACACAGATTCTCCCTCCATAGATGAGGGACAGACTACAGCATGATGACTTCATCACCTCGTAGCCGGCCCCTGTGTGCCGGCCATTACTGCCGTCCCCATCCAAAGTAGATAAAAGCGAGAGCACGCCTGTCGTTCGGCCGCAAAATCGCACTGCAGGTTTGCAGCGTGTATGGGGACCTTTAGAGATGGCTCATATGCACACAGACATTTATCACCCTATCCAATAAGTATCTCAGAATCCTAAAGAAGAGTCAAGGAAGTACTCTGTTGATAACTGGAGCCTCTATGATTGGTGGAGAAGGGCATACGAGAATATACAGGCAAGTTTGCAATTTAGTGCGTCTTAAAATTTTTCGACGCTCATCTACACGCATAGAATAGCCATATCAGAGACAATACAAATAAAATACAAATAACATGATCATGTTTTTTCTTTCAGAACCAACAAGCAAAAATTGGCCAGCTTTACCTGCCTCTGGTGGGGATGTTGTTGGAGAATGTTTCCAGATTCACTGGACGGGACTTCCTGTATCATTGCACACCCATGTCAGCTTCTGTAAGTTTTTCTCCAGGGAAAGTTGTTTAGTTAATATTAATTGTAAATAAGTGGTCTTTGAGGCAAAGCATATTCTTTGGGGCACTGAATATCAAATATCATGGAATTATAATTCTATTTATGTGACAATCAGGTTAGTTCCATTCAGATGGCTTATAATCTATTCCTACCCACCAAGATTGACTCGCAGGTGTGCTTTGTGTTTGATTATTAAGTAAATAGAAGTGATAATTTATTAATGTTCAATAACACCCTGCACATTATACAGTCCTGATCAAAAATTGAAGGCCATTTGAACAATGGCAAAGAATCATATTTAACATTGTTGGATCTTAACAAGGTTCCAAGTAGAGCTTCAACATGCAACAAGAAGAAAATGGAGTGAGACAAAACATTTTTGAGCATTTAATTAAATGAAAACAACGAATAAACTTAAACAGGCTGTTTTACAGCTGATCAAAAGTTTAGGACCACACCTCCAAACCCCAACCCCCCCCCAAAAACAGAAATTAAACTTTCAAACATTAACTCAGTACTGAGTAGCTCCGCCGTTATTGTTGATCTCTTCAAAAATTCGTTTTGGCATGCTTGATACAAGCGTTTCCATGAGGTGAGTAGGAACATTTCTCCAAGTGGTGAACGGCCGCACAAAGGCCATCTACTGTCTGGAACTGTTGTCCATTTCTGTAAACTTCCCTTACCATTCATTCCCAAAGGTTCTCAATGGGATTTATATCAGGGGAACACGCAGGATGGGCCAAAAGAGTGATGTTATTCTCCTGGAAGAAGTCCCTTGTCCTTCGGCATTGTGTACTGTAGGGTTGTCCTGTTGTGTCCTTACCACACAGACGAGGGCCCTCAGTAATAAGAAAGCTCTCTGCAACATCTGGACATAGCCAGCGGCCGTTTGACGCACCTGCACTTCCTGAAGCTCCTTTATTCCACTGAAGGAAAAATTACCTTTATGGCACCCCCTCCACTGTGGCGCGTAGAAAACATCTCAGGTGGGATGTGCTCGCCATGCCAGTAACATTGGAAACCATCAGGACCATCAAGGTTAAATAATTTCTCATCAGAGAATAAAACTTTCTTCCACCTTTGAATGTCCCATGTTTGGTGCTCTCTTGCAAAGTCCAAATAAGCAGTTCTGTGGCGTTCAAGGAGACGAGGTCTGATTGTTATGGGGCTGCAGTCAGCACCAGTAAGGGCCTTAATTTGGGTCGAGGATCGTCCAGTGTCTTGACGGACAGCTGATTGGATCCTCCGGCTCATTGCTGGTAAAATTTTTGGGGGTCTTCCACTTGACATTTTTGTTCCATAACCCTGAGGATCATTTAAGAAATTCCAAGTGACTGTCTTATGAGTTCCACCTCAGCAGCGATGGCATGCTGTGAGAGACCCTGCTTATGCAGTTCAACAACCTAACCACGACAATGAATCCACATCTTGGCACAGATTTGGCCTTTTAAAGGCATGTGGTCCTAAATTTTGATTAGCTGTTTACATTTGTTTGTTGTTTTGATTAAATTGAATTCTCAAAAATGTTTTGTCTCACTTCCAGTGGCGCGTCCACGGAGATGATATGAAGCTGCGGAATGCCGCGTCTTCATTGCAGCACCGCACATTGCACAGAGACACCTCAGATCACTGGAGATCAATGGAGGTGTCCCAAGACGCGGAAAAACAGCGCCTGTACTGCATGTATGAATGTAGTACGGGCACAGTTTTTCAGCATTTTGTTTCAGTTAAATCAATAGGGTGCACTCCCACTGATGCGGCAGGAGCAAGCCCTAAGCCACGGGCAAGCTGCAGGTAATCCGCAGCAAATGTGCCAGCACGCAACATTGTTCCCTGCGTTGAGTATCAGACTGCATTGCCAGTATTGGTTGATTAAAAAATGAATTCTTGTTTGGGCAGATTTTTGTGTTTTCTATTTAATTTTATCATTAAATGTGATTTTTTAAAAATATTTAAGCGTTTGAAACTTTTGATCAGGACTGTATAATATAAAGTAGATATACCAAAAGTATTACATGAATCTGCATTATTCTATGAATAACACGTTCATTCTTCTCCAGGCCTCCAGAGACACATTTATATACAACTTCTCTACTCCATCCAATAGATCCAGTTTGATAATGGACAGAGACACAGGTTAGTGATGGTCTGTAATTTGTCTGTAAATCAGATCTGATTGGCTCAAGGTGGTGATCGTTATACTGCAGGTAAAAACAAAACCCCTGGTTGTGTAGTCCAAAGTCCCCCCCCCCCCCCCCATACATGCATAGGTCCCAGCGTGAAACAGCCGATTGAAGAGTAATGATGTCATCATGCTGCGGACTATTTGTGTGCGCTAATCCCTGTCCAATACCTTTGGATGGGGACACTGGTCAGACTGACCTCTGGTGTGATTAGTTTGCAAACGAACGACCGCCGGGCAAAATTGCTAAGGGTACTAGTCAATGCATAGAATATTTTTCAGTTTTCCTGCAAAGCCAGTGGTGTGTTTTCTTTTTTATGTTCTTGGTTTAATGACTTGAGGCATTGAATGTATTGTAGAGGTAGCTACACAAACATTTTAAAAACTAACTACTGAATAATCCAGTTATCAAGAAAGAGTACGTTTAAAAGGAAACACAATAGTCCAGCAACAAAAAAAATTATCACATTGTTTGTTTATTGTACAAATGAGCAAAAATAGCTAATATAATGGCCTTGGTAATGGACTGATATACAGTTTTCTACAGAGACTGTCCTTCAATGAATTTCCATTTCTATTCCATAACTGTGCTTGAGTCAGATACAACTTACCTCCTCAACATAGCCAACTACAGGGAGTGCAGAATTATTAGGCAATTTATTTTGACCACATCATCCTCTTTATGCAGTTGTCTTACTCCAAGCTGTATAGGCTCGAAAGCCTACTTTCAATAAGCATATTAGGTATGTGCATCTCTGTAATGAGAAGGGTGTGGTCTAATGACAATCACACCCTATATTAGGGTGCATAATTATTAGGCAACTTCCTTTCCTTTGGCAAAATGGGTCAAAAGAAGGACTTGACAGGGCTTAGAAAAGTCAAAAATAGTGAGATTCTTGCAGAGGATGCAGCAACTCCTAAAATTGCAAAGATTCTGAAGCGTGATCATCGAACAATCAAGCGTTTCATTCAAAATAGTCAACAGGGTCGCAAGAAGCGTGTGGAACAACAAAGGCGAAAATAACTGCCCATGAACTGAGAAAAGTCAAGCGTGCAGCTGCCAAGATGTCCACTTGTCCACCAGTTTGGCCATATTTCAGAGCTGCAACATCACTGGACGTGCCGCACAAAAGACCAAGGTGTGCAATACTCAGAGACAGAAAGGCTAAAAGACGACCACCACTGAACAAGACACACAAGCTGAAACGTCAAGACTGGGCCAGCAAGAATATCTCAAGAACTGATTTTTCTAGGTGTTTATGGACTGATGAATGAGAGTGTAGTCTTGACGGGCCAGATGGATGGCGCCGTGGCGGGATTGGTAAAGGGCAGAGAGCTCCAGTCTGACTCAAGCGCCAGCAAGGTGGAGGTGGAGATCGGTTTGGGCTGGTATCAATCAAGATGAGCTTGTGGGCCTTTTCGGGTTGAGGATGGGTCAAGCTCAACTCCAGTCCTACTGCCAGTTTCTGGAAGAACCTCTTCAAGCAGTGGTACAGGAAAGAAGTCTGCATCCTTCAAGAAAACATGATTTTCATGCAGGACAATGCTCCATCCACGCATCCAAGTACTCCACAGCGTGTGTTGCAAAGAAGGGTATAAAGAAGAAAACTAATACATGGCCTCCTTGTTCACCTGATCTGAACCCCATTGAGAACCTGTGGTCCATCTTCAATGTGTGATTTACAAGGAGGGGAAAACAGTACACCTCTCTGAACAGTGTCTGGGAGGCTGTGGTAGCTGCTCACGCTGCACGCAATGTTGATGGTGAACAGATAAAACAGAATCCATGGATGGCAGGCTTTTGAGTGTCCTGCAAAGAAGGTGGCTTATTGGTCACTGATTTGTTTGTTTTTTTTTGAATGTCAGAAATGTATATTTGTGAATGTTTGAGATGTTATACATTGGTTTTCAAAAAAAAAATCACTGGCTAAAATAATAATAGTTTGAAATGGGGTATAAATTGTGTTTTTGTTAAGGTTGCCTAATAATTTTAATGGGGGGGGGGGTGAGGCCACAGTAATCAGTCCCCTGCACCTTGCACACACAGATATATTCCCCCTAAAATAGCTAAAACCTAAAACAACCTAAAAACTACTTCCAAAAATATTCAGCTTTGATATTAATGAGTTTGTTGTTGGGTTCATTGAGAACATGGTTTTGTTGTTCAATATAATTATAATCCTCAAAAATCCCAACTTGCCTAATAATTCTATTCTTCTGCACTCCCGTAGTGCAACTCCGACAAAATTGTTTTCTTAATTCAGAAAGGTTTATTGGCTGTCTGTATTTTCAGGATCATAGTCAACATTAACCTTGCTTGTGTACAATGGTTTGCCTTCAAATGTTTATGGTTATATTTATTTGTCTGGCTAGATGTATGCAGATGGTTTGCTTTTTTCTTCTATCTCCTAAGGTTACAGTTCATCTTTTTCTAATGGCTGCCTAATGAAAAGAGAAGATTCTCGGGGATCCATTTGTGCTGATGGAACCAATGAACACTGTATGAATAATGAAAATGTAAGGATTAAGTATATGGATTCATTTTCTTCTTCTTTTGTGTAATTCATATGCAAGAAACTCAGATTTTTTTTATAAATTAAACTTTTTAATATGTAAGATTTCATGGTTTCCTCTTTACAAAGCTTAGTCAGCATAGGGTTTGTATCTGTCCACACGAATACAAAATTTCAAAGTTCCACCCACCCTAAGTCTAGGAAGTCAAGGATGGCACTGGGATTTTAAAGGCATTCAACACATGTAAGTATAGATAGAAATAGAGTTTATTGAGTTACAACTTGCAGTATAGCAACATATAGAACTAAGGTCCTTTAAAATAATATTGTATATTACACGCTTATGATATCACCATATCAATCCATTGCTGTCTATATGTAAGTCATCCTCGACACATTTCGCATACAGTGCTTCTTCAGGAGGTTTTTGCATCAGAAAACTGTCTTAAGCAGTGTTGTTTCTGTCAAGATATGTTCTTGTAGGAGCGCTACGGTTAAGCCTATGAGAATAGAGCAAGGCAGCCCCCCGGATGGCCCCATCGACCCAGCCCAGTAAATGGTTACCAGATTTGCCATTATTGCTGAACAACCGGGTCCTAGTGCAGCTTGCAGGTGACACTGTATCCACAGTTGAGCCTTGGCGCCTTCGTATAAAATGCGTAGTTTCTCGCTGTTAGGGAGTATCGAATGTACACCGAGTCTGGATTGGTTGCTGCCAATGGTTGCTTCAGACTGTGCTTGATTGTGCTGAGTTTTAGTATGCATACACCACGCATGCATATTTGTGCACACTTTTCCTGCAAGGACTGGCAGCTAAACATGGAATCTCTCAAATGGTTCAATTAAACTGTACGCTATATATACTATAATATAATATATATTACATCTTTAGTGAATATGCACTTTAATTATTTAGCAATTTCATTGGAAAAGCAAACCTCTTCTAGTTGTAAAACCCATCAAGAACAAAAAATATATAGCTAAACTTTCCTATTGCTTGATATTTCTTTAGATGCGCAGAAGTTCCACTAAAAGCAGCGTGTCCCAATACAACAGACTGGACTCCTATGAGATAAAGAGCCTTCTCATCTGCTATCTGTATGTCATCAGAGTCATTTCAGAAGGTTAGTGTTTTATCTAATTGTGTCTCTTTAAGAAATTGAAAGATATTAAAATATATTCTCTGTGAGAAGTCTATTTAGTTGGTGGTCTGCAATCGTTTTTCAGCATATGTTTAAAGTATATGTCAATAAGTTTTTTTTATTTTATCTGCTACCTGTTAAATACAGGGATGTTCGACTGTCCATGTGGTCCTCAAATGATGCCGCCCTGGCATTGGTGTCCCATGTCTTTAAAATAATAATTCAGGGACATGACCGGGCAGGTAATTTAAACAGATTGCATTGTAAATTTATCGCACCATTTGAAAAAATTACAAAAAAATCACATGTGGAGGTTAAGGATTTGATGCAACCAAACTTTTATAAAAATTTTGGATCAAGTAGTCAAAATACCCGCAGCTTATTTTAGCCCACAAGAAGGAAGCCTCTGCAGTCTCTAGAAACTATAAGTATTATTATAATTGTGCCTTCCTATGCCTATTAAATTCCTGGTACACGCTCTCATCATTTCTTGCCTTGACTACTGTAACATCATCCTCTCTGGTCTTTCTCTATATAGACTGTCAGCTCTTCAGTCCATCATGAATGGTGCTGCTAGACTCATTTACTCCTCGTAACGCTCCTCATCTGCCGCTCCTCTCTGTAAATCTCTACACTGGCTTCCAATTGTCCAGAGATTGTCGCATTCAAAGTTCTGTGC
>CM070040.1:57913549-57927904 GCA_036250615.1 Ptychadena robeensis | reverse complement strand
TGGGTCGGGCTAAAAATAACAAAATGTCGTCCGCAAATAGTGCTGACCGGATCTCCTGTGTGCCCACCCGTATGCCCTCGAAGCTCTCTGATCGCAGCAATGCCCTGGCGAAGGGCTCCAGGGCGATATTGAACAACAAGGGGGATAGTGGACATCCCTGCCTGGTGCCCCTCGCCAGAGGAAAGGGAGCAGACAGCAGCCCATTCACCCAAATACTCACCAGAGGCGCCCTGTACATAGTGGTGACAAACCGACTAAAAGTGCCCTCAAATCCCATGCGCTGCATAACTAGCTGAAGCCACGACCAACTGACGCTGTCGAAAGCCTTCTCGGCGTCGAGGGCTAACACCGCCCCCGTCCGCCGAGAAGACCCCCCCAGCCTACAGTGCTCCAGAACCGTCAAAAGCTTCCTAATGTTATATACCGCTGCCCTCCCCTGAATAAAGCCTACTTGTGAGGGCTCAATAAGCCGGGGCATGAACTGTGCCAGGCGATCCGCCATAATCTTAGACAGCATTTTCACGTCCTGATTGATCAGGGAGATCGGGTGATACGCCCCCGGATCCAAAGCGTTCGTGTCTTTCTTGGGGAGCAGCTTAATATACACCATCCGGCCCGTGTCTGGATACTGTTCCGTCTGCAGGATTGTGTTAAAAAGAGCCGTCAGGGGGGTGAGTAGCGAGGGGCGGAGGATCTTATAGAATTCGGTAGACATCCCATCCGGCCCGGGGGCCTTGGCATTAGCTGAGTTCTTAATCACACAACCCACCTCTTCCTCTGTCACCGCCCCATTCAATCTCTCCAACTCCTCGGGAGTCAGGGTCGGCAGACCCAGTGACCCCAGAAACTTTTCCCTATCCTCACAGGGACCATCCGCATTAGCGTAGAGTCGTTCATAAAAATCAGCAAATACCCCGGCAATATCCCGTCCCTTGGTCGTGGTATGCCCCGCAGGATGACGTATCTTCCTTATGACGCACGGAGGGCGCGTCCCGCGGGCCATATTGGCAAGCAGTCTGCCTGGTTTTCCCCCAAACTTAAAAAAAGGGGCGTCCCCCCTCAGCCTCACATGCCTGTCGTGTTTTTCCAGCCACATGTCACACAGTCGTTTAGCGGTAATCCATGCGTCTCTAGTCCTGTCGGTCATACATGTCAGATATTCAGTATACGCCACCCGAGCCTTCGCACAGGAGTCAATGTATGCGGCCGTCAGTTTCTTTTTCAGGGTAGACGTATATGCCATAATCTTGCCCCGGAGTACCGCCTTGGCGGTCTCCCAATACAGTACAGGGTCAGTCTGGTGAGGCGCATTGTCCCACTGGTACTCCACCCACCACTGATTCAGCGCTTGTGTAAAGGAGGCATCAGTAGCCAGATGGTAGGGGAATCGCCAAATGCGCGAAGTTTCCTGCGATGGGCCCATAACCAAATCAAGGAGGACAGGGGCGTGGTCCGAAACAACCAAAGGAGTGATGGTGGCTGAGTGTAGTCGGGAGAGAAGGGGCGGGCTAACCAAGAGGGTGTCAATTCTAGATAAAGATCCATGTACATGGGAAAAATGAGTATAGTCACGCTCAAAAGGATTCACAAATCGCCAGCCGTCTACCAGACCACAACCATCTATGAAGGTTTTAAAGGCCACATCCTGGGGGCCTCCCAGCGCTCTCATTCTAGAGCCTAGCTGTCTATCTTCCTCCGGGGAGGCGACCGCGTTGAAGTCCCCCCCCACAACTATCTGCGCACCCAACCCAATGGTCAACACCCGTGACGTGAAGGCTGGGAAGAAGGCGGCCTCCGGGCCATTGGGACCGTATACAGAAAAAACATGCAAGGGTTGTGGGCTTGACCCCAGCACGACATTACACCATCGTCCCCCCAGCCCGTCAGAGTCCTGCGATACAACTCTGTGTGCCAACCGTTTGTGAACCAGTATGAGAACCCCCGCCCTGCGACCCCCCCCCGATTGACGCCCCGCCAATGTCCTCACCCACAAGCGCTGCATTGCCTAACTCATGGGGACGTAAAGTGACGTCTCTTGGTAAGAGGCCACCATCGGACCGCAGGAGGTTGTCTAAGGTGGCGCTAAAACCTTGGTCGTTTCTTGGGAGATTTCGCAGCCCTTTACATTCCAGACACGATTTAACTTGCCAAGTCCATGTTCAGCCAGCTAAGTGATAGAGGGGTGTAATGAAAAATAGCCAACCGATTGGCTGATGAAACTCGTGTCCCAGGTGAGCTCCACCCCTTCTCCAAATCTAAGAAAGAAAATCATGAGGTGGGAAGTGGGGAGGGAAAGGTTCTGCCCATGCTCCACAGTAACAACACACAAACAAGTAAATACAAACAGGAAAAACGCAACCGTAACTCCTATAACCCCCACGGGGACTGGGTGGACAAGTAGCATCCTACCCAGTCTGCCCAACATAACACAACTCCCAAAGTCAATTTGTAGGACTCCCTTTTTTGATGAGGCAACTCGATATCGCAAAATCGAGCCCGCAGGCAATACAGCTTCCAATACAGATGACCCCCCCACTCAGGGTGGGTAGTCCATAGCAAAATAACAAGAGAAAAAAGGCATACGATACCACAATAATACTCTAGAACAGTCCGTCCGCTTGAAACTGACGATCAGTGTGTAAGGAACCAAAAAGAGAAAACAGAGCACCGCCATCACCCCTTCCCCTCTTGCGTAAGGTTGATCTCTTGACCCGCCGGCCGATCCCCTTCCCTTCCGCGCGGGCTTGCGGGGGGGCTCAGGGATCTGAGATACTTAGTTGCCGCCACCGGATCAGAAAAAGTGCGGGGTTCCCCTTGGGCAGGCATGACCCGGAGTGTAGCCGGGAACTGGAGTGCAAACTTGATCCTGCGGCCGACGAGGGCATTACAAACCTCCGAGAACGCACGACGTCGCTTGGTGACTTCGACGGAGTAGTCCGCGAAAACCAGGAGTTTGATGTCGCCGACCACCAAATGATGTTGGGCCCTGTATGCCCGCTGTATGGCCACTTTATCGTTGAAATCAAGATAGCGCGCGATGACAGGGCGAGGGGACTTGCGGTTTGGCGCCAGGGGACCCAACCGGTGAGCCCGTTCCATGCGACAGGGACCATCTAGTCCCAGCGCCTTTGGTACCATGACTTGGCAGAACTCTTGCAGGGCACCCTGCGGGTACGATTCTGGCAGCCGTACTATGCGCAGATTGTTCCTACGAGAGCGATTCTCGAGGTCGTCCACTTTGGCGTCCGATTCTGCCTGTTTAGCTCTTAACACCTCGTGGGCTTCCTGAGTAAGTTGCAGTGCCTCCTCAGTGACTTGCAGCCTGGATTCCAGCTCATCCAAGCGCGAAGAGTGTGTGCGCACCTCAGCCTGAATGTCCTTCAAGGACTCGGCAAGGCAGGTCTGCATAGTGGCTGTGAGATCGGGCATCAGCTGCTGAGCTACCTCTGTGGCCAGCCGTTTGTAGTCCATGGGAAGAGCCGTGCGATGCGTGGGTGCAGAGTCAGAGAGTTCCTCGTCACTGGGGACATCAGGAGCAGTGCTGGCGGCCATTTTGACCGATCCTCGTGCGCGCTCATGCCGTTTCGTCTGCTTATTTTTCTTGGCGCGCGGGGTGCGCGAGACATAGCGGTCCATGTCGGGTGAGAGGCACGAATCCGACATCCGCGGGTGTGCAGGTCCCGGTTGCGAGGCTGGAAGGAGCCGCGGAGCTGGATGGCGGGACGGAGCTGTGTGAAGCTGCCGCTGCTCACATCAGGCGCCGGAAGTCTTGAGCTATTTTTAAAAAAACGGCTCCAATAAGGGATGGCCAGCCCCCAGGGACTTTAAAGGTGCGTGTAAACTTGACAAGCTAAAAGTTAAAAAAAAGTAAATATTGTAATAATTTTTAATTGTTCACATTAGACTAAAGTTAAAAAGAATGTTGCCACATAGGCAATACTCAAGCATTGAGGTTTGGCATATCCTTAATGTTACCGTTGTTTAGATGAGGGCTTGCGGATAAGGTCAGTCCCTTTGCTCATAGATTCCACATGTTTCACCCCTTTATAAGGGGCTTCCTCAGGAAACATGGGGGAAAATGTAATCCTCATAAAAGCAGATAATGCATATGAGAAGTTATTTTATAAACATAGTGCTCAGTTTCACAAATAAAATCAGTTTCACTGTAATCAAATTACAGTTTTGACAGTATGTTTCATCCACCTGTTTAGATACTCGCAAGTGTAGGTTAGGTTAGATTCCAAGAGGGTGTCTTAAGGTAGCCATACATGGTTCAATTTGCAACAAATCGATCATCATTGAGTGTTCGATCTTAAACATTTCCATTACTGCAACAGCAGCCTCAACCTAACCTGACCTATGTGGAGTCATCATAGTGGTCTAACTACAGTCAAAAAAAGCATACATACAAACATCCTATTCTGCCGACCAGTAGAAAGAACAGTATGCTAATTGATTGGATCTAATCACAATTGGTCGAGACAAGGAATAGTATTTCATTTACACTCTATGTGGTAGCAATCAATTAAAATTTTCCAACTGGTCCGATCAAATTTCAATCGAACAAATTGACAATTTAAATCTAATTGAAACTATCGTTCAATGTGGACATGATTAAATTTTCAATCGACCGACCAAAATAATCGATAGAATTACATCGATTGAACAGTCAATTGAACCGTGTATGGCTAGCTTAAGGGAATGTAAGTAGTCAGGTATCCAGACACACAAAGGTGCAAAGGAAGGAAAGATGCCTAAAGCCTGCCATACACATACCGATAATATTTACGATCGAAAAAACACGACCAATGTTAGTAGTTGATTGGCATGAAATCTGTGCAGGTCCACATGGTACCACAGATACATTTTTAAATTGGTAAAATTTTTGCAAAAAAATTATTGGTCTGGGAACATCAGGCAAGTGTTTTATTGTCAATTATTGCAGATGAACCTTATTAGCATATTGAAACTTCCGGTTCCGGCATGCAGCTGGTGAACGTATGGATTGATCATAACAACTAATGTTCTTATTTGAGTGTTTGTGAAAATGATGAAATAACCATTTGCATTTTTTATTGCTGTTAACATTGTATTATAATAATTTAGTAATGGTTTACATTTTGTTCGTTTCTAAAATACTGTTGTTATTAACTACCACTGGATACAGTGCATTTGGGGTGATTTCTACCCTTTAACCAATGACATGCATTGCCACCACCTATTTATACACTATCCTATCAGCTCCTTTCCATACCCCCCTACATCACTTCCCGATAATATTTACAATCGATAAATCGTAAATATTATCGATCGTAAATATAATCGGTACATGTATGGCAGGCCTAAGCCCACACAGCCAGGGTTTCAGGGGAGCCCGGGGCCTCTGAACTGGAATTGCTCCCAGACCCTCAATCCACCAGCACTGATCCAAAGGCTGACTGCAGTTTTATCCACCATCTCACATTAAAGAAAAGTAGAATAACAGGAGAATATGTTGCCAACAGTTGCCTCAAAGTGGTAAGAGAAAAGTTCAACTCAACTATTCAATCGTCTGGAGTATGTGAGAACCAGACGATTGAATAGCCGTGCATGTACCTTACGTGCTAAGAAGATTCAATGTTCAAGAATAGTACCATGTTCACTATCAATGAAAGTTTGGTGTTCAAGTGATACAGTTTATTGGCTGACTGAAGTCATTAAAGAAGCAAGCTTTCACAATGTCTGAGATCCCTTCTTCAGGCTTAATAGGTATTTAAGTAGTAATAAAATTTTGGTATCCATTATTCCAAGTAAAGTCTCTCCTGTAATGCGTCTGGATAGTCCATTCAACAGTCTTTATTGAGGTTGTCCAAAACATGGTAAAGGTCATATGCAAGAATCAGTCAAAGGAAGCTTGGTACAAAAGGATAACGCAAGAGACGTGGTCAAACAATCCAGGGTCAGGGCAAGCAGAGTCCAGACAATCAGGCTGTGTCGCTGTTGGAGGTAAGGACACGTGCAGGCAGACAGGTTAGTAATACAACAGGAAGCACACCCAAGCACACTGCTATACAGAGGCTATAACGGGCAATGGTGTAATATCCCACAGCTGGTTGGGCTGTTGAAATTCACTCTGAACACCTTCACCTGGGCCTGCTGTGCAAAACATGTCCACAGGGTCATCAAACACTGAGTCAGCCAGAACTGCACCCACCTCTAGGGGGGCAGCGAGACATGCCTGCAATGTGTACAGCAGAACTGCAGGGACCCCAGGTTGTCATTTGGTCGTAAAGCAGCCTGGACAGAACAAGCAGATGCTCCATGCTGCATGTGCTGAGACTGTCTGCGATCCCTGGGGTCACCAATGCGGGATCGCCGGCCGTGCATGTACCTTACGTGCTAAGAAATATAAGGAAAATAATTTTTGGATGGTATATCTATCAGGGATGAGAAACGTGGTGGTGAGACCATATATACAACCAATAACTTTAATTTAAAGGTATTTAAGTAGAATGAAATAGACATGAACTACAAGATCAGAGAGCAGAGTACTATCCAGTAATCCAGAGAAACATATGCAGATTATGTTTACTGAAGCAGGATGAGAGGTAGATTCTGAAGGGTGCTGTTATGTCTATAGAGCTGGGTATACATTGGCAACATCAGATATAAATTAATGACTATTAGGTAGATCCAAAGAAATTTAGCTTTGTGAAATGCCATCTAATGCCTGCATGTATCATGTACATGTAACAATGTTGATGAATTCCCCAATCCATACATATATGAAACCAAAATTAGCTGTAATCAATTATTTTCAGTATGTTTTTTATTGTGTGTGTATATAGTAATATAATAATAATGTTTTTGGGGGGGGGGGGGGGGTTTATTGTATTTTCTATGTTTCTGTTTGATTTTGTGGATGACTTACCTGATTATTGTGCAGGCTAGATGAGTATTAGACCAATATATAGACAATATATAGAGAAGTCCATAATTGTTATAGTATATGCTATGGGTTAATTATCCATTTGTCTGAGCCTCCTTCACATTGATGTCGATGCAGCCAGCCACGTCTATAGGAATGCAATGGAGGTTTGATGGATTCCATCGGATCCAATAGCGCATGTGGAGCCTAGGGCTTACTTTACTTTTTTGTTAAATCTGTTTGTATCAGAGTTTTCACAATACAAGCAAAAATACAGAAATTAACAATAATTAAATAAGACACATTAAATATGCACAGGTTCCGCAAGACACTCCCATTGGCAAAAAGTAAAAAGCCCTTAAACGCTCTGCTTAACCCCGCCTGTCAACAGATGTCATATATGGGTAGCAGGGCAGTTACCCTCCCAAACCTAGCCTTGCACAAAAGCCTTATATTCCGCTAAATCCGAGTAGTAGTCATACCCTCGCCAAATGTCATGAAACTTGTAATCTTTTCCCTGGAGTATATAGGTCACTTCTTCTAGTTCTCTAATGGGGGATATTTCAAGGAACCACTCCCTCCTGGTAGGAGTCCTGTCTGATCTCCACTGTCGGGGTATGAGAACTTTTTTGAGTAAGTGCGGGACCACTGACTTTTGGTACCTGGCAGTAATATGGGGGAGCAGTGCAGTAGCATAGCCAGGGGGGTCTTGGGTACAGGCAAGGCCGTACGATCGCTCACAATTTTGTGGACCGTTTTTAAGAATGGCTGTATCTTGGGGCAGTGGCACTGTAAGTTTCCTATCTGCCTCACCTGAATAAGCGGACACCAGGCTGGAAGGTGGAGTGGAGTGGAGTCTAGTGACAAGGGCCGCAGAAGGCAGAAGAATGGTCAGTAGGCAGTTCAGGGTCGGCAGCGGGAGATTGGTAGTAGTAGCAGAGAGGATGCAGGAGATGAAGCTAGATCAGAGCTCAAAAGTACAATAATCAGCAAGGACCTGGTGCAGGAGGCTGGAAATAAATAGAGGAAGTAGCAGGTGCAGGAGATGAGGACAATTAGCAAGACAAGGCTGGAGGAAGGGAGATGAATGCTGCTGGTCACAGGTTTGAGACCTAACAGCCACCATATGTGGAGGAGGTTACCTTTTTCCCTGCAGCCTCTCCAGCATTAATCAGGCACGCCCGGGAAGAGTCGAGCCAGGAGAGCGGGTACTTTACACTGTTATTTATTATTGCCTTGGCATTATTTCTAATGAACTTTACAATAAAAAAAATCATCAACCAAAGGTATCTGAACTTCTGAGGGGGATATGATTGGGTAATATTTGGATACATGTTGTATATGTGTTGAAAGGTCACGATAACTGTTGCTAACAATCTTTTGATGTTTCTTCTTTACCTGGGGAAGCATATTGCAATGGTTCCTCTTTTTTTTTCACTGACCATTTAACCGATCTAATTAGTGTTTCATAATTGTATATTGCATGGTAGTTCATACCTTGCCCTGGCACTTCTTCAGTATACGTTACTGCAACAAAATAATTTGTCCACCTTCCCAGTTATTGTAGTCCAGCAACCAGACCCCCATTTAGGTTTCCATTATTGTAGAACTTTGTTATGGATTTTAAAGCATAGTAATGGTCTGCTTCTTTTGTGTGTGTGTAGTACTTTGTGTGTGTTATCATAAAGTCACATAGATTTGTCTGATTTGAGTCTATTATGGGCCTTTAGATACCAACATAGTATCAGATACATGGGGAATTGTTGAATGTCAAGTATTACAGACCGCAGACATGTGGGTAACATGTTTATATCAGCAAAGAGCATAAACCACTAAGGTTTTTAAAAGGAAGTGTCAGACAGTAAAATTGTGAGAATGTTAAATTTCCAACATTCTAAGTAAGCAGAAAGGGAAACTACATGGCAAGTAGACCATGCAAAATGGGAAAGCAGATGAGCAAATACTTAGTAGTGGAAAAAGCAGGGGTGGATAAAACCACAGTGAATCTGCTAACCTCAACTGAGAAGATTAAAAAAGATGACAGTTGTATATATGTAGCTGTATTGCCACATACCAAATATTTAAAAGTTTTGGTACACTTGGCCAACACCGAAAGGAAAGCTTTATCTCATCCCATTCACACTTGGCTTATCCCCTTCCCCAATTGCAGTCTTCATTGGAAAAAAAGTTTTTGGTTTGTGGCTGTGGGAAGTTTTGCCCATTCATTTGTGAGGTCATGCACGGATGATGAACAAGAAGGCCTATCTCACATATCTCCCTATCTTTCATTTTTATTTATTTTAACTGGAAAAGATAAAGCAGTTTTCTAGGCTGTTTCTACAAAGTTAAAAGCTTAGAGTTGTGTAAAACATGTTGATATACCAAAGCATCAAGATAAGATGTCTCTTAACTAGAACTAAAGGCCCCCACACACGTACTGAGTGGGGGCCGACAGAGCAGCTCAGATGAGCTCTGGAGTGCAGCGTGATGACGTCATCACGCTGCTCTCCAGAGCTGACAGCTCCCTTTGTGTGCCAGCCATTAGCTGTGATGAAGACGCCAGTCTCCATTGAAACTAACGGCATCGGCCAGAGTTGTGTCTGTTTTCTGGCCAACCGAGCATGTGGTAACCCCTGATCGGCGGATGATTTTGTCACCCCAAAGAACATATTTCCACTGCCCCGGAACCCATAGCATACTTGACACCACTCTAAATGACCATTCAATCTTGTATTGTAATGTAATGTTCTTCTGTTCTGCTGCCGGTAAACAAGAACAGTTGCTGCTGCAGACAGGGTGGTTTATAAAAATATGTAAGGAATAGGTGACAATTTACAGGTTATGGGTGCTTTAAACCCTGCTGACCTTGCCACTAAGATGAAGATGGTGTGAAGTTTCTACTAGTTCGTTTGGCCATACATGGATAGATTTTTCTATTTCATTTAAAAGCATGATTGGTTTAGTGGACGGACTGGAAATTCTTTTTTAGCAAATTGTTGTGCTTTGTGATTTAATTTCAAAGCCCCTAAACGGGTATTATCACCAACATTGTTGGAGATTTAGGGAAGGGTTATAGGGACATTACATTTATTGTTCTAGAACGTTTAGTCTTTTGCATACATTAAGTTCAAAATTGAGTCAACTCAAAATTGCTAATGCAATAATTGTTTTGTTTTTTTGTAAAGTTGCCACAACCGTTGTCTACATCTCCAGCAATGTTGGTGATGATACAATGTTTCGGGGCTTTGCACATAACTCACAAATTCAGAAATAATAAAAATTTCTTTTTGTGGTCTCTTTACTTTTGGTTGAACAATTGATTTTGGTCAAAGAATTTGATTTCCAGTCCGTCCACTTAACCAATCATGTTTTTTAATCTATGGAAAAATCTATCCATGTTTGTCCATCTAAAGGTCAGTAGGTTAGTTATATCCAGTAAGCCCAGATGCATGAACAAACAAGTATCTTCTGTAAATTCTGAGAAGCTTCAGTATGTAAATAACAACCTTGGTTAAGTTGAGCTGAACCCCATCTTCTTCCACCTTCTGTTCTTTAGAAAGAGCCATCACTCTTCTACCTTTAGTAGGTATCATCATCCTTGCTACAGTTAAATGCATTATGGTATTTATCATAATGATCATTATCACTAATGGCCCCTTGGTCTCTTTTTTTAGGAGGTGCTGGTGGAGCTGCTCGAGCAGTGTGTGGATGCGTTGTGGAAAGCCGAGCGTTATGAAATAATTTCTGAAGTCTCAAAGCTGCTGATCCCAATTTACGAGAAACGGCGAGAGTTTGAGGTTTGTATAAACATTGCTTGTATTAAAGAAAACCAGTGGTGACCCAATGAAAAATCACTCAATGCAGCTGTACAAAAATGACTGTAAGTCAAGGAGTTGTCCAAATTACTAAAGCCCCCATACACCTTTAGATCTCTTCATACAATTTCCTTTAGATCCACCAACAACTATGTAGCATAGTGGCCTCCCTAATAGAATACATAGTGATTGGAAGGTTTAGAAATGTCCTTATATTACATGGGTTTGGTAGAACAAAAATTTCTTGTACAGAAATTGTATGGTAAGATTGTGCAATATTGAGGTCTCCATACACTTTACACTCAATCACTATAGCCACTATAGCCAGATCAATAACAAACAACTAAACAAAACAATAGAACAAAAAAACTAAAAGAAAATTGGTATTTAACCTCCATACTTCCTCCCCCCCCCCCCTGTACTAGAACAATAATTTTAGTTTAACAACGCACAACCCTTCTCTACATCTTCAGCAATTTTGGTGAGGATACCCTGTTCTGGGGCTTTGCCATTAACTCACAAAGTTAAAGATCATATTTAACCATGTCTCATGTCTTTGAAGGTTTTCATTTACACAAAGCATAGTATATCTAGAGTAATAATTAAAACCCACCGGACTCGTAGTATATTTCTAATATATTTCTAATAATATTTTATTTATGACTAAATAAATACAATTGAATTCTACCGTGTTCCCCCAAAATAAGACAATGTCTTATATTAATCTTTGCTCCCAAAGATGCCCTACGTCTTATTTTCGGGGGATGTCTTATTTTTTCATGTAGAAGAATATGGCACTGAGGTATCAGGATAGGGGGATCACTTAAAATTACACAGGAGGATCAGAGGGAGGAATCAAAATGGCACAGGAGACTCAGACATTTAAGTAACCCCATCTGATTCTCCTGTGTAATTTTGATTACCCCCTCTGATCCCCCATGTCCAGAGTAACAGTACCGTATCTTCGGGGGTGCATTATTTTCACGGGGATTCCTTATATTTCAGCGTGAGGCAAAAATGTAAGGGTGCCTTATTTTCAGTGGAAGTCTTATTTATGGGGGGGTGCCTTATATTTCAGTGTGAGGCAAAGATGTAAGTGTGCCTTATTTTTGGGGAAATGGTAAATTTAGAAAGCCAATTTAAAGTATCACAAATACTACTTAAAGTCCAGCTGGTTTTCCTTAATACTGCAATACTACAGAAATACAGCATAAGGAGTGCACTTTTAGTCAAGTTTGTCTGTGTCCTGATACTCCATTTGATATTGTTGGCACATAGCCAGTGCTGCAAGTCATTTTCTAGATATAGTTCTCATACTAAACTGAGCATACATAACTGCTTTATTTGATAAAGGGGTTTCCCATCCTGATCAGCCACCTTTGCAAAGACTCTAAATGTTGGCAAAAACAACCTTCAGTCCTCTAGTGTCTGTGCAGGTTCCCGACTTTTTCATTTAGTGGACAACTAAGCGCACCATTCAGTTGAAGGGGAGACGTCCTTAAGTTCTTTCTTTATAGAGCAGAACCCTATCACTTTTCTTACATTGGATGCTGCCGGTTATTATACAAAAAGTGAAAGATGTTTTATATTGTAGCAATAACATCAAAAGGACAGATAGGCAGTTTTATCTCATTTGTAAACTGTAAGCGGTGTAAGTGTTTTTATGCTTGTGGACTGTTGTAGCAATTCTTTAACAAATGGTGTAAATGTCATAATTGAAATATTTGACAAACTGTGTACATGGAGATCGGACCTTTTTTAGGGTGCCCATACACCTTTAGATTTCTCTGTCAGATATCCTTAAGTTTTCATTTTGTTTTACCAAAACCATGTAATATGAGGGACATTTAAACCATCAAGTCTACCTGTGTTCAATTGCAGAGGATCCTATACTACATAGTTGTTGGTAGATATAAACGATATCTGACAGAAAGATCTAAAGGTGTATGGGCACCTTAAGTTAGGAACATTTGCTTAAAAAATAACCATGAACTTTAATTAGGTGAACCCTAAGACCCCACAGCTGTTCAATTCAACAAATAGGAATTTATAGATCTCACTTTAAATACATTCCAATTGAATTCATCACAGCTCACACATGAAGATTAAACATGACAAATGTTTCCCAAAGCTTAAGTGTGGCCATTAACCTCCAATGGGGACTGTTAATATGAGAAATAAGTAATTGAACCGATATGTAAACAAGGATAATGTTGCTGTTTACAGCAACCGGCTGCTAGTCATCCTTGGCAAGACAGTAATTCTATGCCGTAGCTTGCATGCTCAGATCCGGCATATGAAGCGTAATGTGATAAACAGGATTTAATTATTACAACACAGATCCTAATCAGACCGGAAATAACAATTAATCAGTTCTTATATCCGGTCTGTGTACCTTACTTTCTAGATATTACTGCCTTGCCTGACTGCTTTCATAAATAACACGTTAGATCCTATCTGGGTAACTGTTCAATCACTAAACCCCACTCATAACCTCAATAACATTATGATAATGACCAATAGACTTATAGAGCATCAACTATGTCACTGGTCTGCGTACCACTATACAAAGGTTTATAAGATGCTTTATAAATACAGCTATAGTTAAAGATCTCTCCTATATATTCACACTGTCAACTGTAAGTGATATTTTTTATAAATTGGCAGCTTTTAGAAACGTGTTGAGCCACAAACTGGTAAACCATGTAAGGGATGAGAGGGATGTCAACTGTAGCCAAATCCTATCTACGATTTGCTAACAAAACATTGCATGCTGGGAACCAGCACTTTTGAAGTTTGGCTGGGTTTTATCCCATGTTTGTAAGCAATTCAGGGAATCACAGAGCCTATTAGGTCAGGCGAATACCATTATTCATGGATCTCATGAAGTCCAGTCAGCTTGATTTTTACCAACATTGGATGACACAGACTTCAAAATTGCCAGCCTGATGTCATACAATTTGTAGATTTTGCATAACAGTTGGCTAGACTTGAACAAGGCTGGCCAGTTCCCATCATGCAAGAGTTAGCATGTCTATAGTAGAGAGACAGCATGTGTCAGACAAGCCATAGGTTTGGATTAGCAGGATGTGGTTCATTGATGTTAATTTACATTGTGGGATGTATTTAATAAAAGGGGATAGTCCTTTTATGCCCCTCCATGTTTCCTTTTCCAGATAGGCCCCATGCCTAAAGAGGTCTGATATTAAAAATGGGAGAGCCCAACAGTTTTTTCTTTCTTTTGGAAAATTCAAATGCAAAATTTTAATTTCTTTTCAATATTTGGGCATGTTTCCACAGGGCCGCTCTGAATCCACAGCAATTTTGGTTATATAATGTGCTTCTGCTCCCAAAATTTTTTCTCAGTTAGTAAGATGCACACATGGAAACCACAATTGTCTGTGAAGCTCTTTATCACTAAGAGTGGTTTCCACATCCATCGGGACCCCTCCGCTAAAAGCAATGCTTGGTGGGAGGTCCCAACGGAGCACATAGACTTCACCTACTCGGCGAATGCTGTGTTCTTACAGCGCTGAGCCATTCCCTTGCATAGAGCAAGACGGCGCGGTAGGGGAGGTTAACCGCCCTAGCGTTAGGGACGGCAGCACCTCGTCCAGCGCTCCAACTGCTTCT
>CM070040.1:57876791-57896147 GCA_036250615.1 Ptychadena robeensis | reverse complement strand
AAAGAGAATGATGTGGTCAAAATACTCATTTGCCTAATAATTCTGCACTCCCTGTATATTGACTTAAGTCATGTAGGTTACTCATTTATTTTCTATGTTTTATAAGCGCTAAGTTGGAAGGCCAAGGGAGTTAGTACAATAAAGACACTCAAAGAATACAAATATTGTTCAAGGTCTAAGTTTCCTCCATTCCTCTATTTATTACATATCTTACATCATATACCATAGTAAACTTTGCACATTATTATCTTTACAGGCTTTCTTTGAGGATGAAGATGGTAAAGAATATATCTACAAGGAACCAAAACTCACGGGTCTCTCTGAGATATCTTTACGTCTTCTAAATCTATACGGTGAAAAGTTTGGAGCAGACAATGTGAAGATTATTCAGGATTCTAACAAGGTTTGTGCACGTTTACTGTTGGTCCACCTCTGTTATTCTTCATTACTCCTATACCAGTCTTCTAGGTTGAATGACAGTGAGTCTCATTCAACACAATACCACCAACCATAGGATCCACTGCTCCACCAAAGACACTGAAAAAGGCCTGTTCAGCTGCTTGCTTTAGTGTAGGAAATAAAATGCTGGACAGCTACTCTCCTCTAATGTTTAATAGAATACTACTTCCACAACTACTGTAATTAAAACAAAATTATCAGTATTTTTTTAATTTAAATAGCACAATCAAGCCTTCTTAAAACAGAAGGTATTTACACGGCCCAATCCAGCACAAATCCCAAAACTTTAGGTGGAAGCCTTCGTTTTGGGATAGTGGGCGGAGCCATGCAAATTATTCCTTTTCGCCCCATCATTTAAATACAAACTGTTAGCAATGGAAATAATGTTGCAAAGACCTGGATTGTTAAAGAATGGGACAGACCAGATGTGATGAAAATGGGAGAAGAGTAGAGGGATTGTTATAATTTTTCAGCAGCAGGTCTCCATATTTAGCAATGACTGTTTAGCTAGGAACACACGGTTCGATTTAAGCATACAATCGATGTAAATTAATGAAAATTTACATCGATTGTACCAAAATCGTAGCGCGGACACATGGTACAATCGACGATAATTGTTTGATGAAGAGCTTTACAGTTGGAAAATTATCATCGAATTGTACCATGATCGAACTACTTTTTCATTTTTATTGTACAATTGTATTCGAGGAAGTGATAGTTTACTGTTTGTAGGGCATCAATGGCATTGACGACTTTAGTCAATAATCAATGTTTTCTACGTCGATATTGTACTACGATTGTATGACACTATAGCGCACACGGTACAATCGATAAAATACCAAAATCGAGGTTCTTCATTTAATCTTACATCGATTGTATCCTTAAATCGAGCCGTGTGTTCCTAGCTTAACTGGTTATTATATAGAAGTTTAACATAATTCGGTGAAACTCCTTTGTAGTTTGTGCCCTCCAAGAATGTATAAATGGCAAATAGGGGGTGTTTATTTTGTCTAGTGATTTCTTTCACTGTAGATGACTGATACAATCTTAAAAGAAGGATGAGCTGTCAGCCGACACATAGAACTTATAAAATACAGAGAACTATGATTGACTCAAAAATAATGTGTTGACTTTTTTTTGTTTCTGTAGATTTCTGTTTAATTAGGTAAAGTTAAGTTAAATCAATTTCCTGTCCATTTGCAAAGTATCAGGACAGGAAGTGGCTAAAATAGCCCCACGAGCAAATGAAAGCCCATTCCTTGGAAGAATGTGAAAGTTCCTTGTTAATATTTTACTCTTTACCTATTCAGGAGATTTAGTGTGATGGCTATTGGAAAGGCAGAAGAAGGTATAGTGGACCCTTGACTTACGAACTAATTTGGTTCCCCAGGGTTGTTTGTAAGTCAAGACTATTGTACCCATAAAAAATAATAAAAATGCCCATAATGTGTTCTGAACCTCCCAAAGCAAACTTTACCTCACCTTTTATTATATAAAGTGTTGTATAATATGTGTAATTTACCACAAACACTAATAATATTCCTGATCTCACCAAAAAGATGAAATGTGGAGAGCCTATGAGAAACAAAAATTTGTAATTGCCGTTCAAGGGGACTTCTTTGGCTTTCAGGAAAAAAGATAGAAATGGAAAGTGGAGAGCCATTTAAACATCAGGAATCCGGCCTTGTAGACTTTTGTCGAGTGGTGAGATGGTCCATTTTGAAGTGCTTATTAGTGGCATCAGGTCGCATGAATGCCACCACACATGCAGAAACATGTTTTGACCTCAGCCTTAATTCTGGTTGTATTGAGGAGCAGTGCCATGGAGCAGGCCTTGTTTAACATGGACCTAAACTCAGATAATCAATTTCTAGGATGAATTATCCTGTCTCTATTTTGCTTACTGTTTACAGGTGAATGTAAAAGATCTGGATCTAAAAGTCGCCCAAATTCAAATTACCTATGTGAAACCTTATTTAGAAGAACAAGAACTTGCTGACAGGAAAACAGATTTCGAGAAAAATCACAACATCACCAGATTTGTTTTTGAGACTCCATACACTCTGTCAGGAAAAAAACATGGAAGTGTGGAAGAGCAGTGTAAGAAAAGGACCATTTTAACGAGTATGTATCCTTACAAAATCACTATTTGTCTGACATGAACAACAGGGCTTTGGACTGGCTTCAATGCTTTATATATATATATATATATATATATATATATATATATATAATGACAAGATGGTCCAATTTCTTTCAACTAGTTCATTGCAAAGCCCCTGAACATGGTATCATCGCCAAAAAATGTAGAGACATTACAAAATTTGGGAACAAAAAAAAAACCAGTATTTCTCTAGAACAGTGGGCTCACTTATCCTTCTTCACTTGCATTAATGCTGTGTTAACAAAAACACACGTACTACATGCTGTACAGTGCATACTGTCTGTGTAGTTATTGTGTGCCCCCATCACTATGCATACAGTGTACACACAGGGATGGGGCCACACATGGACTACACACACTGTACAGTGCATACTGTCTGTGTAGTTATTGTGTGCCTCCATCACTATGCATAAAGTGTACACACATGGACTACACACTGTACAGTGCATACTTTCTGTGTAGTTATTGTGTGCCCCCATCACTATGCATACAGTGTACACAGGGATGGGGGCACACATACACTATACATGGCCTGATGACCCACTGACTGGATCACTCCACCCCAATCCCCTGAGCCTTCCTGTTACTCTCCTTGGCTCTGCCATTACTGCAGCCCCTCCTTTCGATGCACTCACAGCTCCTCCTTCCTCCATTTGTTGGTATGGCAGATAGATTTTCCTTCTCTGCAGACCCCCAACATGACAAGAGGAGGTGCTGATAAGACAGCAGAGTTTTACACCTATGCTTTAGCAGTCTTTAGTCATATTCACATTCAACGTTTTTTTGGTTGACTCTTTTTTCATTTATGTAACAACTACATGTGTTGGAGCTATAGGTTTTTGTAATGTTCCCACAACCCTTCTCTGTATCTCCAGTAATATGGGAGATTTGCAATTAATTTACATAGTCAGCTAGTCTGATTTTTAACCAAATTCGACCATCTTTTTTTAAAAATACATCAATCCTAAGTGGCCATTGTAGTGACACGAAAAGCAGTGTTTTATGTTTTAATTCCTCTAATGCAGTTAAGCATTGAAATGGAAAACAAAGGGACAAGACTAGGAGGTGTCACTTATTTTTCTGACTATATTTGGTTTAGCCTGCATACATTGGTGGTGCTGTTCCTTAGAGTCCTATATAAGAGATAGATAGGAGGGGCCAATGGGTCTTGTCTTGGCTTCCGGTCCTGCCTGCTGTAGCTAATCCCGTCCATCTAGTGACTCAGTGGAGCCCCTGTGGGAGACAGGCCTGACCATTGGCTGGTGGGACTACAGGAATCAGACATCAGTATGTAGGTGTTAAAGAACATAGTACAAAAGAAAAACCAACAAAAAGGCAGAGGTAAAAGGTCTCAATTTACAGTGCCAATGGGTTCACCAGCACCCTCCACTCCATAAGAGGCCTTTAATATTGCATAGACACACTATAAAATTATATACGTATACCTTTAGGTAACCAAGCCAAGATGTCCTTCTCAGCAGCTGAGAAATTGTTTGGAAAAGCCACAAGAGAAATAGCTTTGTAAATCTGATTGACAGGCTCTTATTCTGAGCTCACTTCCGCCTTTTAAGTTTATTGATTTGTTCCCAGGGTATGATGATTATATGACAACAATCATGAGACCTCATTGGCCTGGGAAACAAAATCTTGCTTCAGCTGCTGTTGGAGGAAAAACAGCCAAAAGGAAAAAAATCATCTCAAAGCACTGTTCTCACTTTTACATATTCATTGTATTTGTACTTTCTGTAACCAATACTAAAAAATATATAAAAATATTTAAAATACGAATTGACTGATAGGTTCTTCTTTTTTTTAGCATCCAACTCTTTTCCATATGTAAAGAAACGAATCCCAGTCATCTATGAGCATCAGGTAGATCTGAAGCCCATTGATGTGGCAATTGATGAGATAAGGGAGAAGACAGGGGATTTGCAGAAGATCTGCTCTTCGGTTGATGTTGACATGATCCAGTTGCAGCTAAAATTACAGGGCTGTGTCTCTGTGCAGGTAATCGAGGCTCAATTTGGCTCAATTTTAAAATGATAAATAAACACAATGACAGTGGGGTAGACTTGTAGACAGGAAAGTAAACCAATGTTGCATGTTGTGATGGAAACGAATCAAATTTGGACGAAAATCTTCTAAACTGCACTCTGATAAATACATTTTTGTTAGCTTAACATGGTCATAGTCCTAGCCCAGTGGCTCCCACATTTGTCCTGCAGGGACCCCCCTTTTTTACATAGGAACATTATCGAGCCCCTCCCCCCATTCAGACTACACAGTTTCAAATTGAGGTCCATTTCACACTAGCTGTGAGGGCCATTTCACACTAAGGTGTAGGTTCGACCACCCACAGCCAAATAGTCTGTTAGAAGAGGGTAGTTCTGAGTGGAAAAGGTGTGTCTTATAGTGTAAAAAATAGGTTTTGGTAGATGCTTGATATTTAACACAAAAAAATTAGCTATTGCTAAAAGTGCTTTTTCTTACAAAAAGGGCATCAGTATTGATCTGCTGTTTTCATTTCTTTTTGTAAGGCACACGGTTTATTCTCCCCTCTGTAGTTCCAGAGAGAGCTGTTCTGGCCTGAATGCATAATATCTAATGTCTAAACCTTAGACCAACCATGAATGTTTTTGTGGGCATGATTCCTTGTAGATCTTCACTGGGTGGTGGCTTTTCCACCTTCATTTACAGTATGCACAAAAACATTTCCATTTCTTTTTATTGGTTCCATGGATGAAGATAGAAAGCCCCATAATTGTACAAATGTATTTGACAGATGTCTGCTTTTACTCTACTTAACTATTAAATAATCATATTTTTCTATATGTAGGTAAACGCGGGTCCTTTGGCCTACGCCAGAGCATTCCTTGATGACAGTCGATGCAGTAAATATCCTAACAAAAAGGTCAAAGAGCTAAAGGACATATTTAAGTATGTATTTGCTATTTTGTAATTTATATGTAAATATATAGATATATACTTCCTTCCCTATGCATTCAGTTCTGCTGATACATTGGTATGTCAGTGGTTTCACTGCAAGGTTGAATAGGAAAGTTTGCACTTTCATATCCTTCACAGTTCTTTTTTTTAGTTTAGTATCATATGTCAAATATTTCACATATATCCATTACATAAACATTAGCACATTACTACAGCACCCATCATGTGTTCTGGTTAGATGTGGTGCTATTCATTGTACAATAATTTCCGAATTTTTCGGTCTACAAGATACTTTTCCCCCCAAAAACAGGGGGACAATTTGTGTGCATATTACAGATGGGTGCTTTCACCCGCCACCAAAAGACTATTCGGCTGTGAGTGGACGTGCCTTCGCAATCTGCCCACCAGGGGCTAAGTACTAAGCTTAGCCGGAAAATGCAGAGATTGGTAAGCTTTAAGTGGCAAATGTAATTAAAGCTCAGCCAGTGGCGGATCTCCCAGCAGAAACCAAGCTTGAGTTCCAGGAGGCAGAGAAGCAGTAAGAGGGAAAATCCACCCATGGGCAGGTCTTTTTTTTCTCCATCCCTTGTAACTCAAGCACCACCAGTGGCTGGTAGCTCCGTGTTAGCAGTAATAGGCCTAGCTTGAGTTTCAGAAGGCATGGAGGGGAGCTGTTAGAGGGAAGATATGCCACAGCCTCCTGAAACTCAAGTTTGGGCAGTCTTGTTGCCTGCAAGACTTGAGGGAAGTGATTTCAGAGCAGCCAGCATTTCTCTGTTGGCTGCTAGCAATCACCTACCTCATGTAGTGGTCAAAGCACACACAGCTCATCTCTGTGTCTAAGCCGCAGGGGGGGGGGGGAGCAAAAAAGCATGCACCTCTGTATACAGCTGTATATAGGTGTTTAATATAGGTATTTCTGCTGAGTGCATTAGCCCTACACCACAGGATTATACTCCACAGTGAAGTTTGGTAGGGGTTCACCTCTAACTTTACATCAAACCTAATATTTAGACATTGAGCAGCCAATTACCATAGGATTATTGGGCTATCCTAATGCAGCTTACAGTGCTGCAAGACTTAGGCATCAGTAACAGTGCATATGTATAAATGAGCCCATGACCTTTTGAGGAACTGGGTCTTAAACTTTTATTGTCCATAAACATTATTCTAAACGTGATGTAATTACTGATATGTGTTTGACGTGATGGAAACAGACTAATATGAGTTATATTGTTATAGTTATAGTTCTATAGTTTGCCTTGTTTCATCGCCTTCCTTTATTGTTTAATTAAATTTGAATTTCCTGTCTCAGAGTAGTAGCGAAACAAGAACTGGTTGTAATGATAATAAACTCTACTGTCTGATACAAAAATAACACACTGTATAATTTAACAATGTTGTTCAATGACATGTCAATAATACTCAGCCCCCCTTCAAATTGAGCAAGGAGGGGGAATTAAACCTTAAGGTGGGGAATTGGGACAAGCACCAAAATGTCAGAACAGTGCTGAATATGCAAATAAATTGTTCAACACGTGGCAACCCACTACCAGGTGTAGACTGAACTTCCCTCTGGTAACCACATTGGGAGTTTTAAACGGTAGTATAAATTATAATTGTAAAATAAAGTAATGATGTCAGAAGGTAATCCAATTATTTGTTAATTTTAATAATAATACACATGGTTATACAGGTAATCAAGTTTGAGCAAATACGCAGTCATAGCTTGTCAAAATTCTCAACGCGTTTCGTGACTAATCGTAGCTTCTTCAGGAGAGCGACAAGTTTTTCCTAGTTCTATGAAAAGGAAATAAGGAAAAAGAACAGATATGTGTACACTTGCCGTTAACAAATTGAAAATGAAAATTTATCACTTGTTTAATGTTATATTTGTAGGGGTAGTTACTTATTTAGTCCTGTATTCCCTGATGCCAGGGGCACACTGCCAGAGGTTGTGGTTCTGAATATGCATAATAATAAATATAGCACCACATAAGTTAAATGTTTATATAAGCATCATAACTCTTCTCCATGACTTCTCATTGTAGAAAGTAAATGGAAATGCTTAATATAGCTGAACTCAAGACAAACGGATATATACACAGCTGATAAATATATATATGAGAACTTTACTACTGATGGTTTTGTATTGTGCCCGCCATCCCCTCCCTAATAAATCTTGCATCAGTCAAGTTAAGAAACACCTGTTGGCTAATTAAATAAATAAAAATTGCACCATTCAATGAATAAAGATTCACTGAGCACACTTCCATCAGGCCACATCCTCTGATGGCAGAAAAGAATAATAATTTTACTCAGAAAAGGTCAGAAAGCAATAATGAATAACAGAGAGATAACCCCACATGCTTAACACCCAGAGATGTGCAGACCTCCACCCAAAGAAATGACCTAACCAATCCCCCCAGACTTTTTACTCCTGCTTTTTAAGCCTGGCATACACACGCCGATAAGCGGCCAATTTTGCCACTGACCAACGGGCGTGCGCCCTCGCGCCATCAGTCGGCGGCAAAATTGGCGCCCAAACGGCGTGTGCCCACATGGGGCGACAGATCCCTGTCGCCCCACAGCTCGGCTGGCCAGAGAACGGACATGTTTGATGTTCTCTGGCCGATGCCATTAACTTCAATAAAGACCGGCGTCTTCATTGAAGGTAATGGCTGGCACACAAAGGGTGCCCGGCTGATGAAGTCAGCCCGGGAATGCAGCGTGATAACGTCATCACGCTGCATTCCAAAGCTCATCGGAGCTCATCTGTTGGCACCCGTCTGTGGGTGTATGGCAGGCTTTACATTAGTTGATCTGCCATCAAGTTCAGCCTTTGTGATCTGTGACTTTACCTCTCTTTCAGGATGAGGGGGTTATTAGCCTTATACACATCTACCCCACTTTTTTTAGTTTGATGTGGACCACCCATAGTACCTATACTGACATTTTTTTCTTTGGTCTTGTTTGTATTCTTTAATTGAGCTTGGTGTTGCAAACTCTTTAATACACATAAAATTTTAAATTCAACTTTTTGGTTTTTCATACTTAAAAAATCGTTCTCTTAACCCTGTGTCTAAATCTGTAAAGAATTAAATGGATGGTCATAGTGTAGTACAGTGCTCCCCAATCTTTACTTGAAGGGCGCCCCGTTTCTGTTTAGGAACATTATCGAGCCCACTCCCCATTCAAACACAGGTTCAGAATGCGGGCCCGCGCACCCAGTTTTGGAACCACTGGTGTAGTATTAGGCACAAAACAAAAGAATCCTGGAAGAACAACTGCACCACAAAGACAATTAGAGGCCACCAACACATTGCAATAAACCTCTAGAGTAGTGACGAGCATCATAGGCAATAGTCATATTCTCAAAATATTGTGAATTGTTCGCCTAATATCCGCAGTAAATTCATCAATTCGTGTTCTCCAGTCTTTATTACCACATCCAGTTATAGAATATGAAATAGCAGCTGCAGTGTAATCACCACATGAGACAACACTCAAATATTTGAGATTTACAAAGATTTGGCACTATATTTGAGATCTTTGCAAATTCTTGAAGTGCTGAATTTCTAATATCAATATAGTCAACACTGCTTTAGAGGCCTCCAAAGTGTTGCAATTGGCTACTTAAGCCCATCAGCATGTTGCAAAGCATACTAAAATCTACAGACACTTAGTAATTGCAGTAAACTTCTGAAAACAGTTTTTTGAGACATTCTGCAATATACTTATGGGTAATAATAATAGGTACTGAAATGGTGCAAGAATAATATATAGCTCATGGTGGGTTCTACCAATAGTGGCAACAGATACAGGACATGTTTCCATTCATGGAAGTTTTAGGAAAATATTGCTGCTGAACTCTTCATAGAGATTTCAGAGATTTTTTTGTGCAAGCCTCATCAACAGAAACCCTAAAGGTGCCCATATACATACAGATGGGCACATGATTAATGGCCAGTTCGAACGCTGACGTCACATCATGCACACTTCCGGCCACGGAACATGCGGCCATCTAGCGCGCCCACCCCTGTCTTCAGGGATAAGCAGTTATCGGGCACCTGAAGTGGTGCTCCTTGATTCCCGAGGGACGCTCGGTTGGTGATGACACTGCTCTGCACTCCACCAGGTCATTGATCGTGCGCCCATCTGACCATATATGTGCACCCTAACAGTTTGTTTAAAGTATTTGATTTTGCCCTTAAATATAGAATCCGCTTTCTGGTGAAAGTCAAAATGGAAAAAAAAAACCTTATCTTCATTTACATTGTGATCTTTATTCTTATCTCCCTGCAGGCAGTTTATACAAGCATGTGGCACCGCACTGGACCTAAATGAACAGCTGATTAAAGAAGATCAGTTTGAATATCATGAAGGATTAAAGGCAAACTTTAGGGATATGGTGAAGGAACTTTCTGAGATAATTCATGAGCCGGTATGTACTTCCAGTGTAACATTTGCTTCTAGCAGGCATATTGAATAAGACATTTTGTGTTAATGGCGTTAACACTCAGTATGATAATACAGTAATTCTGGCCATAAGTGGCAGTCTCCAATCCCTGATCTAGTGTTATGTGTTATGTGGTGGGAAAAAATAACTTTTGCTTCTAAAATCTGTACACACCCTGGCCATTGCTCTAACAGTAAACTGTAGCACTTAAAACCCTTTAACTTAATTCCAACTCTGTAAGTTAACAACATTAGATGTAGGAATATCCATTCCGGTATAGTGAATTCTTGGGTACTGTTAAAATAAGTGCGTGTGAGTTTCACTTCCGGGTTTGGTTCAGCCAATCCATTATTTACACTGTTACTAATATTAGCCGTCTTTTGATTAGTTTACAAAGCTTATAATTTGCCTCTTATACACAGTACCCTTGTGTGTTGTGATATTTATATTATTAGGGCCATCAGCCATCTCTTGTCCATTCAAATCATATGCAAAGTATGGAAACATACCATCACCACCATCTAATAATGAATGGTTGTTTACCAGGTGTCAGTGCAAAAGTTAACTTAAGGTGGCCATGCAGGGGTGGGGTTTTCAATCGATTTCCGAACAATTAATCACCATGTGCATAAGTGGTGATCGCTTGTTTGGGAATTGAACGCGGCCACCCTTTGCTTGATCGAACAGGGAACCAACATGTAAATCCCTGTTCGAATGCCATTACTGTACAAAGTATCAAACGGCAATGGTTTCTGCGAAGTGGTGCACATCGATTCGCTGATCAGTTGACAAATACAATTTATATTACTACTAAGGCTAGGGCTCCACGTGCGCTTAAGAGCTCCTTGTCAACATGAACGCAATGGAGACTTGTGCTGTTGTGAACGGAACCAAGTGCATAGTGAAGCCCTTGCCTAAAGCAGATAAAGCATCCATCCAAATCTTCCTATTGGTTTCTTTGGTTCTTCCTATTCAGAAGGCTTTAGGCTAAATTCACCCACCAATGGGCGCATGGGCCTATGACTTGGTCAGTTGGATAATGCCGGTGTTCCGTCCAGATGTCCTATCCGTTGAGATGAGCTACCCTGGTAGCTGCATTACAGAGGTGGAGTGATCTCCGCTGTCACTTTGCTATTGAGGGGATAGGGGTTCTGGGGGTTTGAGTGAGGGATTCTGCAAGTAAGGTGGGGGGGGGGGGTCAGTGGGTTAAGGTAAGAGCTTTGGGTTAGGGCTTCAGGAGTTACAATTTACAATCCTGACATGCTATACTACCCGCACTATATGGATGGTAACACATCTCAACAAGCTAGGACTGATCCTTAGAACAATGACCCTCAGGTTAACAACATTAGCAGTGGCAAATAAATGCTGCAGGGAAATCTCTGATCTGTAGATGAGTTTTGCCACAAAAGCTTATGTTTTAATATGCGAAAAATGGTCTAATGCATAAACAAACCATAACAGAACAACAATATTTTTGTTTTATTGTTATTTTATTTATAGCCAAGTAAGCCATTAAGGGAGGTCATGATATTGTGATCCAGGGAATTCATCCAACTGCCCTTTGGAAGATCATCAGGAAGGAATATGTCAGGAAAGCAGGAGGAGGGGGGCTTCCTCTGAACTCAAACTGGAGCAGAGATTGAAGCCGTTTAGCATTATTGGATCTTATAAAAATCCAAATTGGCTGCTCTTCTCCCCAGGAGTTGTGCAGCCATGGACAGTTGTTTCTGGGAAATAAAAGGTTGCTGTGCAGAAGATCTATATTTTCCTTTAACGTATCTTAAAAGCAAGGTAATCACTTGTAATGGTTGACTACATGCTTACCCTTGCTGACCCCCATTCTGTTCTGCTGAGTTAGAGGATGAGCAAGAAACACTCCAATGCTTTCTCAACAATAGGGAAGTACAGTGGTCATTACGTTTACTTGGGGCACCTGTACACACACTTCATTTGCTTGTAGAGCTTCATCTCGTGGAAGCTGGGAGCACAAAAAAAGGAGAGAGAAGGTTAGGACAAAAAAGAAATATAATATCACATGCACAGGTATGAATTACTTACATATGGGTTGCTGGTGTCCTGTTAGCTATAGGGAACCCCTAGTAACCTTGTACTTGTATGTAGGTCACACTCGAAAATCTCTAAAGTAACAGCTTCAAACAGATTTCACACAGTGGAGAAAAAACATGCACAGGAGAGGCACCCAATGGAAGAAAATATTCATATTAGTTATATATCAAACTTCAGCATGACCAATTAATCAGTAAGGGGGGGGGGGGAGTGTTTGCCTTTCCTGTTGCCTAGTATGCAACACACCTAGACCAGAGGTCACCAATCTTTACTTTGAAAGGGGCAATTATGCTCCCTCTTTTACTACAGAAAAACACATGCCTTTTATACATGCAATGCAAGAGTTTACCATGCACATGTATTGCTAGTGTATTGTACTCAGCACATAAAGCATCAAGAGGGACCATCTGTCCCCATCCAAAGTAAAGCTAGCCACACACGGTTTGATTTTGGTTCAATCGATGCTCGATTAGATGAATTTTTTCATCGATTGAACGAAAATCGAGAAATGCCCACATGGTACAATCGACGATAATTGTTCGATGAAGGCAGAAAAATTGATCGAATTTTGATCGGACATGTTGGAAAATCATCGTTGATTGTGCCAAAATCGTTTTATGATCGTCGATGTTTGTGGTGTTTCTCCTGGATCGATTAGATTCGATATAATAACATAGACCACTTCAATCTGAACTTTAATCGTTTCCATACCAAAATCGGCGATTTTAGTAATATTTTGGAATCGAAATCTCACCACAATCGCAAACTCAATGTGGGTGTATGTTGATGCGATTAAGATCGATTTTCGATTAGACGATTGAATTCCTCGATCTAGCATCAATTGAACCAAAATTGAACCGTGTGTGGCTAGCTTCATGGAAATCGAACAGGGTTAACCAAGATGTTGATTCCATGTTTGACCAAGCTTTCTTCGAGTGGGATCGATTGATCCTGTTCGAAGAGAGACTGGATAGCTCAAATTTTTTAATGATTCAAACAAGCGCCATAAACACGCACGGCACTTGATTTTGCTTGAATCTATTAAAAAATCGAGCCATGTATGCCTAGCTTAAGACCAAAAACTGGTTGATGTAAATTGTAAATATTTATGTGTTGTAATATCTGAAATGCTGCAACACTTCACTATGTTTAGTCTAACTTTTTCCATTTTTTTATGCTTCTATGGGACAGCTGTGAAGGTAATCAAGGACATATACAAATGTTGTTCACGCTATAGCATTTAGCTCCATCCTAATCCTATGATCTCTATGATTTCCTCCTACCAGATGTATCAAGAATACAGCAGCCATTCTCCCTGGATGCAGAATAGTTTACATGTCTTTTGCGCCATCAGCGGGACTGCAGCGGAATAATCTCTCAGAATAACCAATCAAATGTTTACCTGTCTCAGGAATAACCTAACAGACTTGGATTTGATCATTTGGATAAAGCCATGTGATGTCTCAGCAGAAGGAAAGGAGACATACCAGAGGCACTTGGGATTGGATTGTCTGAACTGTTATTGGTCATATGAACTTGCTATAACATTGTGTATAGTGAGACAATCAGCAGTGTTTTTTCATGTATATAGGCGTGTAATGAAAGGTGCTTTCCGCTTATAGCAGATAATTAAAGTGGAAAGTTCCTTTTAGTGGTTGACTAATATGTGTTCCTCCTAGTCTCTAGACCCAGCACTGATCAAAATGAGGTCTATGGAACTCTTGTCCTTCTATAGCTTACCTAGATCAACTCTAGTTTGAGAAGCCTTTTATAATGAAGAACCCAACAATCCAAGTCAATGCACCCGGACCAGACTGCAGTAGCAGAGAGGGTTCCAGGACAGGGGACCTCTGGCATTATGTATTACAGGGCCATTACTGTGATACATTTGTATAGTAATAGATCTATGTAGTAATGGTTGCAAAATCAGTGTTCATTATATGAAAGTTTACCCCACCAGCTGTCTATGAAAAGTGATGGGTTGGGGCAAACTATAACACCTAAAATGCTTGAGCTGCTCCCAAAATATTTTTTTATTAATATAGGATTTTAAACTTAAAATGTAAATATAACCTTCCCATTCTAAGCTTCTGATATTGTGATATTTTCCAGGAATGGTCCGCTTGGGGGATAACTTGGTCTGCATTTAAGTAGAGATGTAAATAATGGCATCTTTATTTTAAATGCGATGGGATGAAAAGATTCAGTATTGTTATGTGTGTTAACTGTCTACAGTTATGAGAACACAATAAGTCTGTTTTATTTTACATGCACTATAAAGCTGTATATACCCTGTTTCCCCTAAAATAAGGCATCCTCCGAAAATAAGGCACCCTTACATTTTTGCCTCATGCTGAAATATAAGGCATCCCCCCTAAAAATAAGTCACCCCCTGAAGATACGGTACTGTAAGTCTGGACAGGGGGGGGTCAGAGGGGGCAATCAAAGTGACACAGGAGGATCAGAAGGGGTTTCTGAAATGGTAATCCCCCCTCTGAGTCTCCGGTGCCATTTTAATTCCCCCCTCTGATCCACCGTGTCATTTTAAGTGATCCCCCACCCTGATACCCCAGTGCCGTATTCTTCTTCATGGAAAAATAAGACATCCCCCTAAAATAAGACTAAGGGCATCTATGGGAGCAAAAATTCATATAAGACACTGTCTAATTTTCGTGAAAACACGGTATAACTTATAGGGGCAGTCTTGATTAGAGATGGTAGAAATATTTTTTTTAATTTTGACTAGCTAAATGTGTGAGTTCATTGCAAAGCCACTGAACAAGCTATCATCACCAGAATTTCTGGAGATGTAGATAAGGGTGGGGGGGGGGGGGAGTGCACAAAACTGTATTTATTGGACTTTAAGATTCATGTGTTAAAAGAATTAGGGAAAAAATCCCATGCAGTTCCCAATTTCAGCCACAAAAATGGTGTCACTAGAGAGCACACTTAATGGCATCTCATCTTCCTCATATACGGGGAAGGGAGCAGGCCTGGCGGGGGAATCTGCAATTTGGCTGCAGGTGGTCGCACAACCATAAGACGCAGCCAATTTTTCCCCCCAATTATGGGGGTGAAAAAGTGTGTCTTATAGTCAGAACAATAAGGTAAATTTAAAATCAAGTCAAAATTTCTATTTAATTTATTTAAGTGCTAGAGCAATACTCTTAATTCTTGGTTCTTGTAGGTACCCAAAATGGGAAAAGATTGAGACGTCCATTATAATTTTTTCGGGCGAAAAAAATCGGTCCCCATAAGCCAGTGGTCCCCTAACTTTACCTGCAGGGCCCCCTCTTTTGTGGATAGGAACATTATCGAGAGACCCCACCCTCATTCAAACTACACAGTTTCATGGTCAGGGCGATTGCACACTAGCCGTCTTTGGTGGTTTTCACATAAATCATACAGAAACATTCATCCTTCATATAGAGACACACACTTGAGAGACATGAATCATTCACAGAGACAAACACACACACACACATTACATGCACTCTACTTACTGTCGGCAGCTAGTTCCTCCATGGTTGGCTTCCTCCCTCCCTGTGCCATAAGAGACCATTTAATAATACTTCATTCTGAAGAAGTGACAAGTTCAGTCATACAATTGCCAGCAGCCACATCAGTAAAGCTGAGCTGATTTCTTGTGAGATCGACCGTGTGTTGGTTGGAGAATCGGCCGCTCACCCATTTTGTGCCGTCAGTTACTTTGGATGGTGACACTGGTTCCCATCCAAAGTAATGCAGTCGCTCAAACATTTACGGACATGTCTATAAATTCTTAGACCGATTTCCCGGATGATTTATTGGCAAATGTAGGTTTTAAGTATTACATTTTCACCCGAATTCACAGTAGAGTGCACATGGCAGCCAATATGCCTCAAAATTGGCCAAAAAACTGTCTCAACTTTAGGAATCATTCTAAAAGTAAATTTTGTTCATTCCATTATAGCACCTTCTTCTTTCTTTTTCTTCAATCACCACCGCCTAAAACCAGAGGTACAGAGCAATACCTTTGTCTTGTCAATTTTCCCACAACCCTCTACATTTCTAGCAATTTTGGTGATGATACCATGCTCAGGGGTTTTGCAATTAACTCACAACTGAAGTTGAACTTTCACGACCATCTCTCGTCTTGTCCCAAGGTTCTTCCCGCAGACTGTTTCCCTCTATCGCACACACAATGATTTCGCTTTCTCAGTCTCCACAAAGGAAATCCTGAAATCATTACTCAGGGTGGCTTGAGGGCTGAAGCTGAATGTAAGCTCTGAGATTTACGCTTGGTTTACTAGAGATTCTACTTGTATAGGAGCAGTATGTACAGTATGTTTTACAAATCCTTCACCACACGTTTGTCAAGCAGCGAGGAATTTTTTTTGAGGACTTAAAGCCTAAACACAAACTGCTGTAACTTGAAACTGATTTCTCTAAGTCTGCTGCAGTTGATTACCAAATCACCGGATCATTTGGTGTCATTATATAAAATAACCGTGGCTTTGTGTCATTATGTAATGTGTTTATGCTAATTTGTAGCTCAACTATTTGGTCAAAGATAAAACAAAGATTTGCTGCCAAGCAGGAACACCATCCTGCGGATCAATCTGTGCCTAGTGGGTGCTGGGCCGATATCCATGAAAGTGCTGTCTTCCAGTTGGTCTGTAAAGTCTTTATACGCGTAGTCACTCTAGCATCGGATCCTGGAATGAGAGCAAATTCTCATTTGACAATAATACAAGAAAAAGTAAGGATTTTTAAGAACAAATAATGCAATGATTACAAATCTAGTTACAGTATCACGTAACCAGATGTAGGATGAGTGGGGGCATGAAAATATAGGGGTAATAATTATGAGAATGAGCTAAACCACCATCCCTATTAGATAAGAAAAGACAACTGAAACACCACGTCCAGGTTAACTGGACAAGGAAAGGGGTGGCCAGTGCCAAGGGATTTGGATGGTAAGTTGTCCCCTTCCTCCTTACCACCGAAATCCCTTGGTGACTGGCCACCCCTTTACTTGTCCAGTTAACTTGGACGTAGTGTTTCAGTTGTCTTTTGTAGTTACAGTATGTAGCCAAAAAATCAGGCCAACGATATGGACAAAATATAGTGGCCATCTGACCTTAATGCTTACTATATTGCTTAAGGGTTGTGAACACCTGACCATAATCCTTGCTACATGGCCAAATTGTGGAAACCTGACCATTGTGCCTACCATACTTCCAAAGTATAAAGGACACCTGACCATCATGCTTATTATACGACCTAAATATTGTGACTGCTTGCTTATACCTGACCATCAGGCATACATCATGACTTAAAGGTTGTGGACATCTGGGCACAACACCTGCTATATGGATAAATGTGGAGACCTGACCATCATGCCTTTCATACATCCAAAGTATTGAGGTCACCTCACCATTATGGCTATGTGGGCAACACATCGTGTGCATCTGCTCATCATGCATACTATATGGCATAAAGGTTTTGGATTTCTTACCTAGATGCCTAATATATGGCCGAAATGGGACATCTATCCTTCATGGCTGCTGGATTACCAAAATGTTGTGGATATCTGACCATCATGCTTACGGTATTGACAGGAAAGGATTTATACAACTGACCACAACTTGGCCTCTATGGCCAGAATTTGGAGACCTCACCATCATGCCTACCATATGTCCAAAGTATTATGGACACCTATACATTATGCCTACTATATGGCCAAATGGTTGTGGAAATCTGAGAATGATGACTGCTCTATTGCCTAATGGTTGTGGGCATCTGACCCTCATGATCTGACCATCATAATCTACTCAATTACCAAAAGATTTGTAAGCATCCAGACCATCTAAATAACATTTAGCGTTTTCAGAAAAGAATTTAGACTCAACATTTCCATTTTTTGGTCCTGTACTCTATACCGGTTATACAGATTATACAGATTTGGTTTGAACCAACCCTGCAGAGCCCTGACCTCTAAGGAAAGTTGTTAAACTGGCACCTGAGCCCATAAGGGACACAATTTGTCCATATGATGTCTCCAAATGCAGGTGAACTGTCAGGTGTAACTCCAGTGGATATTCTTCCAGCCCACAAAATATTTGCTTCCACTGTGCAGTCTACACTTTGAACAAAGTACTTACCTCTACTGTAATTGTACCGTATCTGCAATGTGCAAGTGCCTGAATCATTTCAAATGCCAACTCTATATGCAAGTATTGATTTTTTTTATTTTTTCTGTATTGAATAAAAATGGTAATACTATTTATTTTGCAGCAGACATGGAATTGTATGATGTCTGGTCTTTTCCTTCTTTACATTACTTTTCTGCACCCGGTATCCCACAATTGGAGAATAAGGAAAGAATTTATCATCCCTGTCCGGGATCAGTAGAATCACTGGATCTAGTTCATCTGACTCCTGTAGCTCTTATTGGGTGATATTGCACATTACAGAATCATGCAGTCCTTTCTTGGGCCTGCCAAATCTAGTTGCATTTATATAAAACAAGAGTGGACATATCACCTCTTGTTCTTATCCTTTGTCTTTAATACTTTTTAAATCACTGACCAAGATTAGAATGCAGCTCTGCTATTCACACGATTGCAGAATTTCTCCCCCATTAATCCACTTACTTGTTTCAGATGTGACTGAAACTACTGAAGCTACAAGTTTACCAGCCAGTTAGCGTTCTTCAGAATAACAGCTTATATGATGTTTCAGTGATATGTTTGTTTTCACACAACAGTGGACTTTCTGGTTTTAGTTATATTGTAATGCTATCTTATTATTAACTTATTGTAATGCAACCTCATTTTTATCTAGAGTTCCCATAAAACCGTCAGGGTAATTATTAACAACATTTACATTTTCCATCCAGGGATGTCTACTGTAGTGTGTGTGGGGCATGACATGGCATTGCATTCAGCATACGTTGGCATCTAGTGCCATGCCAGTAGTAAAGGGTTCCAGTATTTCTAGGTTACCATTTGCTACTCCAAACGAAATAAACATCATTAAAAAGATTTGAAGTATGGAGATCTTTAAATCTTCACATGACAACTGCATTATTGCTGCATTTTCTTTATACAAGACTGTTAACATTCTAACGGAGGCTGGCCGGTAGAGCGAACACTCTGTAATTGCTGAAAAGCCACACATGGAAACCTAGACTGGCAAAACCTCGGTAAAATGGGGAATATTTCCTAAAATGCCTTCGCGTGTTTGTGAATCTTAGTAAATGCAGTGAAATTTT
>CM070040.1:57844135-57854694 GCA_036250615.1 Ptychadena robeensis | reverse complement strand
AAGAAAGTTACTGCAACCATCAACGAAGAATATCTGTGGACAATATTGTATTTTGGGACACTTTTTTTTTTTTTTGGGGTGGGAATTTATTAACATAACTTTGCTAGTTTTAAATTGAATGGACTTCTGATGGAAAGGATACTAGAGCATTGGTGTATCTTTAAACTTGTTTTGGGATGCAACACAAGGGCTCAGTTTTAGGTGAACAGAAGGGATCTGGGGCAGGTTTTAGGACTGAGTTTAGGTACTTCAGTCTGGAATAGGCAGATTTAGACTTCTGTGGGTGGATTGCTTATAGGGGAAGAGTGTATTTCAACACTCTAGCCAAGGGAAACTCGATACTCAGGACATTCATACGATTGCTGCAGATTTGCAGAGTATTGAAATATCTGTGAATGAACTGAGTCACTTATTCATAATAATGTGTCCAAAGCATTAGTGTGTGGTGTGGTTGGAACCCTGTGGAGCACCTAAGTCTTGGACTGCAGGAACTTGAAAGAGGTGAATGGCCAAGAATCATCGTCAAGTTTGCTATACCATCTGGTGAAGTCACATGGAATGGACTGCAAAAATGTGGGGCTGGCTAGAATCATAAGCCTTGAGTCCCTTTGCAAGAAAGATGAATTGAAAAAGCAAGTAATTCCTTTGAAGTGAACATCTCAATATGGACAACCTCTACAAAGCAAACTGCTTATTAAAGAAGGTCCCTGGTGGAAATCGGTTGACCCCAACTGCTGTAAGAGATGTCTCCAGACCTGGTTATGCTCCTGGACGCTGGATTGAATAGAGTATATGGATGGTTGTTCCACTATTCATTCTGGGAGCTGCATGGTCAAACTACAGAGACTCAAGCACGATTGCGATCAAGTTCTTCACAGCAAAGATCAAGGATGTGCTTTGGGAGTTTCCGCCTTCACCTGGCAGAAAGTGAAGTACTATAAACATCCCCCACTGGATGGAGTGTTAATCAAACAGAGGGACAACTGACCATAGAAGAGGAAGAAAGAAAGGCCAATCTGAACAGCTTCGATTGACGTTGACCAAGAAGATTTGGGTGATTGGAAGTCAATGATCCCCATCATTTAAAACCACTTGCGATTAATCTGGATACATTATTAATTAGGGGTAGCAGGAAAGTATAGAAAATTCAGTATAAACAGAGCAATTGGCTAGAGAATTTTAGGAGCCCTGGTGGTGCATACCCTATCATTCATTCATAGATTTGAACAATTTGAATAATTTTTGTATCTGTTCAGTTTGTTTGATATGTAAATATATATCTGTTCAGTTTGTTTGATATACTGTTGTCAAAAGACTAACATTTTTTATGTGTATCCATTCTAGTCGAGCTAGAAGGATACAAGTGGGGGAGTGTTCGCAAGTATGTATACGTGAATATATATGTGGTTGTGTGCAGAGATATAGTTATATAAAATATATATATGTATACACACACACACATATACATAAATGGATATTCAGGAGGTCAGTAACAAAAGGTTATATTCTTTCAGAAGCCATAAAACCATCCTTTCACGTACATGTTAGATAGGTGTGTCTCTGTATTTACACCAAATTTACATCTTAAAAGGACTAGCAAGGTCCTTTGAAATGCAAATCTGGTGATAGATTGGTGGATGCAGGGACAACTGGAGATGACAATAGCCATAAAAATTCTTTAGGTGGGGGGAGACCTTTTTACACAGGATAAAGGAAGAGAGTTCTTGGAAGGAAGGGGGTTCTTGGAAGAAAGGGGATCTTGGAAGACACAGATTTTGGAAGGGACAGATTTTGAAGGAACAGATCTTGGAAGGGTGAGATATTGGAAGGAGGGCTGATAGAGATATCTGTACATTGAAGACTGTGATACCTGTTTTCGTCATTATTGCATATGGTCTGTAGATTTTCTAATAAATCAGGCCACTGTCTCTGAGAACGTAAGTTGCTGCGGAAGTTTTGTTTATACGATCAAGATCAATTTATGACCACACAACATGGAGGACCACAGCAAGGAAGCACAAAGAGTGGAGGCCACTTGTAGCGGCAATTAGATGGAAAGGGTTTTCTTCTGAGGTACTGCGACCCAGCCTATAGTCATGAGTGAGCTTTCTGAAGCAGCAGATGACCCATGGAAGTTGGAAGAGAGGAGATAAGGATGAAAATGTTTGTCCCAGAGAAGAGTAAAAACAATGCACAGTTTGGAAAAAAAAACAATGCACTGCACAAATTTAATAACCAACTCAAAGGTGGTAAGCCCAATAAAAACCCTAAAGTACAGGGTTAAATAAAAAGAGTTAAACGTGGAGAGTGTAAAGACATATAACTGAAGTTCTAGCATGGTCTTGGAACAGATGAAGAACTGAGTTATGATTGGAATGATCTTATGTCCAAGCATTTCTATGCAGATACTGCTCTGGCTGAAATGTAATTGTTTAAACAAATGGATGATGGCATTGGCCAGGATGTGAGCTTTTGTTTTGGGGTGTCATTGTGTAATAGCATCCCAGATTCAAATCAAACAGGTAAGAGCAACACAGCAATGCAAGGTTCTCCACTTCCATGTGCTGCCGAACAGTTTCCAAAACATATACTGCAGTGCATTGATGGGTGATTCCTGCAAATGCATTGGCGAGGAATAGTGTGATAGAGGCGTTAAGAAACGTGGTTAAGAGCTAAGATGGTGCTGATGGACAGGACGAAGCCTTGAAATAAGTGTATAATGTCTAACATCTGCAGAGAAAGAGGGCGTACATTCTATTAACAAGCATGACCACTTCAAAGCCAAGTAAGCAAGAAAGTGTCAGTAAAAGTAACCTATCCCATACTTATCCTGTGCCCAAAGCATAAGCTCAAGCAGAGTCATACTAATGTTTGATTTCACACAGTTCAATTGCTTAGAAATGTCCGATATTTTCCAGAAAGATACCAGGCCTGGAGAGTGATCTGACGGTAATGTGCCAGATGAAATCCAGAGTTCATTAGTCAGGAGTCATTCATGAAAACAAACCGGAAATAAACCTTTCAGATGTCTCCTGGGGCAGGGCTGTGTGATCTATTCCCATTGCCTTTGATATCTACCGGTAGATGGCCACCTACTAACTGGGCACCCCAAATGTTCACAGTCTATTTCCATACTCTCTGTTCACAGTCTATGTCCATACTCCATGTCCACAGTCTATGTCCATACTCCATGCCCACAGTCTATGTCCATACTCCATGCCCACAGTCTATGTCCATACTCCATGTCCACAGTCTATGTCCATACTCCATGTCCACAGTCTATGTCCATACACCATGTCCACAGTCTATGTCTATACTCCATGTCCACAGTCTATGTCCATACTCCATGTCCACAGTCTATGTCCATACTCCATATCCACAGTCTATGTCCATACTCCATATCCACAGTCTATGTCCATACTCCATATCCAGTCTATGTCCATACTCCATATCCACAGTCTATGTCCATACTCCATATCCACAGTCTATGTCCATACTCCATGTCCACAGTCTATGTCCATACTCCATGTCCATAGTCTATGTCCATACTCCATGTCCACAGTCTATGTCCATACTCCATGTCCACAGTCTATGTCCATACTCCATGTCCATAGTCTATATCCATACTCCATGTCCACAGTCTATGTCCGTACTCCATGTCCATTTGTCTCAATGTCTATACTTCTCCATATCTATACTCCTCCATATGCATCACTCCATGTCAATACTCCTCCATGTCTATCTCACTCCATGTCCATTCTCCTCCATGTCTAAATCACTTAATGTCTAAACTCCTCCATGCCCATATTTCTGCATGCCAGCATGCCTCCATGTCCATATCACTGCATCTTCATACTCCTCCATTTTCCATAATAAAGCATATTGACATTCTTGTTCTATAGTTGCATAGAAATCCAGAGTTAATGTCTTGCTGTACCATATTGCTGTTCTGCACCCCGTGCATTGTGATCTCGATCGTTATCAGTAGATTGCCTTTGCTGTGACTTCATTTACTGGATACTTGTGTGACTCAGGTTATCGCCGTCACAGGCATTTAGCCAAAGTTTGTAAAAGGTGGCAGTGACAGTCTACACCTCGCCAACGAAGATTTCACTGGAAGACTTCTCCCAATATATTTCCTTCCACACTTTATTCCATTTTGCTCATAGGGGAAGGACAACAGCATGCATGTTTGTATTATTTTTAAAAGTGTGCCACGCGGCAGATTACAATAAAATCTGTCTGGAATTTCTGCCCCCTGCGCATCCCCGGCGTTATATGCTGTATACTATGCACCGGGGGAAACGACGTACTCTCCATTACAAATGGCGTCAACGAGGGGGACCCAGGTGGATGAGTGGGTCCGCCGATACAGGGGAACACCACAGGCTTTCACAGACAGGTGAGTTAGCCGATGTTAGCTTGGGGTGATTTTAGTTAACAAACTCTCCCGATTTAACTCAGGCTAAACGCACAGGAGGACGACTTTTATTTATGAAAAAAATTGATCATCCAAAAAATATCCTGTGACGTGACAAGAGTGCTAGAAGTCCCATGAGCTCACCATGCTATCATCTCCTATCATTCTCTTTGCAGGCACGGCAGGACCACTGGTTTGCTGCCCTGTGCTGCTTCCTGCTGAGCCCTGCTTTACGGGTGTAATGAAGTTTAGTTTCAGTGAACACACAATGTATGGTCACACTAGGAAATCCCTAGAGAGCTGTGCGGGTGTAGTCAGTGTGCGCTGTGACTGGGTCACCGACATCACAGCGGGCGACCATTACACGTGTCATCGGATCCAAAACGGGCGTGGACTGACTGAAGAATGGGCGTGACGTGTTGGGAGAATAGGCGTGGTTCTGCGAGCTATGGGCGTGACGCGCTGCTGATTGGGCGTGGCGTGGGCGGGAAAGTGTCAGATCGCTCCGGGAGGACGAGAGTTCTTGGAAAATCCGATCTATTAAATGTGAGTGTCACCCGTCCAGAGGGGTCACCGGGGGCCGCTGGGGACACAGACAGGACGATGGCGACCGATCTCTGCTGTACGATGATCCTCAGCCTCTGGGTGTCCTTACATTTCCTGCTGGGATCCTCTGGGAAGGAGCTCGGTGAGTCTTTCAGGAAACGCTCCGATTATTATAGACAGAACACCAAATACAGGGGTCACACGTCTGCTGCAAGTAACCATCACTGCTGTGTCGCGGCACGTTGTCACCACTGTTTGCGGTGACACTGATTTGGGAAAATAAACTTTTGTGATACTATCATCCAGTCAGATTGGGGTGTTATGTATTATTATCTTGTATTTATATATCGCCAACATATTACGCAGCGCTTTACAGAGTATATATAGTCATATCATTAGCTGTCTTTCAGAGGAGCTCACAATCTAATGTCCCTACCATAGTCATGTATACCTAACTAACGCAGTCATAGGTCACATGTAACTAACATAGGAGAATCTTTTTATTTGGGCATCCAATTACCCTCCTGCATGTATTTGGAGTGTGGGAGGAAACCCAAGCAGACATGGGGAGAACATACAAACATATCCTTGCAGATATTGCCCAGGCTGATTTGAACCTAGGACTCTGCGCTGCATGCATGTAGATGAAGCGTGTCTATGTGACATAAAAAAACATAGTAATCCTTTGATACAGTATATGATACTCGTCCTCTAGTGTTCTGTGCAAAGTTTACTATTAACAGTTATTAACAGTACTATTGTTGTTTACAAATCATATGCATTTTTTATTAGCAGCAAAGGTTTTTTTTACACACAATACTATTTGTTAGTTACAAACATCACTAGATCTCATACATACATACTTACATACATACATAGATCTCATACATACATACATACATACATACATACATACATAGATCACACACATACATACATACATACATACATACATACATACATACATACATACCATACATCTAGACTTTACCTACATACATCTAGATCCTCATACCTACATACAATCTAGATCTCATACATACATACATACATACATACATCTAGATCTTATACCTACATACATTTACATCTCATACATACATCTAGATCTCAAACAAACACACATACATACATACATACATACATACATACATACATGCGTACATACATCTAGATCTCATATATACATACATACATCTAGGTCTCATACATGCATATATACATGCATCTAGATCTTATACCTATATACATCTAGATCTCATACATACATACATACATACATACATCTAGATCTCATACATGCAAACATACATACATACATACATACATACATGTAGATCTTATACATGCATACATCTAGATCTCATACATACATACATACATACATGTAGATCTCATACCTACATACATCTAGATCTCATACATACATACATACATACATACATACATCTTAATCTTATACCTACATACATCTAGATCTCATTCATACATACACACATACATACATACATACATACATACATACATACATACATACATCTAGATCTTACACATGCATACATCTAGATCTCATACATACATACATACATACATACATACATGTAGATCTCATACCTACATACATGTAGATCTTATTCATACATACATACATACATACATACATACATAATACATACATCTTGATCTTATACCTACATACATCTAGGTCTCATTCATACATACCGTTGAGCCCATAATTATTCATACCCCTGGCAAATTTTGATTTAATGTTACTTTTATTCAACCAGCAAGTTCTGTTTTGTTGGGAAATGACGCCGGTGTCTATCAAAATATAATAAAACGATGTACAAGAGGCATTTTTGTGGAAAATAAACATTTCTCAGCTTTTATTCACATTTGAGTAAAAAGTGTCATGTCCAATATTATTCATCCCCTTCTCACTAATCAATAGAAAAACCTTTATTGGCTATTACAGCAATCACACGCTTCCTATAATTGCAGACCAGCTCCTCACATGTCTCCACAGGGATTTTTGCCCGTTCATCTTTATGAGCTCCGAATCTATCAGGTTGGAGGGTCTTCCTGCCACCACCCTGATCTTTAGCTCCCTCAACAGATTCTCAATTGGATTCAAGTCAGGACTCTGGCTCGGCCACTCCAAAACGTTAATGTTATTGTCTGCTAACCATTTCCTAACCACTTTTGCTGTGTGTTTTGGGTCATTGTCATGCTGAAATGTCCACTGGTGCCCAAGGCCAAGTTTCTCTGCAGACTGCCTGATGATGTCGTTGAGAATCCTCACGTATTGCTCTTTTTTCATGGTTCTGTTTACTGTGATTAGGTTCCCTGGTCCATTGGCTGAAAAACACCCCTAAAGCATTAGATTCCCACCACCATGTGTGACAGTGGAGTTGGTGTTCTTTGGGTTGAAGGCTTCTCCTTTTTACGCCAAATGAAGGAAACATCATTGTGACCAAACAATTACATTTGTGTTTCATCTGACCAAAACACAGAAGCCCAGAAGTCTTCTTCTTTGTCCAGATGGACATTTGTAAAGGCCAAGCAAGCTTTTGTGTGCCTTATCTGGAGAAGTGGCGCCCTCCTTGGTCTGCATCTGTGGAACCCAGCAGTGTGCAGTGTCCAGTGGATTGTCTGCCTTGAGACATTGCCACCAGCAGAGCCCAGATAGGCCTTGGTGGTGATCCTTGGATATTTTTCACCTCTCTCACTATCCTCCTGGCCAGCACAGGTGTCACTTTTGGCTTCCGACCACGTCCTCTGAGATTTTCAACAGTCCAGAACCTTTTTTAATAATACCTTTCACTGTAGCCACTGGAACTTGAAAACATTTAGATATGGCCTTGTAATCCTTTCCTGCCTTATGAGCAGCCACAATGCGCAGCCGCAGGTCCCCACTGAGCTCCTTTGTCTTAGCCATGACTGTCCACAAACCAACTGCAGAGAGCTGCTGTTTTTCACCTGTTGAGTTGATTAAAATAGCTGTTCCCAATTAATCCGGGTAATAAGAATGCTTTAGAACAGCTTGGAGTATTTGGAATGGTAAGGAACTTTGGATTTTGGTATGAATAATTATGAGCTTGACTATACATACATGAAAATCACACACATACATACAAACATACATACATCTCATACAGGTTTATCCTCAATCTGCTGTCACATGTTTTAATTATTGATTTAGGAATCTTTATTATTTGCTTTATAAATAATCACGCTAATACACATCATTGAGTTGATATAAGTCGGATGTGAGCTGCACGGCAGACACGGGACCCCCTTATTGTAGTGTAGTGACTTGGGGGATGTTGATTTAGTGAAATGTAGTGTGGCTGCAGCCAGGATATTCCGGTGGCTACACACACATTCACTTTTGCTTGATCGATTTGCCAAAATATCGTCTGTCAGTCTGACGACGATTGAGTGTACCAGCGCACAGTGTGAATAATTCAAAACCTTCCAAGCTTCCAGTCTCCCTCCCTCCACCAATCCGGAGCTAAAGCTGGCCATGCTCCACAGTGAACTGCTGGACGAAAGTAGACTTGGGTAGATTCTGATTGATAATACAAAGCATATGAGGACGTGATAGAATATTTATATATTGTGGGGGGTTCACCTGAAATGGGTGCTCTCAAACCATCAGTCCACATGATTGCAATCTTTTTTTAGGGCTCCTGTGTTTATTTGCACCAGTCCAAACAGAAAGTCACCGTCACAAGGGTTAATATAAATCCCAAAAAATTTCCTTGAAAATGCTACTATGCACTGTCCAACATAAACGTTTGTCCTGGGTTCAGCTTCCAGCAGGAACAGGTCTGGGCCTCACACTCTCTGTAAGCACCCTGTTTCCATGGCTCCAATAGCCAGGGGTCTGGGCACACACTCCCTGTGTGCCCCCTCCCTACACTCTGAAGCCCACGTTCTTCTACTTGGTCTGAACCCCGACACACTGGACTCTACTTGGAGTCACACTCAGCTCTAATCATCTGCAATCAGGTGTTAACCCTTACAATGTACCTGGGGGAATAGGAAGGCCAACCCAGTTCGAGAGTCCGGGAGCCCTGTAACAAAAACTAAAACAAAACACTCAGCAACCTCAGCAACGGTGCTGTGAAAATTATTCCCACACTCCATCCAGGATGCCACCTAATTGTCCATTCACACAGTGACAGGTGACCAGTCTGTCACAGTATATATACCGTACTGTTAAGGCAGGTGTGAAATCCCCAGTTCCTATGTTTTAGTGCATAGACCAAGCCACCCAAGTATGCAGAAAACATAGGAACTGGGGTGCTAAAAAATGGCAGCAGGTCCTCTGGACCAATGAGTCAAAATGTGAAATATTTGGCTGTAGCAGAAGGCAGTTTGTTTGTTGAAGGGCTGGAGAGCGGCACAATAATGTGTCTGCAGGCAACTGTGAAGCAGTGGAGGTTCCTTGAAAGTCTGGGACTGCATTTCTGCAAATGGAGATGGAGAGTTGGTCAGGATTGATGGTGTTCTCAATACTGAGAAACACAGGCAGATACTTATTCATCATGCAATACCATCAGGGAGGCATATGATTGACCCCCACATTTATTCTGCAGCAGCACAACGATGCATGAACCATTGATACAAGGCAGGATGGACCCATGCTTTCATGCTGTTGACGTCAAATTCTGAACCTACCATCCAAATGTCGCAGCAGAAATCGAGACTAGGCAACCTTTTTCCAATCCTCTATTGTCCAATTTCAGTGAGCCTGTGTGAATTGTAGGCTCAGTTTCCTGTTCTTAGCTGACAGGAGTGGCACCCAGTGTGGTCTTCTGCTGCTGTAGCCCATCTGCCTCAAGGTTGGACGTGTAGTGCATTCAGAGATGCTCTTCTGCATACCTTGGTTGCAACGAGTGGTTATTTGAGTTACTGTTGCCTTTCTATCAGCTGGAACCACTCTGGCCATTCTCATCTGACCTCTGGCATCAACAAGGCATGTGTGCCCACAGAACCACCGCTCGCTGGTTGTTTTCCCTTTTTCAGACCATTCTCTGTAAACCCTAGAGATAGTTGTGCTTGTGCGTGACAATCCCAGAAGATCAGCAGTTTCTGAAATACTCAAACCAGCCCGTCTGGCACCAGCAACCACATTCAAAGTCACTTAAATCACATTTCTTCCCCATTCTGAAGCTCAGTTTGAACTGCAGCGGTTGTCGTCTTAACCATGTCACAATGCCTTAATGCATTGAGTTGCCCCCATGTGATTGGCTGATCAGTCATTTGCACCAACGAGCAGTTGGACAAGTGTTCCTTATAAAGTGTCTGGTGAGTGTATATAAACACATTTTTATACCAAGCTTGGTGATGCCACTGCCTCCAAATACTCCAAATATTATTACCATTTTATTTTAGAGAGATCAGGGGATTTGTTTTCTCGAATTATTCAAGTTCTTTAAACATAACATTGTTTTTCTTATTTTCTTCCTTTACAATTAAACTCTGAAGAACAATGTTTGTATTTACAAATTATATAAAAGGTCTAGATATAGTAGGAAGTTGTATATAAGGTCTGGATATAGTAGGAAGTTGGATATAAGGTCTG
>CM070040.1:57802133-57827141 GCA_036250615.1 Ptychadena robeensis | reverse complement strand
GGGGGGGGGGGCATTTGCATGTGGCACTCTTTAGGGAAAAAGCTCCAATTAATAGATATGGGGAATGAGATGATAAAGTTTTGACATTAGTGTGCAAATTGTCTGCAGGAACAGGGACACAAGGTCACAATCTAGTGCAATAAAGTTAAGTCTTGCCAGCAGTGTGGATACCGGGTTGATGTAATTTCTCCTGGTAGAGATGACATTACTTCGTGGTTACTGGTGCTGTAGGGATGATGAGAAGGATACAGTATGGCTCTCTCTCTTTCACTCTAGTAGTAGCATGAGACAGAGTCTACAACCCACACAAGTGGCTCAGGTAGTGCAGCTCATCCAGGATGGCACATCAATCCGAGCTGTGGCAAGAAGGTTTGCTGTGTCTGTCAGTGCAGTGTCCAGAGCATGGAGGTGCTACCAGGAGATAGGCCAGTACATCATGGAACATGGGGGAGGTCAACAACCCAGCATCAGGACCTCCACTTTTGTGCAAGAAGGAACAGGAGGAGCACTGACAAAGCCCTGCAAAACGACCTCCAGCTGGCCACAAATGGAAACAGACTCCATGAGGGTGGTATGAGGGCCAGATGTCTACAGGTGGGGGTTGTGCTTACAGAGAACACCAAGATTGGCAAATTCACCACTGATGCCCTGTGCTCTTCACAGATGAAAGCAGGTCCACAATGAGCACATGGGATAGACATGACAGAGTCTGGAGATGCAGTGGAGAACGTTTTGTTCCTGCCTCCAGCATGGTTTGGCAGTGGGTCAGTAATGGTGTGGGGTGGTATTTCTTTGGGGGGGGCACCCAGCCCTCCATGTGCTCACCAGAGGTAGCCTGACTGCCATTAGGTACTAAGATGAGATCCGCAGACCCTTGTGAGACCATATGCTGGTGCGGTTGTCCCTAGGTTCCTCTTAATGCAAGACAATGCTAGACCTCATGTGGCTGGAGTGTGTCAGCAGTTCCTGCAAGACGAAGGTATTAATGCTATGGACTGGCCCGCCCGTTCCCCAGACCTGAATCTAATTGAGCACATCTGTGACATCATGTGTCGCTCCATCCACCAACGCCAGATTGCACCAAACACTGTTAGGAGTTAGGTGTGGGAGAAGATCCCTCAGGAGACCATCCACCACCTCATCAGGAGCATGCCCAGGCGTTGTAGGCAGGTCATACAGGCACGTGGAGGCCACACACACTACTCATTTTGACTTGTTTTTAAGGACATTACATCAAAGTTGGATCAGTCTGTAGTGTTTTTTCCACATTCATTTTGAGTGCAACTCCAAATCCAGACTTCCATGAGTTGATTTCCAGTGATCATTTTTGTGTGATTTGTGTTGTCAGCACATTCAACTATGTAAAGAAAAAAGTGTTCCCTTTAAGTTTTTTGAGCAGTGTATATATGAGTGCCCCCTTATTACCCCACCTGTGGTAACATGGTAAATGGAACAAGGAGGGAGACAGGAATATAGTTAAATAATCAGAGGAAGAAAGGTGAAGGACGGGGCCTCCCTAGAGCTTGTGCGGGGAAAGTAGCTATAAAATTAGTGCATGGGACCAAAAGTGTGACATTAAATCACAAGAAGCAGACAACAGTAAAACAAAATGAATATACGTTAAATACACAGTAATTATGAAAAGAAGATGCACAGCAGGGGGTCTAAATAAATTCATCAATGAATAAATAAAAATATATATTTTTAGGTGGAAGTGAACACCAGAGAGGAGGGCCAACACACACACACACCAAATTTCTTTCCCTTACCATTTCATTACATGTATTCTACATTGTGAGTTTAACCCGGTTCCTTACACCACATAATGCTCTTTCTGGCCACTGACATCACTCCCACTGCGTGATCTCCGCTTAAGTTGTGCTCGTTTTTTCATTTTCAATCTGTATATAATTTGCATGATAATGTAGACATTTCTGCATCTCATTGACCGTCTGTAACAATTACCTCCACCCCAACTGCAGTTCATTTACATGTTATTTTCACTGTCACTGCTGCAGTCATCCTAAGAATCCGCATGCACCTGAAATTTTGGAAGCTTGGCTGCTCAGATGAAGAACTTGGCACTATGAGCGTTGTCACATGCTGAGCAGAGCATGCCTAGCGTCGTTCAGAGATTCACGATATATAACTTGTAAAATTTGCAGAGCTGGGATGGTGGAAACAGCATTTGAATTTTAATATTTTGTCTTTTTTTCTGGCTTGCTATAAACACATATCTGACTAAGGGGCCGTTTCACACAAGCCGGGCTTGCATTGCAGTACCACAACGCAGTGCGGCTAGCATTAATGCAACGTTGGAAACCAGTGTACCTTGCACACTGGCCTCGCCCTTGTGTTAACGCTAATGCGCAATGCTGCTCATTACCGCAAATGCCCTGCAGTCTTCATCTTTGCAGGTGTAGTGACTCCCATACACTTGTATGGCAGATGAAGTGCAAAACACATTTTGTTTTGCTGGTAACGGTTGCGTTAGCTGACATTACCGCTAGCACGTGCATTACAGGAAACAAAACGCCAGCGCAGCCACAGCAAACATAGTGTGAAAGAGCCCTAAAATGTTTTTGCAAGTGAGGCCTGTATATGGAAATGTAAGATAAACATTATCATTCTGCAACTTACTTAATCTATGAACATGTGGTTATGACAGTAAAATTTCTTTTATTTCATAAACAGATTTTCTACCTCCACCAAGCAACATCACTTTTGGAATGAATGGAATGTTTTGTCTTCTTCTGCAGTGGAATCCCTCTGAAAACACGGCAAACTGCTCTATGAGATATGTTAAAATTATCCAGTCACTGAACAGACCCGTGACATTGGTAATGCTTATGTTTTAACCTTACTTCCTTCCTTCCCTTACCTCCTTCTGTTATTTATCTCTTCAGTAGTGATGGCAGACAGTTTGGCCGAGAACATGGATGGGTTTTTGTCGAGAAGAAGATTTTTCACTAGAGACTGGGTAGAGAACCTGGTCTTCTAGTGAAAAATCGGCTCTAAAACTGGAAGTGACGTCACATCTAGGAATCAGAATAAGAAACTGTGCGTTCCAGATACCGGACATGAAGTCAGTGACTGACTGAGTACTGAGTGGGGGCCGACAGAGCAGCTCAGATAAACTCTGGAGTGCAGCGTGATGACATCACGCTGCTCTCCAGAGCTGACAGCATCGGCGGGCACCCTATGTGTGCCAGACGTTAGCTTCAATGGAGACGCTGGTCTCCATTGAAACTAATGGCATTGGCCAGAGATTATCGGACATGTCCAATCGCCCGGCGCTCGGTGGGTGTATGGCAGCCTAAAGGGGGGTGTACTCACTTCTGTGAGAAACTATAAATAGCAGCCTAATCAGTAGGATATTATCCAGGTGAGTGAAGTGATGAGGTTAGGTCCTATAAAATGGAGGATGCTGACTAGTCTTGTAATAGGTATTATAGGTCTTGTGGGGTAGATGGAAGCAGATCAAATCATAAATATCCTGCTATAATGTTATCCACAAAGTGTAAACCCCTGATGAGTTTTAAATGATACCTTAAACCAGTGGTTCACAAACTTTCCTTGCAGGGCCCCCCTTTTCTATGTAGGAACATTATAGAGCCCCCCTTCCCTATTCAAATCCAGGTTAAAAATGTTGCAAAAAGGAAGACAAATAACATATTGGTCATCTGCAACTTTCAATCAGTCAAAGGTTGCAATAATGTAAAAGTATATTTTAAAAGTTTTTCTTTTGTCTTCAAAAGAACATTTCATTTTTATATGTGGAAAGTTTAAGCAAATTAGATATTTACTACTTCCATTCTCCCTCTTTGCCAGTGATTTTGAACGTTTCAGAGTGGCCAAACTGAAACCCAAAACCCACAATTTATCTCAAAGTGCCGGTGTACCAATGAGCTGGCATACCCTGTCGAGATGTCCTACTCTGCCAATGATGGACGAGTTCTTCAACCCCCACAGGATCTGCTACCTTTGCAGATAGCCTTATTTTTTGGGGTTACAGGGCTCCGCTTACAGGCTTTGGCTGGTAGGGGTTGTGGGGGGGGGGGTAAAGTTTAGGGTTGGGGGGGTGGCAATTGACTTTGGGGATGAGCTTCAGGGGTTAGGATAGGCTTGGGGTGTTAAAATAAAACTAACATCCCCAGGAGAACTTGTCTGTCCTGCGCAGTTAGCAGGGTAGGACATCTCGACGGGGTAGGATGAATCATCGATACACTGGCATGGCAATTTTACCTCAATCACACACATGAATCATACACACACTCTTCAGTTAACCTTCTTGTTGATACCACTATTTCTGATTTTCTTTTCCCAAAGCAGTAAGGCTAAATTTACACTGTCGTTTCCTGGCTGCTGCAGTCGCTCAGGATCGTTTAGATAATGACCCCATAAAAGCCCGAAAACGGAACCAACGGACGCCTCATGTCACCATCTGTCGGTTGCATTAACGAGTTGTTCTTTGAATGGACCCTAAGGGAAATATAAACAGATTATCATGTAATCATGCTAATGTAGTAAGCTCAGACCCCATGCTGGTTAACACATTATGTGAATTGGAGCTATACCCCAGAGTATATATCCCAAGTATGATCATGTACACAGTCACTCTGAATTAAGAAAGCCAGTCAAATGACTAGCGAAACATCTTACAGAAAAAAAAACACAGCAAGTCCAGTTGATTTGAATTAAACACTACAGATATACAATGACCTGGATGAATGAGAACCTTCACAAATATATCATGTAATCTGTTCATACTTTCCAAAGTAACAAGGACACAAGGTGCACAACCCAGTGCAACTAAAGCCCCCCATACACCTTAAGATCGATCCATACAACCGTCATTAGATCTACCAACAACTCTGTAGTATAGTGGCCTCCCTGATAGAATACATAGTGATTGTAAAGATTAGAAAGGTCCTCATATTACATGGTTTTGGTAGAACAAACGTTGATGGGGCCTTAAGTATTGTAAATGGTTATATAAAACAAAATACTCAAGTTAAAGCTCTTTTAATGTGAGTATTTTGTGTTTTTATGTATTTATTGCACACCTACACACAACTTAAACACCCACCTCTCATACTGACCCAACTTACCCAGGCCCCATACACCTACTGAGGGCCCTTCTGGCCACTGATATCACTGTAACTGTGTAATCGCTGCTGACAGTTCTGCAACTATTCATTATTATAGTATCAGGCATGATAGAGTTTAGTTGGTTTATTGTTCAGTTGCGTTTACATGAGCATCTGTTTTAATGACATTTCTTACCAGTCTGGTAAGTTATTTTAGGATTTTTAGTTTGCAAAATATCCACCACAAAGAGTGAAAAGGAAGTATTATTTTATGCATATGGGTGATGATCAGATCTTTTCAATTTCGTGTTTTTCAGCTAAAGGAAAAAGGGGCGGAACCCAATATTGCTGTTATGATTGAAAGACTCAATTTAAATGAGGATATTCAAGTTATTGTTCAAGCTTTTTGTAACAATTCAAACATCACAAGTGAAACCTTATCTAAGGCTATACAGCTGGCAACAGGTAAATGGTTTGTATCACTTTTTTAATTGTATCAAATGTTTTTTTTTTCTCATTTTGGTTTTTGGGCATTACCATAATGAATCTTAAATGAAGTTTGCAATTAACTCCCATTTAAACAAGTTACCATTTTTCGATCATCTTTAGTACCTAATGCAGAAGTGGTGGGTTTCATAGCTCTATAAGGGGGGGTTTCCACATCAGTCGGGACCCCCTCCGCTAAGCGTTTTGCTTGGCGGGAGGTCCCGACTGAGCACATTCACTTACCTGCTTGGGCGCTGAGTCTTTCCGCCGATGCAGAGCTGAGCGTAGTGGAGAACGTTGAACTTCTGCATAGGCGGATGTCTGAACACAGCATCCGCTGAGCAGGTAAGTGCTCCATCGGGACCTCCTACCAAGCAATACGCTTAGCGGAGGGGATCCCAACGAATGTGTAAACCCCCCCCCCCCCTAACAGATAAAAAGTTACTGCTTGATATTGACCCTATTCTCCATATGTAGGTTCTCTCTAATTGCTAATATTTTTAAGTCTTTCATAGCTCTGTAAGGGGGGGTTTCCACATCTGTCAGGACCCCCTCCGTTAGGCGTATTGCTTGGCGGGAGGTCCAGACGGAGCATATTCACTTACCTGCTTGGGCGCATGCTGTGTTCTCACAGCGCTGAGTTGTTCCGCCGATGCAGGGCTGAGTGTAGTGGAGTACGTTGAACCTCTGCATAGGCGGATGTCTGAACACAGCATCTGCTGAGCAGGTAAGTGCTCCATCAGGACCTTCTGCCAAGCAATAAGCTTAGCAGAGGGGGTCTTGAGGGATGTGCAAATCCCCCCCTAACAGATAAAAAGTGAAAAGTGTACTGCTCGATATTGACCCTATTCTCCATATGTAGGTTCTCTCTAGTTGCACTTAAACTATATCCACTGTGCCCAGCTATACTATCTACTGATAGCTTTAGAAATAAAAAAAATTTGAATATTTTTCAGTAATGGTTTTCATTCATGGAGTTTAGTACATCAGTTATTGATTTGTATCTTATGGTGTTCATTTGTAGCAGACTTTTACAGGTATTGCTTTACTTTTGCTTGGCAGGTGATCCAGATACTTCAGTGAGAAACCTCAACTGCATTTGGTACTATCCTGAATTTGTTCAATGTACCTGGCAGCCTGGACCAAATGCCCCTCCAAATGTAAACTACACACTGACTCATTGGTTGGTATTAAAGCTCAGATAGTTTGCCATCGATAGTTTCTCTTGATAGAGTTTGAAGAGCTAATATAAATGTTTATAAATAATTGTATTCTTCCAATGCACTCAATGAGAATGTGGCTTATTTGTCTTTTTGAGGAAACATAGTACAATGAGAGTTAGAAGTTTTACCCTAGGAATCGTGATACTGGCAAATCTACTGGGTAATTCTAAGGAGGAAAGGACTATAGTGGGAAAATATAATGCTTAACCTCCCTGGCGGTTCACTGAGGTCCAGATTTCTGTACCAAAAATGATACAGTGTTTTGCCTTTCCGCCCCCATCGGCGTCACCAATGACGCCGATGGGGGCGGAAAGGCTCTGTTTGCCTGCAGCTCTGGCGATCGACCAGAGAAAAACGTTTGTTCTCTGGCTGATCAAAGTTTTGTGCGAGTACGAACGCTTGCTCCAGGTGGGCGCGTTCATTTTGCCATTGGTCACCAAGCGATCACCCCGAATGCGCATGGTGATCATTCGCAAAATCTGCCACAGATTGAAGCGCTATGGCCGGCTTTAGAGGTACAGAATTTTTTTTTTTTAATAAAAGTTTACACTTGTTTTCTTTTCTTTTGATTTGGATTGGATAAAACATTTATAAAACATTTACCCAACCCAATCAAAATAAAAAACAAATGTAAAAAAATGTAAGAAAATAAAAATTTCTGTACGTTTTCTGGGTTACCCAATAAAGCGTCTTTAGCATTGACAACTCATAGGTACCACCCCTTTGAGATGCTTAAACAGACATGTTATAGGTGAAATGTATTTTAATTGTTGAAATATCTCCTTCCTCTCAAATGGTTAGTCTTTATGCACCAGAGATAGATTATGTATGTTTTAATTGTATTTTCCTTAAATGCAGGGAGATGGAGGAAACAGGATGTCGAAAAAATATTTTAAATACAAAGAGGTAAGTCAAATGTTCTGGCTGTATCCATTATTCCTTTATGTATAAAAAAAAACCCCATCAAAGCACATACAACAAGGTCTCATACTGCACAAGCACAATAATGATCCGTTCACCTTCCATAGTCACGGAGACCAAATAGTTACTTATAGTGCATCATCTAAAGAAAACATTGGATTGAAAGCAAACCCTGATATTTGTGTGTATATATATATATATGTATATTGTTTCATATTTTAGGATAATTGTAATTAAATGTCTATTTTGGGCAAGGGTTACTGTAATTTGTTTCTCTTTCCTGTTCAATTTAGGTTCCTTGATTTAATGGCTACAGGGAGTTCCTGCCATAACTATACCTATAACAATGGAATTCTTAGTGGTTGCCAGTTTGATTTTCAAAAATCCTTTACACAGTTAAGCAGGATGGTAATAGTGGTGTCAGACTGGACAAAGGAGGTCAAGCCATATATCTACAATGTGTATGCTAACAACATCGGTATGTATAGCTGATGAAACAGAGTACCATATTTTCTGCACTATAAGACAGACCCCATAGATTTTGAGTCAGAGATACAGCTATTCACATATAGATCGAATATACAGCCTGTTCTAGCAAAGTAGCAGGACTAGTCCATACATCTGACACTAACAACTTGCCCATGAGCACCTATTTACATATGTGAGGAGATATGAGTTCTGCAAAGCAGAATATAAATTTAAGTACACAACTCATGTTATCAAAATAGCATAAATTCACCCAACTTTTACACAGCTATTTACATATGAGATTAAATTATATATTCACTACACTCTGAGCTCACAGCAATAATAGCTGAGCGAGTTCATGCTTGCATAAATAGTGTATGTACGTTGGCATTCTGCATTGCAGTAATCAAATTATGTCATCTTTCATCCCATATGTAAATTGCTGCTCATGGGTAAGTTGTTAGTGCCAGATTGTAAAATGTATCTCTCCATAAGTTGCTCAGTGGATTCGGAAAATGGGCTAGTGTATAGACACATATTAAAGTTTCATTTCTGCACCCTAAGCTGGAATGTTGTAGTGGCCTTTGCGTAGCTCCCAGGATGTTTGGAACTTTTTTTTACCATGTTTACCAGTCCTTGATAATGTTAGGTTTGTAAAAAGCAGTTGAGGTCAGAGCCTTGTCCATTATGCCAGGTAAAGTTCCTCATCCCTTCTTTCATTTTAGTTAAGAACTTGTCACACAACCTCAGCAATGTATAAGTTAACATTGGGATATAATGACACAGTGGAGCATTCATAAATCCCAACCGTGATTGAATTTTCTGTCTCTGTAGCTATAAGACAATTCTACTTCTAGCTGAAAGACCATCTTAAAAGCCTTTCATGAACTTTGCTTTTGTATTCTTTGACTCAATCCTAATTCTGGATTCTCTACATCGCAGGCTGCTGTTTTATTTCTTAAAATAACTTCAAAGCAGACTCACCTACTCATGTGTGAGAGGCCACAGCTACAAGCTACTTCTCCTAAGATGAAAAAAGCTTACTGTTACCTTGTTAGCTAAAAAAGAGCATCTAACCCCATTCCCTAAGTCATTTACTGCCAAGGTAGCACCATGGATGCTGTTAGTATTTATGGGAGTCCATATCATTGATGGGTATAAATGGTTGCAAAATTTTCACTAGTTTATTTATGGGTTAACTGCAATGACTCTAAACATGGTATCATCACCAAAATGTAGAGGAGGGTTGTGGGAACATAATCACATTTTGCTCTAGCGCATGTAGTTTTTGCAATAATTAAAGTTTGAAGTTACGTTAAAATGTTACACAAATGTTTGCTTAATTTATAAATAAGCTAGAGCAATATTTATTTATTTAATGTTCTCAGAACTCTTCTCTACATCTCCAGTGCCCCCTCTCTGCTTGAACATGCTGTATACTGGTATATTCACTCTATAGGATGTGCAAACCTTTTCCAGATGATTTTGGGGAAAAAGTGCATCTTAAGGAGCCATCATGTGACATATGTTCTGCTATTTTATGTATATTTTTATTGGTATAAAAAGTTACATGACTTTCATCATGTGATTCATTTTAACCAAAACTTTAAGTGCTAACACAATTCTTATTTTGTATAGCAAAATTAAAAGCTCCAGTCATTGAAAACGCCCATCGCACTTCAAATAACAGTATAAAGATCAACTGGAATGACATGAAAGTGCACAAAGAGTTGTTATATCAAGTGGTGGTAGAAAAGTCCGGTGGTGAAATTCATGACCTATATGAGGTAAGGATTTTTTATAAATTTTAAATCATTTTTTTTTTAAAGTAGAATGCAAAGGCAAGTTTTCCTAGGGAAGATTCACCTGTGGTAAGACTTTCATAATTTGCTGTGCTGAACCATTTGATTATGTTTAATTTCTGCTTCCTTTGTAGCCTAAAAAGGTCATTTAACCCCCTAGCGTTTGAGACGAACCCAGTTGATTTTAAGTTTGTTTACAAAACAAACTCTGCCCGAGCTGGGATCATCTATACTTACATATGCTCCTGAAAAAGACATCGATTTTCTATCCTGCCACACCCTCTGAGCGACTCCAGCACCACCCCTTCGTCGTCATGGGGGGGGGGGATGGTTGCGTCACAGACCTCCATGTAAATGGAGGGGCGTCGGATTCCCAGCTTGATGACGCCAGTGATGTGTAGAGGGGAGAAGGTAGGGCGGGAAAGGGTTCTCTTCTAGGGAGGTTTATTTTTGAACTATAAATATTTGCAGTTCTCCATATCCAGCTCCAGTTTTCACTTGGCCAGGCAGATGATGCCACTAATAATTAAAAAATACATGTCACATCTGCACTAATGTTTGACCCACCCAACACTACAATGGAAGGTTACAGGCATCAGTGAAATGGTCACATTTTTATGCTTCTAACCCATAGGGTCCCTGGTATAAAATAGTTTTTTTTTGCTTTATGTTAATAATCTTCAGTTTGTGGGCATTGGTTACTATTTGCCCCAGGAAATGCATTATACAGGAGAAAGCATTATTGGCTGCACACTTTTTTAAATCAGGGACTCACTAACTTGTTACCCGAAGATTAAGAGAGACAATATATTTGTGATGCCGGAATTTGGAGTTTCTTAGTTCCTAAAGGTTAGGTGTGTCAGAATTAAAACTATGTTGTATAAGCCAGCCATAGACATGTAGATTTGTGTTAGATCGCCAGATACTTGTGCTGTATTTGAGTGTCTGTTGTTTAAACTGTGAATCCATTCTTACCATGCTGTGCGCATGGATTCCCGTTGAATACTTTGGACTACCTATCCAAAGTAATTGCCAGGGAAAATGGACATGTCTGTAAAGTCTCTAGCCGGCTTCAGGCTTTATAAGGGTGATCATGGGAATGAAGGATACACTATCCAAGCATACTAGCCAGCAGGCAAATGTGGCAAAGGTGAGGGGCATAGGGTCAGAGGTCATGGAATAGGGCAAAGGACTCCAGTACAGCAATTGTTGTTAATCACAGTTTGATGGACTCCTAACATTCTATGATTTACTGTAATCAAATAAAATTCTAGCGATGATACACTGCAGTTAAATCTGTAAATGCAGCTTCAGGTCCCAGCAAGCCAGGAAGTGGGTTTTCATGTTACTACTAGAGATGAAAGAAATTTTAACAACTTTTTTTTAAGGAGTTAATTGCAAAGCCCCTTAACATGGTATTATCACAAAATTTGCTGGAAATGTAGAGTAGGGTTGTAGGAACACACAAAATACAAAAAAGTATAACACATATGGTTTTTGCATTAGTTAAAGTTGACATTTTGCCTTAAAAATGTTTGACTCATTTTATGCAAAAGCTTGATTTGCTTAACCTCCCTAGCGCACTGCCCATACCGTGCTGTTTTTAACAGCACGGTACGGGCAATCACGGCAGTGTACACAGTACACTGCCTGCAATTCCCCCCCTCCCCCCGCCTCTCTCCACACAGCCGGCATCATTAATGATGTCAGCTGTGTGGGCTGGAAAGCCGGAGCTCCTCCATTAACATGGAGGGCTATGGCACCGCCCACCCCCCGCCCCCTTCCGCGTCACCGTGACGGGATCGGTGACGCCGCGCAACCCCGTAAATGCTGCAGCTGGTAAGAGAATTGCCGTAGCTTTCCTGGGATATGCGGAATGCACGGGAGCCCAGCTCATCCAGAGTTTGTTCTTCACACAAACTCTGGACGAGCTGGGCTCGTCACAACCGCTAGGGAGGTTAAGAAAACCTCAACAACCCTTGCCTTCATTTTCCTAAATTTGGTGATTAAAATCATGTTGATGATACCATGTCCAGGGACTTTCTAAGTAACTCACAAAGTCAGCTAGTTAACTTCACTGAATCATTTGTCCATCTCTACTGCCTACATATGCCACCTGCAATAACTGTAATAAATGATTATTTCTGGCTCATTTTGTATCCTTTAGAATATTATTGGTTTAAACAAAGAAATTCCCAATGCTCTCCCTGATGTCACATATACTGTAAAAGTACGAGTGAGATTACCACTACATTCCATAAATGACGAGAAATATTCTTGGAGTGATTGGAGCAAAGAGTGGCTATTGGAAGGTAAAACATAAAGATAAATACTGTTACATGTTTTCTATCTAATGTGATGGCAGAGTAAAATTAAACATAAGTCAAATACAATGTTCTTATGCAGAAGGTTAGCTTAGCTGTACCTCAATGGCTGGTTGGCATTTGAGTGCGGAGGTAAATGCACACATACATTCTGCAGGCACTTTTCAGATCTCTGTATGATAGGGAAACCGCTTCAGCCAGCCCACATACAGAGGCACAAACTTTCCCTGTGAAGAGGGTGTATGTGAGCTGGCTGATGCTGCATGCTCACATACAGTGCTCTGTGGCTGGATCATCTGTCTGCAGAGCCTGTGTATGTGAGCAGGCAACTGATTGTCCCTGCCTCTGTATGTGAGTGGGCTGAAGCTGCCTGCTCACATTTAGAGATCTGCAGAGCAGGACCAGAAGAACGCTGGACGCAGGGAATGCAGGGATGCGGCTGATTTTTAGGCAGATTTCCTGCAACTTGTGAGGGCAGTTTGCCTGCGGCTTATGTTCCTGCCAAATCGACAGGAGAGCACCCTATTCATTTAGCCTGATAAAGACTTGGAAAAGCAGCCCCTGAACTACATTGAGTGCTGCTTTTCCGCATCTTGTAGACACATCCATTAATGGTCGTGTAAGCGGTTGCAACGCTCGGAGCTGCATCAAAGACACAGCATTCCCCAAATTTAAAACAGCACCATGGGTGTTCTGCTTAGAAAGCTCAGAAAGGACACTGTCCCATTCCCGGGGAAAAAAAAGCAATGGACACAAGGCCTAAGAAAATACCAGTAATACAGCATGTTTCAGCAGACAGCCTGCAGAGATGCACCACGCTTTTTGAGAAGAAGATCAATAAAAAAAAACAAAAAACAAAAACTGAAAGACAAATCCTGGGCTCAGCAGAGTGGAGGCACTCCTAAAAGCGAATGAGTCTTTCTGTGAGACAACTGTGCAAAACATGCTCCTGTTGATGACTTGTTGATGATTGCTACCAGTGTAATGGTATTGTCTGTCAAAAAGAGTCCTGAGCTTGTATTTTATTACTTTGTAGGAGAAACCAGTGGGAGAAATCTATCTATCATGTTACTTCTGTTCATACCAGCAATAGTTGTTATTGCAGCAGTCATTCTACTCATCTACATGAGAAGGTAATTTTACATCACTAGCAGATGGTCTAGTTCTCCTGTCTACCTGTACATGTCTATCTTCCTCTTTCTGTACCTCTTGTTTCCTTTACTCCTCTCTGCACTATCCGCAATCTGCAACATCCTTCATTACTTTCATATGACTTGTCCAGATTGCATTGTAAAAAAAAATTTGGGGTTGTGTTCTACAAGGACATGCTCTTTGTTTTAATCCTTTTCCTTTTCATTCCTTTTGGCTTTCAAGCTTATTCCATATGCAATGATATTTAAATAATTCAGTCAACACATTGGTTGATATCGGGACCACCAATGTTATGTTGCTTCAACCATTACGGAGAATCCCATTGCTAACCCAAGCTTGCTCCTTGTTTGTCTCTAGGCTTCTAATGTTCTGGTCAGTCAACTGGCATTTCAGAGGGTTCAACATTGTGGCCTCCATAATTCTCTAAAGAAAGGATCCCATTAACCAATTGGTGACCACAGATTTAAGACTTATGTCCATGGTAGCTCCTGTTGGATTCTATAGCTGTTTGTTCACTTTTTTCAGTAGGCTGTTTACTGTCTCCAGTATCTGGTGGCTTTAATAAAAGAATTCTAGGACCATAGCTCTTAATTAATAAGCTGTAGAGGTCTACATTAGGTCTTTTTATTGAACTCAATCTCATCTTCATCAAAATATAGATTTGGTAAAAAGTTTCATTTTTGGAGTGTTAAGGAAATAGCAGTGAAATTTCAGCTTGTGCGTTTAGGAGTTTTATTGCAAAGCCACTGAACATGGTATCATCATCATATTTATTGGACGTGTAGAGAAGGGTTATAGGAACAAAAGTTGTTCTAGCACATGTAGTTTTTGAATAAATTATCATAGAGTACTGTACCATGTATGTTAAGCCGATTTGGGACTCAAACTTGACTTTAAACTTAATTTATGCAAAATAAACCCTGCTCTACATCTCCAGTAATTTTGGTGATGATACTTGCTTGGTTTAGGGTTTTTGTACTCACAAAATCAGCCAGTTGAAATTTCTTAAAAAATTTGACCCTCTCTAAAGTGTTGCATACATTTTTGCAATACCACAATTTTCAGAAGGTTTAGTATTGTTGGGGCCTAAGTGGTGCGTATTGAGCAAGCGTTGGTGATCTTCAGCATTTTCTTATATTATATTTGAATTGGTTTTTGACAATTATATCTGTATTATTCTCTAGGTTAAAGATTTTAATTTTCCCTCGAATTCCGGATCCTGGAAAAGTGTTATCCAATGACTTGCAGGTAACTATATGTACCATGAGGGTGTACAAATGCCTCTGCAGCTATTCTTATTAGTTGAAATATTAATAATAGTAGAGTGTTGTACCGTGTTAGCCATCGATAAATACAGCAAGTTTGGAGTTCAAGTGATACCGTTTATTGGCTAACTGAAGTCATTAGAGAAGCAAGCTTTCGGGATATCGCAGATCCCTTCTTCAGGCTAATACAATTCTGGTCTTTGAAACTTACATTTATACACAAAATAACATGGTCATAAATATTTGAACAAAAGAAACAGTTTTGCCTTGACACACATGACTGATGGAGGTGAGAGTGAAGGGTTAGTTAATGGAGATAGTGAAAAGAGTTAGGAAGAGTTATTTGGGGTAATAGAGATAAGAGGTTCAGCTGTGATATTCACCTCCTTCAGCAATTAAAATGTCTATGGACATAGATATTCACCTCCTTCAGCAATTAAAATGTCCATAGACATTTTAATTGCTGAAGCAGGTGAATATCACGGCTGCCACATCCAGTGAGCAGTTGAGAGCAGACAGTACATATGAAGGGACGAAAGAAGCATTTTATCCAATATGCTCTGGTTGCATCATTCCTTGTCTGGAATGTTATAGCCGGATTCCTGGACACGTTTCAGCTAAGTGAAGAGTCAAACTTGCACAGTATTTTGTGTGATCGAATGTGGTGACAGGAGCCTTTAGGAAAGGTAAGTATATAATCCTGGCAATAAATGCTCTTGTTCTCTTTACCTATATGATATAAAAAAATCAAATGTAAGTACAAGATAATAATAATAATAATAATAATAAAAGTCTACGCTAAGATCAAAACCAAACCTGAAGTTTTTCAGAGAAGATAACAGCTGGTTGTACTAAACATTTTATGGTTTCTTCTTGTTGGAATCTACATAGGGAAGGCTAAGTCCTGCCACACTAAGAAAGACATTAATCAGGAGCAGAGACCAATTACCTTCCTTTACAACAAGAAGATTTACAGCTCTAGGGTAGGGGGTGCTGCAGTATGTGACCCTTTCCCTGCAGTCCTAGATGGTGGTATGTGGATGGAAAAAGAATAACTCCGCAAATAAAGTCAGGAAAATATCCTGGTCAAATGACCATACCACTGCATACTGCACCCCACATTTTATGAATGCAGTATGTAGTAGTACTATGTCGTAGTACCGCAAAGTACGCCAGAGGAGGGATAGCAATGTTCCTTCTCCGTTTAAAAGAGCCCCTTTGTTTCCTTTGGTGACATTTTATATGACGACATGCATATTTATTGCCCTGTTTAACATTTAACAGTAACAGTATCATACACTGAGCCAGCATGCTAGTTGCACACTCTCTTAAGGGTTGTGACATTTGTGGCATTGTGCCTTGTTATCAAACTACACACTCACAGTGGCCTTTTATTGTGGGCAGTCTAAGGCACACATGTGCAATATTCATGCTGTCTAATCAGCACCTTAATATGCTGATAAGACTTAATATGGGGTGGATTATCTCGGCAAAGGAGACATGCTCACCAACACAGAGTTAAACAGATTTGTGAACAATATTTGAGGGTAATGGGTCTATTGTGTATGTAGAAAATGTTTCAGATCTCTGAGTTTAGCTCATGCAAAATGGGAGCGAACTTGAAAGTGTTGTGTTTATATTTTTGCACAGTGTATAACTTTATATTATCAAAACAATATCAATATTATAAATGTCACCATTTAAATATAAACAAAGTAAAAAAAAAGTATACTGTATTATAGAGTACACGACGCACCTGTCTATAACACGCACCCAGTTTTTAGAGCAGGAAAACCAGAAAAAAATATTTTTAAAGTTTTCAAATCAATTGGGGGAAAAATCCCCTGCAAACAGCTTAATATCAGCACAATATGTTACAATACAGATGGAAGTTTCGGCTGTGGGTGTGTCTCCCTTCTAAAAGTTTCTCCACCTCCCCAGCTAAACTTCTTTCAGGTAGAGCTGGCGGTGAGCCAAGGCGTGACCATGTGGTTGTGCATTCAGACCATAAGACACAGGCACTCCCCCCCCCCCGATTAAAGGGGTGAAAAAGTGCGTCTTATAGTCCAAAAAATTATGTAATTAATAAACCAAAGTAACATGTATATGTCAAAACCCATGACACTCTACAGAGCATCAATTTTAAGGGCTATTGAAGCCTAAGGCTTTGTTTCCATTGCGTTGGGACCCAATGTAACAGATAGACTTACCTGCTCGGCGGAGGGTCTGTCTTCATTGCGCTGAGCCGATCCGCCGGTGTAAGGCTGAACGTAGTCGAGTACGTTCAGCCTTTACACTGGCAGATGTGTAAACAGACCATCCGCCGGCAGGCAAAGTCTGTGGGATACGTCCGACGTATAATGGAAACAAGCCCTAAAATAAACAAAAAATTTTTCTTTTAAATCCCAAACCCCAAAACAAATAGTCACTTCCATAGTTCCCTTATAGAGACCTTCAAAAAGAGTCCTCTTCTGGTTCTGTGATGGGTACCTGGTGCATTTGCTCTGCAAGTTGCAACTGCAGCTTTCATGCTCCCTTGATGAACGTCCCTCCAGCATGTTGATGCTGTGCATTTATTGGACTATATATCCCATAAGAGTGATCGCTGCCTCAGATAGATGCTGCACCATACATCTATCACAGAACCTCACAGATTTTGAAGGTCTCTGTGGGAAAACCCATGGAGGGGGGCATTATTTCTTTGGGGGTTTAATAATAACTTTATAGAATTTTTTTATGTTTAGGGTTTAACAACCCTTTCACTCTAATTGTGTTCGGCTATATTTAGTTATGAATAATAGGAAAGTGTAATTATCCAAAATTTCTTAATATGCTTCATTGTATGGAATGTGACTTTACTGAAGCGAATAGTCCTAGCCAAACCCCTTTAATGCAGACACTATTTACCCTCCACAAAAATACTTTACAGGTGGTTCACATTCTTCTATCAGAATGCCAGACAGAGGCGTTTGATTCATGGCCCACATAACCGGTTTCTACTCCCCCAGAGAACATTGATTGCATTTTTTACACCACTCCATCTAATGAGTACCATTGCCTGGAGGAGGCCTCTGCATTGATTGCTTGTAGACAGATATTCATAACTCAGTTATGGTACTTCCCACCCTGTCTGTCTCTAAAAACATCTAAACAGTAACAGGCTGGAGGCTAAAGCCGGCCATAGACACCTTGACTCCCGGCCATCTTGTAGGCGACTCATTACAGTGCCTACAGAACTGATGGAATTTCAGCGTGTGCCACTAATGCAGGCAGATACTTTGGATGGGTACTCCGGTCTTGTATCAGGATCGGCCAGTAAAACTACTACCAGACGGTTCACCGTGTGATCCAGTTGGCAGGGCTTATCCGGTCGATCTGTAGTTGCGGGAGATCAACCACCATACATTGGGCATGCCGGTCGATCTCCTGCAATCACGGCCTGGAATCGCATTGTCTATGGCCGGCTTTAGGGCGGCTAAAACCTAGTTGGATAGGAAATCGTAGGAGCTCTAGCTAAGTTCACCTTAACATCAGGCAGGTTCCCTACCTATGTATTCACACTGAATGTGGGCATGGTGGCAACTATTTTTACAGGAGTTCCCCCTTTAAGAATGAAATCCTTTGTATTGGTGCATTGGCGCTTAAGTATCAGTGGAAAATAAGTGTTAAAGTCTCTCTTTTCTTTGCATGTTTCCTGTCTGCTTTGAAAAGCATTCTTACCACTTCCCACAGGAAGAGTAGATTTCTAAAAGTTTTTGTATTCATTGTTCTAAGTAGTAGATAACTGTATTTGCGTAAAGATTGAAAACAAATTTCTGCTATAAATTGATAACAAAAAAAAATTGTCCTCGAGTGCAGCACAATGACGTTGCAGCACTTCTGCGTCCTCGATCCCGTTTGATACTTTGGATTAGGACCCTTGGTTTCCATCCAAAGTAATGTAAATCAAACAGGGTTTACCAACATATTGGTTCCCTGTTCAATAGAGTTTCTTTGAGCGGGATCAGTTGAAAACCAGTGTCCGTGCGATTCTTGTATTGTTTCGAGCACAATCGGTTGCCGTGCACATTCGAGGTAATTGTCAATGCAAAAATCGAGCTGTGTTTGCCTAATTTTACCAACACTTGGTATACAAACTTAGCAATATGGAGGTACAAATCTTTTGCAGGTCATGGGCCTATTGTGCTGGTTCTTTGATCAATGGGGTTTAAGAAATGGATGAACCCTTTTAAAGCAATAAAGCTAATTATACCAACTGCTGAGCGAGACATATAATCATGATGATACGTGTAGTGATGGAAGGCTAGTCAGTTATAGGTAGTTGTCTCTATAAAGAAAATGGGTAGTAGAACCATTGCCTGTCCTTGTAGTCAGCAGGGTCACTCAGGTTATATGACTCTTTAGAACCCCTACCTTGGGACTAACCTACAGAATTCTCTCTGTATGCTGAAAAGGTTCAAGAACCATAGCTGTCAACTTTGGAAAAAGCTGGTGACATCAGTGAGGTCACTTCCAGTATGGGGTTCATGGTTTTTCCGCATCCTGGGCTTACTTCTCAGCTGATCTTGTGTGGAGAGGGCGTTACTCTCCCTGCTAATGTCCCATGACATTAGCAGGGAGAGTAACACCCTCTCCCTGCTAGATCAGCGCAATTTCAAGAACCTGGGAAAGATCCGGGATTTCTTGAAATCAGGATTTGGCCGGGAAAGCCACATTACTGACTTTGACTTTCCCGGCCAAAACGGAAGGCCTGTCAACAACTGTTAGCACTCTTCGTTGGCAATCGGCAAGAGCTTACAAGTTCTTGTTGAAGTAGACAGCCCTGCAGCTAACAAGGAACATTTATTCTTCTTATTCATGATATGTTTGCACTATCATTTGCTTTTACCAAACATAACAGTATTGTCCTTCTCTTACTTACAGCACTGGCTAAAGAATGGCAGGATAGCATACAATGAGCCCAGGAAGGAGGAGATATGTCCCATTTCTATGCTGGATACCCCTCTAACGACTCCGCCCATGGAATAGCTCCATGTTCTCCCAATCGAATGGAAAATGTGAAGACAATTTCTATTCTGGTCCTTTGGTTTACATCTCCTGACAGCTGAAATTTAAACACAGGCATTGTTGTGACTGATCACTGCCATATTTTTTTAACTCTGGACTCAGGTGATGAAGAAAAGCACTCCACTGTGTGTATATATGTACAGAAGACACCAGGAAAAGCTAATGGTTCTGACCCTTCACCAACATGGAATGCTTTTCTATATTAAGTAACCTTCTGTCACCTCCTGAAAAGTTTGTGTTCCAGCTGTTGAGGAAGCCATTCTTAATACTTGAGCTCTCGCTTGCTTACAAACTTTGAAACTCTCAGGAAGAAAATATATTTACTATCAACTTGGAGGTGACTTCAATAGAAAAACATGTGATGACATTGGAATGTACTAGAGGAGCCATCTATAGCTCTTGTAGCATACAGCCACCTTGTCTTGTTCCTGGCCACAATACTGTATGGTCCACTGGTGGCTTTTCACATCTAGCAGTCAACATACTGTCCTCAAAAAAACATTTTGGCTTCAATACTCTGATACAAAATAAGGTTGACTGGAGGAAAACCACTTTACATGACAAAACTAGATTTATAGCATTTCTGGTCAAAATGATTTGCATATTTTCTTCATCAACTTGTGTTACCCATTACCAGCGGCATCAGTTTACATTGGGCTATGATATAACTGAGCAGAGGATGGAGAATTTATAACAGATGCTTGAGATAAGTGACTCAGCTTAAACTCTGCTTATCAGCCGTGCACGCTTTTTTAAAGCTTTTCTTAGAAATTGGGCCTTAGGAATTTCCGCTTTTGGTGAATGAGCTCCTCAAAGCAAATTTGTTCTATCTGGTCGAACGCTGTTGTTTAAAAATGAAAAAGGGTATAGTGGCAAAGAAGAGTTTTACTTATTCGTCCTGCTGCTTGATCCAGCCATTTCCTATTAAAGATCGAAGAAGATAACTGAAAGATGGTACATTCAAGGTTAGAATTGCTGGTAAAGCAACAGCCAAGACTTGTATGGACTCTCTGATGCCCCATGTACATTGATATCATTTTGACCTGAATTTGTAATACTTTAAAAGTCTTTGGTCTAAAAGGAAGGTCAGATTAGGACTGCCTTTCAATGATCTCCGTTTCTATTCTGCTCAGGATACAGAGACAGCCAGGCAACCAAAGTTTTTAAAAAGTGGTAAGTGATGGCATCTGTTTCTCTCACTACTTGTGAACTTGTAGCCGAAACTATGAACATTTTTGGTCCTGTACACGATATGAGTAAAGATGGTCAATTTGGTTTTTTATTTCGACTACCCCACTTTGTTAATTTCACCCTTGTGGTTGGGGAAAATTTTTTAAAAAAGTGTTGCTCTAGCACGTGTAGTTTTTTTTATAAATTAATTTAAAAGTCAAAACTTCAGCTTAACTTTAAACTTCATTTATGCACAAATTACATGTTAAGTTGTGCAAAAACACATGCTGGAACAACTTTGTTCTCACAACCCTTCATTGTATCTCTTGCAATTAACTTGATATGGCCACCTCTGAAGCTAGCCATACACGTATAGTGCATTCGGCCAGCCTGCGGTCACAGCGTGGTCACACCACGCTGCTTTCAGTCATCCGTCAAATGTACAGGAATCGAAATGTTTGCCTCTCACACATTGATACCTTGGATGGTGACCGGATTGTGCTATTCTAGTCGATCTCTCCACTAGTGCTATTCTCTTGATCATCTCGCCTCTGTTTTGCAGAAGAATCAACCCCTGTGCGAGTGGCACATATACGCATGGCAGTTGGCACGTGTATGTGGGCCCTGACACTGATCCAGCCTAAAGCAATAAACAAGCTAATTAGAGAATAAAGCAGGGTACAGATGGTAAGATATGGGCCAGATTGATGGCCGCTTCGAGCGCCGTGCGTGCTCATGGCCATCTATCGGGCCCATATAATATGCGCCCATCGCTGTTTTCGCGCAGGACACATCAATCCCGCTCGAAAACAGCCATTTCTAACATGACCGTAAATACGGCCGATGTCTGATGCTTTGCATAGAGACTGTTGGTCTCTAGGCAAAGCTTCGTCTGAGCTGGGGAAAGCAGAGCTGTGTCTCCCTGGCTCCTCCGATATCTGACAGCAGCGTGATGATGCCATCACACTGCTGCAGGGTACATCGGACGGCTCAAATATCGAGCCGTCTGTACCCTGCTTTAGTCCTTCTGCTAAAGTTAAGATGAATTGCCCCACAGTGCCTGCAGCTACAGGGGTCAGCAAGAGCTTATTTAAAACTCAAGAATTCAATAGGTTATCTAGCTGTTCTTGGATTCAGACTTGGGCCATCGAATAGATCACAGTCTATCGTCTATTTAATGCCTGGGGGACTGTTTCGCCATCTTATTTAAACTTTTTTTTTTACTTGTGCTTAAAACAAATTGTGCCCGCGCCGGGATTGTATAAACATGACTGTGCTGTGCGATTCTGCATCGCTGCAGGCTCGCCGATTGTTTTCAGCACCGCTTCTTCAGTGTCATTGGTGACACCGAAGGGGCGGGGGGAGGAATCACGGCAGAGTACTGCACCTGAAAAAAAATGGTGTTAAACACTCTGACGACAGGGAGGCTAAAGCCATCAACAAGTTTATCTCAAGAATAGACTAACTTCCCGCTTGTTAGGAAATATCTTTGGTCATTGTCTATTTGAACCATCATCATCCAGCTTATGACAACATAACAAAACAGTTGCAGATAGGAGACATCGATCTTTTTGATGGTAGAAATATCCTAGAATTTGGTGTGTGTTTGCTTAGGGAGAAGCCTGCCATTGATGTGTGACTGTGATGGCATAACCCACAGCAACCAGTTGTGTCTTTTCCTTCTTAACGTGATTTCCAGCTAGGATCTAACTGGTTTCTTCCACCTTTACGTTAATGTTCTTTAGTTGCAATATAATGAATGTAGTATCAGGTCAGAAAAATGTCACTTGCTAGCAAAGTTCTGACGCACAATCCTGTTTGCCAAAATGAGGATACTTGATGCCAAATGATAATCATTGAGCAGTCTCAGCAGAATGAAATCTATTGCAAGATTCAGCTAACAGGAGGCGTATGAGGACTTTGTCCTTTGCGTAGCTGTTTACATGTAATTCTTTTATATAATTGCTCAAAGAAGAGTGACTTAACTCACTACTGTTACTAAGTTATATGTACATATAGAGATGGCATTACGTGTATAAAGATATATATGTTTTTATATAATGCCTTCTAGTGGGTGGGCTAATTTAATAAAGTGCATTTCTAGATAAATTAACCTACCATGTATACTGGAGTAAAAGCCACATTTTTGATCACCTAAAGGCCCCCATACACCTTACAATCTTTCCATACAATTTCTGTACAATCAAATTTTGTTCTACCAAAACCATGTAATATGAGGAGCTTTCTAAACCTTCCAATCACTATGTATTCTATCAGGGAGGCCACTATACTACACAGTTGTTGGTAGATCTAATGGCGATTGTATGGATAGATCTTAAGGTGTATGGGGGGCTTAAAACATGCAGAAAAAAATACATATGAAATTTCATGAGTGGATTTTGTGGGTTGATTGCAAAGCCCCTGAATATGAGGACTGGAGATACAAGAGTGTTGTGGGAACAAAAAGAAAAGCATTGTTCTATCTTGTAGTTTTTGCATAAAATAAGTTCATAGTCAAGTTGATTCTCTTCAAGTCCAAATTTTGACTTAACTTTGAAGTTAAGCAGCAATTTTGGTGGTGATGACTTGTTCAGGGGATGTGCAATTAGCTCACAAATAAACTTCTGGAAATTTTGCACCACGCCAAACCAACCTAAGGGCATGTGCCCACTGCATACAGTCGCCCACGGTTCAGGGTTGCCATGGCACCCTTTTTATTTGCATTGCATGTGTCTATGTTATGCATCTTGCTGATGTGTCGATCGATCTTTAATGGACCCATTGGTGCCATAAAAATGCGGCACGCTGCATTGAACGCACAGTGGCTGGCCACTTTGACAACATTGAAGTCTATTCATTAAACATGCCCTTAACCTCCCTAGCGCACTGCATAGGTACAGATTTCTGTACCAAAAGCGCACCATAGACTTTAATGGAATTTTTTTTTTTTTTGTAAAAAAAAAAAATTACATAAAAAAAAAAGTTATTTAAAGTATAATTTGGTTTGTTGTATATAATAACATTTTTATTTTAATGTAAATTTGTGTTTTTTGTGTTTTTTACTTTAAATTGTACTGGGTACAGTAATCACTATCACTGTGCCCAGTACAATTACTTATTTAACTTTTAAATTTTTAAAATTTCCCGTACCCACCGATGTACGTCTAGTGCACCACCGGCAGGGGTGGAGTGGGGAGGGGTGCGTGGAGGATCACTGAGCGCCGGGATATACACCCATAGAGCCTCCGAGCCGCCGGGCGACACACAGGACAGTAAGTCGAGCCCTGCGGGGCTCCGGGGCTTTAGGTTTGTAGATCGCATTGATTGAAAACAGGGACTCTACACCTAAAGCCTGGCGCCCCGCAGCGCTTCCACTTTCTTGTGTTTGTGTTCGGTCGGGCCAGCGGCCGGCTCGGAGGCTTTTTGACAGAATCCGGCTGACTCAGTGATCTGTCATCTACTAGAAAAGAAGTCATTTGATTTCCAGTCCACCGTAAAAAACGATGTGGAAGTCATCGCGTCACACCGGCAGGGGTGGAGGGATCACTGAGCAACCGGGGGCGATATCCACCCAAGTAGAGCCCTCCGAGCCGCCCGACCTGCACGACACACAACGAGGCAGTAAGAGTGAGACGCTGACTGGGCTCCGGGCTTCAGGGTAGATCGCCTTGAAAACACGGCGATCTACAAACCTAACAGCCCGGAGCCCCGCCAGCGACGCATGTCTGTGGGGGTGTCGGAGGCTTCTTCCCTGCTGATTTAAAAACGCCCATTTAAAACACTTCCCGCCGCCACCCACGGCGCGGATATGTGACGTCATCAATGTCACGCCGCCGGGGGGGCAGGGAGGCAGAGGGATCTCTTTCAAGTCAAGAAAGATTCAATCTGTGAGATCGGAGCCGTCGCGGGAACGCCTGGATCGGGTACAGTGAGCGACCAGAGGGACTCCGATCAGGTTGACGAGCCAGCATCGCCAGTGCACTTTCCAGCATGTCAAGCACCTGGAAGAGCTGGACTCGTCTCAACGTAGGGAGGGTACG
>CM070040.1:57791643-57802108 GCA_036250615.1 Ptychadena robeensis | reverse complement strand
TGCACTTTCAGCATGTCAGCACTGGACGAGCTGGACTCGTCTCAACCGCTAGGGAGGTTACGGAAGCGTTCGATCGGAAAATCAACAGAAATTTGAAAAATTATCAGACATGTTCAGTCGATCGTTCAAGTATCTGACAGGTTTTTCTAGGTATTTTGATTTGTATCTGATGGTACCATGGAGCACACAGAATTTAGGAAAGGAATTGATCAGTTGTGAATGGATCACAATCGATTAATGTTAAGCCGGCTATAGACACAGTGATTGCTGGCCATCTTGTAGGCGACTCATTACAGGAGACGTGTGACGCAGAACTGACGGGAATCCTGTATGGGACACTAATGCAGGGATTCCCGTCAGACACTTTGGATGGGGACTCTGGTAGTATCAGGATCGTCCAGAAAAAATACCGCCGTGCGATCTGTCTGGCGGGGCTTTCCGGGCCGATCTGTCAAGGTGGGCACCTCTGTAGACTGTAGATGACAGTCGAGTTTAAATCTCACTAGACGATCGAATCAATGAACGATTGTGCAAATGCCAACCCGTGTATGGCTACCTTTAGTCAACCCAAATATGTGAGGCTCAGGTAGGGTTTAATGTCTAGTAGAAATATTAAACATCCCCCACACATTCCCCAAATATTCAAAAAAAACATTCCCCCAAACTTTTTTTAGCTGAAGCCATGGCACATTCCTGGCACAGTGTTATGTTCCCATTTAAAGATTTCTTTTTTCTAAAACTTTTAAGTTACTTTGTTGTCATGCGGACCAGTAGTCTCTTTACTATGAGACCTCCAAGTTGTTGGTGTGCTTTAAGTCCTTAGCTCTGGGAAACTGGTTTCACTCTTCTTTCACTGGCTGCTTGCTTGTTCTATAGTTTTAAAGTAAAAACATTAAGGCATAAATATTTTTGAAAGCAGGTCGGAAATAGAAACTTTACATATTTCTTAGTACATCTTTTCTGATTGTTGATCACAAAAAATGACACCCATGCAATTTTCCAGCTGTCATCTGTTATTACTATGTGACGCAGCTATTTCCCCTTTAGGGTTTTCTTAAGAGAGATGTGGGTTGGAATGCAGTTCTGAAAGGTACTTATATTGAGAGAAAAAGCTTGAGTTGTGTAAATACTGTGATGGTCTCCAGAAGTCAAGGCTCAGGTGAGAACCACTTGCTGCCATCACTGGACCTTTCCCACTTGAGGGCCTTTCCCACTTGAGGGCCTTTCACACTATATGCGTTTCTTAAAGGCATGCATTTCTGCTTATATTCAAAAAAAGCATGCAGTTTTCACATTACATCTGCTTTCGCGTTTTTTTTAAACAAATCAATGGGCCCCATCCAAAGTAATGTAAATGATTTAAGAATTAGTGGAATGTCCGTAATTTTTAGATCGATTTCAGACACGATTTCTGGCCAAATGAAATCTTTAAGCTTTCGGTTTGCACCCGACTTCGCGGCAGATTGACCGCCGTTAGCGCAGAGCGTGGCTGGAAATCTAACCGGTATGAGGGTCTTAACACTTTGTAAGTCTGGGGTTTCCCACTTAGTTTGAGTGGAGAGGTTAGTAGGTCCAGCTACTCAATATTTTGTCCATCTCCAAATAAAACTAACTGGAGTTCTAATCCTCCTACTCTTTGCAGCGCTTTGTGACTCATTAAATGTGAGTTTATAGGTTACATGCTGTGCTAGCTGTACTATGAACAAATGCTGTTCTGTATTCTGACACGAACAGCATTTTTTTATACAAGAAAAGTTAATCCCAAGCCATGTAGGTAGGACTCATCTAGACCTCTGAATCCATATATATCACAAGCATTGAAATTATTGCCAATTTTGTCAGGGCTTGATGATGATCTTCTAATGTCAATAATGTTCACTCTGCGTCTCTTTCCCTGTGTTAGACATGAGGAATGAGATAGTATCCACCTGCACTAACAAAGTGGTGCCCATGTTGTCATTACAATGACACTTCTTTGCTATGCAAATGAATAGAGAGTGTTACCACCGTTGAGGTGGTAAACGTGCGATACGCTGTTTGGGTGCCATGCCACCCAGTGGAACAAACCCTCATTCAGTGGTAAATAGAAGATATTCAAAATGGGGGGGGGGGGGGGGGGAAAGGTTCCTACATTTTAACACTTTTGAGTGGAGATAAAAAGTAGGCATAATTAATGACTTAAGCTGGGCATACACGTACCAATTCCTGCACGATCTAATCCCCGATCGAATGCCGTGCGCGCTCCCGCACCCCTTATGGATCGGGTCGTGCAGGAATAAGAGGCTGCAACTGACGAGGATTGGGCTAAAATCAGCCGTCGCGTCAGATCGCAGTTATCCATCAGGATGGTAAATTTTAGCCCGATCCCATAAGTAATGAGCTGCACATTAAGAGTGCCGTCCGATTCTCTGCACTAGCGGGCGGGCGTGATGACGTAATGCTCCTAGTGCAAAGAATCGCATAAGGAATAGACGATAAATCGTACCGTCTATTCCCAGCTTTATTGATTTATGGTTTGCAGCTTGCCTCCTTTCCTACATTGACTCGATGCTTTAAACAGAATAGGGACGTGGTGTTAACTTAATAAAAGTAGGGTGTGGAATAAGCCCCATTGTTGAAGGCAGTAGAAGGGACAAAAACCCCTTAGCAGTTATAACCTAAGCATTAGCCCTCTGGGCTCATTCACACTGTCCGTGCTGCACCTGCAGCTGCGTTTTGTGTTAATAACATATGGTAACGCAGACCATGTTGCGTCTACCATACAATTGTATGGGAGCCGCTTGCACTGCCCTTGCAAAAAATGCATGCTGCCAGTCATTTTTGGTAAAGCGCGGCGTTAAACATTACAGGAAAGTGCAGGGCTAGTGTGAAAAGTACACAGGTTCCCTGCAGAGCGTCTCGTGGAAACGAGCCCTTAGACACAAAATCCAGCAGACATTTCCAGAACAAATACAACCATTTCTACTGCGGGCGGTATATCACTCTGAACATGACAGGTCGTTAGGTGGAGAACCCTAAACATACCACTAATATGTGTTTAACATAATTTATCTCTTCTTTGACTAAAGAATGAATTCTCAGACCTCTATTGGAGGAGGAATAGGGGAAATATATTCCTTTGTGTGCCCCAACAGCGCCACCCACTGGCAGCTTTGAGTATCACAGCATTAAGAGACTACAGGTACACATAGAAATATAGGAGTTGAATGATCCCATAAATAAAAATGTTATATTTTAAAAAATTTTGCTTAACCCATAACTGCCAAAATAGTTTGTTCTCTGTGGCAAAATCGTTTATATGATTTCTTATCCTGTTGTAGGAAATAAATGTCCTGTTTCTATGCCCCAGGTATAGATGCCATTAGTAGGCATATAAATTTAATGCACCATATGCTTCTACATATTCAGCTGGGCTTAAAACTCCTAAATTTCCATCACTTCTCATTCTGTTCTATTATATCATCGACTGTACAAGGAAGACTAGTTAAAGTGGTTTTAAAGTAAAAACTTCATCAAAGTGATCCCTGTAGAGGAAAATCCCATACTTACCTTCCCCCTTTCCTCGCTCCAGTGCCGCCATGTCTGGAGTGCCCGATCCTCCAGCATGTAAGATGGAGGAGCGAGACTCTCCCTGTCTCTCTCTCTCTCTGTCTCTCTCTGTCTCCACCAATCCAGTTCTGAATCCGGTGATGCTCCGCCCCTCCAGCATCACTGGACTTCAATCTGGCTGGCTGTCGAACACTCAGGGATTATGGGAAGCAGATGCAGAAGTGATGTCTACTTTCCCAATATCCACTTTTGGCTGCAGCTGCCGCACGTCACAGGGGGGCGGGGCGCCACCACATTTTCATAGATTTCACCAGGTAAATATATTTTTTTTGTAACCATGGATCTTTTTTTATAACCTTGGACCTCTTGTGCCGATAATTGAAAGCAGATACCGAGGTGGCAGGTCCGCTTTAAGACTCAAGGGCTCAGAGGTTTAGCAATACAAGGTATGGAACTCATATAACATTGATAGTTCATCTTCCATAGAGGATGATATGTTTTTGTTGTAGTAGCGGTACAATGTCTTCAGTTATCGATAATATATGACTATATAAACACGACTTTATAAATTAAGTAAATATGTAGTTTTACATAAGGCTGCTAGAGGTTCCTGATTATGTCTCAATATAAACATTTGCACATCCCAATATCCAGCGGACGGATTTTGAGTTGCTTTTCCGAGTACTGTAAAGGTGGGTTTACATGTGTAGATTTTCTTCTTCAATCCACTGCCAATTCGATTTTTTTGTTCTATGTCGTTGTGGAACATCGTTCCTTTATTTATCGAATGTAACATTAGAATAAAGATACATTCAAAATTACAATGACAGATAAAAATTGATTCGAGGTCGAACAAAAATGTATCCATCAAACAAATTGTCCATTCTAGATTTTTGTTCAATCAACCAAAAAAATCATTCGTTCTTTGTTGATTTAAAGAAACAATCTACTCGTGTAAACCCAACTTTAGGGTTCTCATACACCTTTAGATTTCTCTGTTAGATTTCCTTGAGATCTCCTTTTGTTTTACCAAAACCATGTACTATGAGGGACTTTCTAAACCATCAAGTCTACCTGTGTTCAATCGCAGAGGACTCGGCACTACATAGTTATTGGTAGATCTAAAGGAAATCTGACAGAGATCCAAAGATGTATGGCCAGCTTAAGTCACCATGACTGATGGATTCATCAATTTTGCCCCTCAAGTAGTAGACCCCAATAAAACCACATGGAGTGCACGACATGGATTTTAAATGGCCACAGCAGTCCTTTTATAAAATGAATATTTCGATAACCTAACCCTTGGAATCTTACTCATGAGCGTTTAATAACCCTTTAACTTATGAGTAATTATTTGTGACTAATCTCTTATGTCACCGGTGTTTGAATGAGTGGCTGAACAGGAATTTTGGAAAGTAAAAAAGATCACATGATTTTCATCTTTCTATTTGGCTGTTTTCCCAGATGTAAACTGTAAGCAGCACTTAAAATATTTTCACACAGTTTGACTTTAATATTCCTTTATAAATATCTGTTTTTAAGGACGTGTTGTGCATTTGTTTTAGAATGATGTTCTTTGTACTTATGGACACCATGGTGTAATTGTTGAAAATGTCAGATGTGTATATTTTGTATTATTTTAGCTTGTAACACAGAGTTTATTGTAATAATAAAGTATCTATTTTTTTTCTCATCTGCAGTCCTTGTCTGAATGTTTTTTCATTAAAGTGCACCTAAACTCATCTGATTTTGTGTCCTGTGTTGGCAAACCCTCTGATATTGGGTCGATCTGTAAAAAAAAAGATCCAAAATTCTTACCTGTAAGGAATTACTCCAGCTCCCCCCTCCCCCTTTGCCTATTCTCTCTCTTCCCTGCAAAAACACAGCAGCTCTTCGTGCCACCTTAAGCTGCAGGTCATCAAGTCTCTGTTACTTAAGTTTTTTCCCTTTGGAAGCCATTGTATCTTGCTCCCCCGGTGGTCGGATGGGTTACTGCAGCTATTGAACTCAGGAGGTGCACACAAACCAACATGGCGACAGAAATAAAATAGAAATAAGAATGCTTATTAAATTAAGAAGGAAGAGGCTAGAATGGTATTATTCATTATTAATTGCTTCCCAAAACACCTTTTATAAGCCAAGTCAAAAGGTGGAGACCTTGATGACTAAGGCTATGTTCCTATGTATCAGGCTTACGATATTAATCGCATGTGGAAGTTGGTGTTGATCGCATCCATTCAGTTGAATGGGCTTGTGCCCACTCAACTGATGGCCGTGATCGCGCGCGGCAGCGATTGGACCCGTGATCAGAATCGCGGCTCCCCGCGTTCTGATCGCGGACGGCGGAACGGGACAAATCTGGCCCCCGGGTCATAGTTTGCCCATGTCTCAATTAAATTGTGAAATTGACAGATGCGTTTAATCTCTTCTCAAAGTCCAGGATACTTTAATAAAAGGTCCATAGTGTGCATGCCAAGTTAATGGTTAAAGGGTATTAAACCCCTTTAAAATTACAGGATTTAAAATCACCTGTAATGTGTGAATTCTACTGTTTGAGCAATGAAAATCTTCAAGCATCCTACTTCCTGTTCTTTTCTTTCAGGCTTCAGCAGAGTTTTCATGCATAATATGGGCATGATGGTAGGGTCTACTCATTTATAATGCATAGACACATGCCTTTCTGATTTTTGCACAGTTCCATACATCACCGGATAGCCTTGGCCACTGACATCACTTCTACTGTATGATCGCTGTTGACAGTAGTGCACAACTATTTATTAACTTTGATAGTACTGTGCTTTCCTCTATTCAGAACATTGCACACATAGAATGCTGCCATCCAGTACTGGAAAGGGAGACAGAAGATTCTGGTGTCAGCCAGGGAATTGCCATATTAGACACCAAACAATGTACAAGAAGTAGGATTCCAAAAGGTTTTCTGGTTCAAGTTGCCAACACAGAAAATATAATAACATAAGAAGGGGGCACTTAAGAAGATATATAAGTAGAAAGGCAAACTGTGAACACCAGAAGCAATTCTAATAATTTTCTAATATATATATAGCACAATCAAGCCTTCTTAAAACAGAAGGTATTTACACGGCCCAATCCAGCACAAATCCCAAAACTTTAGATGGAAGCCTGCGTTTTGGGACAGTGGGCGGAGCCATGCAAATTATTCCTTTTCGCCCCATCAGCCAAATGCACATCCAGAAACCGCTGGTGTACAGTGCAAATATAGCCTTTTTGGTACAGAGCCATTTATTCCAAACTGCATACAGCTGTTTCAGGCTCCTTGGCCATCATCAGTGCAGTGCATGGAAACCATGGCTCTATGGTGTGGGGCTTGGAAGCCGAACAAAGAGAAGTACCCGTGAAGGTTATGGTGAGAAGGGATGAAAGGAATCAAAAAGCCCTCAACTCGAGCAGTGCATAGGCTTGATTGTGCTATGCACTGCTCGAGTTAAGGGCTTTTTGATTCCTTTCATCCCTTCTCACCATAACCTTCACGGGTACTTCTCTAATATATATATATATAATCTTTTTGGCGCCATCTTGTGGGCAATGCCAAAACAGCAACATTACACAAACAAAACAAAAAATAAAGAGTTAGAACAGAGTAAATAAAGAAAGAGAGTGGGAGAGGGAAAGGGGAAGAAAAGAGGACAGAGGAACATCTCCTCAGCATCAATTGCACACAACAGCCTTAGGGTCAGCCCCAGAATATCTCATCCAGGGTGACCAGGCCTTTAGGTAGGTCTTGTGTTTGTCCGAAACTATTGCTGTCAGTTTTTCAATTTATCATGAAGCCCTATATCCGAGGTCTAACATCCGGAAAAGGCAAATATGGGGACTCCCAAGCATGGGCAATCATCATTTTGAATTTGTATTTGAAAATACAAATGATCAGTTTGGCTTCTTTGCGTCGTACCCCCCTCAGAGGTCTATTTAAAGGCCCCCATACACGGGTCCGTTTCCCATCGGATTCCGGGCGCGTGCACGCGAAACGATCGTCCCGGAAACGCGTGAAGCCCACCTTGTCCGTCCAATCACGTCCGATCGTTCGGGGGCCCAGAATCGGATCGGACAGAGAACCAACATGTTGGTCTTTCTGATGCGATTCTGCACACATTTGGGAAGTAAGCGATCGGACACGGAATCGTCCAGGAATCGGTGGGACAAGGTGGTATGTAGTGATCGGACACACTTAATTGGCCGATCGATCGGACCTCCGATTCCCGCTGACATCGCCGGAATCGATCGGATGGGTGATTGATCGGCCATGGAATCCGACTGTGTATGGCTAGCTTAACAGTCTCAACTGGGTCCCTGGATAGGGAAACATTGGGGACTGTATGATTAGATTGTAGACCCCTATGCGTTCCATGGTACCCTCAATTCCTTAGCCCCGAAAGCACAGAGGTGAGTAGTGGGGGACAGATTTGGAAATACGGTGTGGTGTAAGGTACCATCGGAATAAAACCTTTAATTTTAAATTAATATTGAACAAGCTTCTTCCTGTGGATGCCCAGATTATGAACCAGTCCTCTAAAGAGATATTCACCATTAAATTTGTGTCTATACAGAGTTGAATTTTAAATTTTCCTATGCGGCTGCAAGGTGGTTGAAAGCCAGTTACCACTGAAAACCCTAGGGATTCATGCCTTGCTCTAAATCGTTGAGCAAGGGAATGTAGCATTCCTCTGGGTTGTAATGGTGTCTTCAGTTACAGTTGTGTTCAAAATTATTCAATCCCCAATGCTGTAAAGGGTTTTAAGGAATTCAGTGTACATTTGTAATTGTGTTCAGAATGAAATCTTACAAACACTCAAGTTCAGTGGGGGTTGAATAATTTTGAACACAACTGTATGTCCTGAACAGTTTCGATTGATGGAAGAGCCTCTTCTGTTGGTGTTAATTACCATTCTGAGCTCACTCTGATGCTCCAGCATGCTCAGTTTGCTCCAGCTCACCCTGATGCTCCAGCATGCTCAGTTCGCTCCAGCTCACCCTGATGCTCCAGCATGCTCAGTTCGGGCCCTTGTCTTGTTAGCAATTGGAAAATCTGGTATTGCAAAACAATAAAAGTTATGAATAACAAATCTTTCCCCTGAAAAATTCTAAAGACCTATTCTTTACATTTAAAAGAAAACTTCAAAAATGTTAAATGTGATTATTAGGAATGTTTATACTGATTGATTTTTTATTGAAACCATAAATTTTGAAACAGAGAACAATAACAAGACATAACAAGCCATTTCGAAAGTGTTTTCCATAACAGCATCAGGCAGCGAACAGTTAAAGATGGATTAATAGATGACCTTACATTTACTATGATTAAACCATGAGCTCCACCTGGTGGTGAATTTAGAGACTGCGTTATTCCTAAAATCCGACATATATTCCATAGAACCTTGTAGGTTTAGATTTTACACTCTAAGATAGATGCGGGGTCAGGGCCTTCCATTGACATGTTATAACCAACTTTATAGCTAATAGTAGGTGAGCCAGAAAAGTCCTGTGCGCTGCAGGGAACTTGTTAAGGCCCATCAGTGGCGGTTTTAGATTGGAGCAATATGGGCTGTTTTCCTATCAAGTGCGCAGCCACCTGGGGAGAAAGAAGCTCCTCTCTGGAGGACAGAGAGGTTCTCATCTGGGGGGGCGCCAAAAGGGGCCAAGTGTTTGCATCGATCGCCTCTGAGGCCCATAAAGAAGAGGCCAGGAAAGTAATGTATTTTATGTAACTTTTCTGGCCAAATCACAATGTCAATAAATCAGAGATATTTCCCAAGATTTTAAAATAGTGGTACCTTTGAAAGGGGGGGGGGGGATTATGGGATGCCAGCATTTGCACTTGCATCCCCACCGTAAAGTCCACCCTACAAGGCGGACTGTATCAACATAAACTGGCCTTTCTTGTTGTCTCCCATTGTCACCGCAGCTTCTGTATTATCATCCATGCCAGGTTTTTGTGTCCACCTTCTGCAAACATGGGGAGATCTAGAGGGGCCACTGCACCCAAACCCGAACCCAATTCTGCCAGAGTTTGTTTACAAAACAATCTCTGCCCAAGCTAGAATCAGGCACACTCGCCCGTGCTCAGTGCAGAATTGTGGCAGGCCCACCAATCGCTTCTATAGACCTCCATGTTAATGATGGGGCAACGCTTTCCTGCCCCACATGTGTAGAGGGGAGGAGGAAGGGAATAATGGCAGAGTACAGTGACCCTTATAGTGCCATTGGCATACCGCCAGCAAGGTTAAGTCATAATCTCTGAGTTTCTCATATTTAGCATTTCCACCAAAGAAGAGACTTCCTGAGAGTAAAGACTGTAATTGGAGAAGAGTCGCAATAACAAAATAGAATTGGAGCCATGTAATTCAATTGGGGTTTCTGTAACATACATTAATACATACTGAAAGGTACTTGTCTGGCTGGTGATCCCGCATTGGTGGCCTCAGGGATCACAGACAGTCTCAGCACATGCATCATGGTAGAAGCAGGTCTCCTTGTTTTGTCCAGACTGCTTTTTGTCCACATGTCTTGGTTGCAATTCTAGCTGACTCAGTGTTTGACCAGGGCTGCATCCCCAGCAGCCCTGTGGATCTGTTTGGCACAGCAAGCCCAGGTGGAAGTGTTTAAGAGTGAATTCCTACAGCCCCAACCAGCTGTGTGATATTCACCAGCTAACTGCCCTCCCATAGCAAAATGTCGCATGATGTGATTGGGCAGGCTCCCCATTTAATAGGACTCTGCTCTGCATATCAATGCCCATTATAGCCTATGTATAGCAGTGTGCTTGGGTGTGCTTCCTGTTGTATTACTAACCTGCCTTTCTTACCACCAAGAGTTAAGTAGGCCATACACGGGTCAGATTTTCAATCAATCGACTTAAAACGATACATTTTTTAGTCGA
>CM070040.1:57737785-57748604 GCA_036250615.1 Ptychadena robeensis | reverse complement strand
AGAGAGGATAGAGTATGGTAATGTTCAACACTGTGTTTAATCTGGTAGGTTTTATTTTTTTTTAAACAAATAGTATTGGCAAAGAAGCGGGTGCCGGCAAAGAAGAAACTGGAGTTTCTTCTTTCTTCTGTTCACCGCACATAAGTCATTGATTGTGCCAAACGGTTTTGTTGCAACAACAGGACCAGGAACCACTGAAACACTCCCTAACACTCCTAGAAAATAATCTTCTTTCCCCCAGAAAAGACCAAGGAAGTGTTGACGTGTGTGAACATTTGTTACAATTCTGCCTATCCCCCCTCAATGTAGGGAAAAGCACAGTTTTATTTTTTTATATTATTAATCATTATACATGATTTCATCTTCTTATTCACCACATATTACACATTGTATAACAATAAATGTTTGAGATGCTACCAAGATAACATCCAGGGTACAAGGTTATAAACAGGAGGAGAAGAGTACCCTGTCTGATCGGAGGCTTACAATCTAAAGAGTAGAACTTACTGTAGATCTAAAAGGTATTGTGTCCACAACTCATAACATTATATAACAAATCCAGTTTGACTCATCGTTTAAAAATGTTATAGCAACATCATGTTTCAAGATATAAAGACAGAATTTGTCATCTTTTTCTTTTGTTAATGTATTAAAAAAAAGGTCCGGCTCTACAAGTGGGTGTAGCCACATCACCATAATAAATTATTATGAAAATATACTAGGGCATGAAAAGCGCTCAACCACCAGACTGTATCCCTCTGTGAGACAGAGGCAGGACTTTTACGGCTACCATAAGTCTAGGAAGTACAAAGGTAAGTTAGTTAGTCTTGTCTATATCACAATGTAAAAAACTCTTTTAATTAAAAGTCACGTTGTGTGTCCGTTTAGGTACCCATAATACAGGTTAACAATACGGCGCCCTGGAGGCACTTGTGAGGTGTAGTACCACCTCTCCCAGGATTGTAACGAAGCTCGATGGATTTGGTCATCCCGACCGTACGTTTCGGCACAGATTAACTTCCTCAGCGGATGAATGCTTAAAAGGCAGAGCGGATAGTATATATAGAGTCCTAGAAGATTATAGGGAGAACTTAATAGCTAACGTAGTATATGTTCAAAAAAATCTTAGATGTGTGGAAGGCTATATATTCTCACATTGAGTTGTACCAAAATTGACCCCCCCTTACCATATGGCGACAATTCAGGCGGGCAAACAAGGAGCCCGAACACGCAAGGACCGAAGCCAGCCCAACATGGCAAACCTCTGACAACATATATAATGACTGGTGTTAGGTATACTCATGTAAAAGGGGTTTATTGATGAGATGGTGGTATACATAGGGAGGGCACCCAGCCGTGCTCGTGAAGGATGTAAGCGGTAAATCACCGAAGGTTAACGCAACCAGTGTGCTAAGGATAGGGTGATATGGATGGACCCAAATCCATCAGCAAGATAGTGTCCGAAAGACACGTATGGTTCAGACCAATCAAAAAAGCAAAACAAAAAAGTCCAAAAGCAAAAAGGGTGACCATGAAACGATTGTGATGATGGCATGTTCGGAGCTCCTTGTTCGCACGCTGAATCGGTCGCCACTATTGTAATGTGTGGGTCATTTTGGGTACACTCATATGTAAGTATATATATATCCTTACACACATCTAAGACTTTTTTTGAACTATCACTAAGCTTATGCCTAATTAAGTTTCCTATAATCTGGACTCTATTCTACTATCCGCTCTGCCCTTTAAGCATCAATCCCCTGAGGAAGTCTAATCTTTGTTACGAAACGTATGTTGGGATGACCAAATCCATCAATGCTTCTTTACAATCCTGTGGAGAGGTGGTACTAACACTCACATAGGGACTCAAGTGCCCGTGTTACCTGTATTATGGTGTACCATCAAACGGACACACAACGTGACTTTTTAATAAAGATGTTTTTACATTGGGATATTAGACAAGACCAACATAACTACCTTTGTACTTTCAGCGAAATGTAGCCGATTAAAGTCCCCTTGCCCTGTCGCCACAAGGGTACAGTCTTGGTGGGTTTGAAGCCGCTTTTCATGGCCCTAAGTCCATTTTTCTATATTAATTTTTTCTTTTGTATGACAGGTTCTCTTTCTTTCCTTCTCCCTTTATTTGGTTGGCATTTAATAAGTGGTTTCAATAATTGGTAGTGGAAAGTTTAGTTTTAGTATTTTGGCTCCAAACTTGGCCCATTAAAATCCCAAACCCCAGAACTATCTATGCACCTCCAGCCAACAAATGTTGGCTCATGTCTATGTTTATTATGTAAGAAGGACTCTTTTCTTTTTTTTACCTTCCTTTTGCTTCCGTTACTCTCTTTCTCTTTTTCGTCTCACCTAATTCTTAAACTTCTCTAAGTTCTCCTGGTCTAATCTGTACAGTGTTCTTTATTTGTCTTTCTTGTATTAATTTTTGGACTTTCTATAAAGTCTCTCTTTTTGGTTTGCTTGTAAAAGTACTCTTTTCTGTGTTGGTGGCGGATTTGTAATTCCCACTTTAACTGGAGTTTCTGGTTGGATGTGTGTAAAGGCTGAGTGGTAGTGCGAGGTCTGTTCTTTGATGACAGTATTTCGTGCGGATGGTGAGTAGATTTTTAACTTAGCCTGGGCTGGGATAGGTGCGGTGGCTTTCTTCCGTTACCTTTGTTGTTGTTAAATAGGGTTGATTTTCGTTGCTGATGTGTAGTGTGATAAAACGAGTGGAAGCGTAACAGAAGGCGTAGTGAGTCGGTGTGTAATTAGTCCTCTCTTTCTTTCCTATTTTTGTGTAGCTAGCGTTAAACTAGTGATGGATCTAGTATTGGTTTTGCTGTGCATGTTTAAGAAAGTCTTATAGTGGTGGTGATGGGCTTTAGGGTGCTTTTGGGAAAATAAGATTCTTCACACTAGAGCTTATTTTACTATGACGTCAAGAATGATCTGATGGAAATTTAAAAGGGTTACTCATTGCAATGCTTTGATGCGTTAATGCAGTGTCATTTTTTCTATGAAACTACAGGTATCTTAAAGGTCCATTTACACTGATTTGTGCATGACAACATGTTTATCTACGTCAGCATGCCCTTCCACAGCACACGTTTATACTTTTCGTGAGCTGTCCATATATAACAGTCAGTTCGGACAGTCTTATTTTTGGTAATACATTGTAACCAATTTTGTGCAGGAAATTATACAATTATAGTAAATAAAACAATCTATATGATAAGATGATCATATATATAACTTAACTCAGAAAGTGAATCGTTCGCACTAGATAGTCTCCTTTACATACAACTGGTCCCATCTAAATGATAGCTTATGGGCATCCGTGTGTGGGACTAACGCCCCCCCATACCCTTTCACCTACCATACACTTCTGTACAATGCGAACTTTTCTTCTACCAAAACCATGTTAAATATGTTCTAAACCTTCCAATCACTAGGTATTCTAGCCAGGGAGGACCCTGCACTACATAGTTGTTTTTGAGTGATCTAAGGGAAGTGTATAGAGTGATCCAAAGGTGTATGGGTGGCGCAGTCAAAGTATCTATCCACTGCCTATCCATCCCCGTCTCATAGTTTAAATCTGTAAAAAAGACTTCATAGGAAAGTAAACGTCCAGTGAGGGAATTTCAAGGTTCTTAATAGTACACTAAGAAAACACTTGAATAGACAGAGGATAAAAATTTGTCACAGTACTGAGTAATATTCCCTGTGACAGATCCCCTTACAATCTATAACAACGTTTCAATCTGCCGGCAATGGGGGATTTGAAGAAAACACCAGGGGGAGTAGGTGGTACCCATGCTCCGATCCTTTCACCAGTGGTATGGGTCCTTCTTTCTTCCGGGACTGATTGCCCCATTTGTCAATGATTGTGTAAACTGTACAATCTGAGATTATCAAAGCAATTAAGAGTTAAACCGCCCCCCCATATCACGTTCCGATTTTTCTCCCACCAATTTTTCATCCTGATCGTGTCACCACCACCCGATTTTCACACCTTAATGTTTTGTCGTCGGTTATGGTCGGCTGGCACAAAAAAATCGGAAATTTGGAATTATCACCGATCGATCTGCCCAACACTATTTATTAACAGCGATCGACCAAATTTAACGACAGGTCTGCAAAGCGGTCCCCGATCGATTTTTGGGCCGATTTTGGAGAAATCTGGATCGGTTGGGTACAATAATTCCGCAGCCAATTATCTCCCGATCGATTAATCGCCCGCCGTTGTCAGTCGGCGCAAATTTTGTACGAAAATCGGAACGTGTATGGGGGGCTTTATCATTAGTGGTACAGGTACACTATATACGGTTTACAAAATGAAATCTATATATCCAATATCATGGCAGTGTGATTCTTAGGGTGGATATTTGCTCAACGGGTCCTCCAGGCCCTCTTTTCTCCCCTTCGGAGAAATATCCACTGTAAGAATCAATCACTGCCCACAATGATGATCGCGTCTATAGACCTTTTGTAACTGTATATTGTTACATATTATATTTGTAACCTGTGAATAACTTGTTTTGACCTAGTCCCTGTATTTAAAAAATAGGGAAAACAAAGTTTTATCCTCTGCTATCCTTTGTTTTCCTGTTGCGTAGTGGCCTTAAAAACTCAGGACTTCATTTTCCTGAAAAACAATTCGACATACTGGTAGCTAATATTCAACAGTATACATGTACTCACACACCATGATTAACTGCATCTTATTATCAATGTATTTTTATCCACTGGGTTACAACCTTGTGGTAAATGTATAGACTTTCAGTATTTTCCTTGTTTTTTTTGTCTTACAGGATAATAAAAATAACCACTCTAATCCAAGTAGACTGTTCCACTGGCTGAGTAGTTTTGGTTTTATTATCATATAATGCAATGTGATGTAAACCCTAAGCTAGCCATAACACGTGTCGGATTCCATGTCCAAATCGATTCTTCCATCATCCGATCGTTCCGGCGATTCTGCCGGGAATCGCAGGTGTGATCAATCGGCCCATTAAGAGTATCCATCGCATGCATACCACTTGTCCAGCGATTCCGGCACGATTCGGTGTGTGATTCCACCTCCAATTTTCCACTCACAAATGGCAACTCCCCTGATCCGGGCAAATTCGGATGAGAAAACCAACTTTGGTCTCCCTCGGATCCCGACTTCGAGCCCCTGACGATCGGACCTGATCGACGGACAAGGTGGGCTTGCATGCGATTCCGGCACGATCGTTTCGCTGCACGCGCCCGAATCGATCGTGCCGAATCCGGTGCGAATTCCGCAGTGTATGGGGCCTTAACAATCCTGGGATGACTTAGGGCAATCCGATTAGGAAGAAAGACATCAATTTGCCATTGTAAAACTCTGAGATTTGGTGTGCTAACCTTGTTCATGGGCTTTGCAACTCTCAAAAACTAAAATTTTGCGACCATCTCTAAACCCCCGCCCCCCCCCATAGACAGGCAGACTCCTCCATGCACTTCTGTAACCAACTTTTCTTCTTACTAACCAAAACCATGTACTAGCAGGACCTTTCTACAACCTTCCCATTCACTATGTCTCTCTCAGGGAGGTCACTATACTACATGTTTTGGTAGTCTCATGAACCGTTGTATGAGGATCTGCCTGTCATGGGGGGCTTAATAAAGGTAATGACCCAAAGTAGGCAGGGCTGGAACAACTTATTTGGTTCTACTGTCACTAATGCCTCTTCAAATGCCAAAATTATAAGTAGTTTAGTTACTCTCTGCACCAGCTTTCACATTATACTTTTTTACAAGTATTGTGTTCTTTCTAGAGTAACTTCTATATCTTCAATTGTGTTTCCACCGCCTTCCACTACATTCCTGCAATTCCCGATATTTCTGTCCCCGTGTCCGTTCCTGTACCTTGCATTGTTCTATGCTGACAAAGCCTGGAACCCCCGTTAAAACGATTGCGGTACTAATATAATTCATTTAATAATTTTTTTTTACATGTTGTGGACCTTTTTAGAAACTGGGAAGACCTGTGCGTCTGTACCCCCCCTGATCGCAGACTGTTGGAGCCAGTTTGAAATAAACAAAGAGTGTTAAGATCTTGTTTCTCATGCAATATGATTACAGACCACAGAGACTATAAAGCCCTTGATACAATTATATAAGTGCACATGACTAGGTATGCTAACAGCGTCTTAAATGTTACACTGTAATTCTGTCCTTTTAAAGGAACCTATGGAGATTAGAAAGTATTAATGCCATTCTGCACCTAGTCTTCAAAGATGTCAGATGAGATATTTCCTTCTTATCCTAGTTTGTACTTGTGTGGGCAGGTATAGAACCCCGGTACAGTCTTATTTAAGGGTTGACTACATTCAAACAGTCAGAAACTGCAATGATAACTGTGGGTGGTTCAAATTTGTGGTGGCATTCAGCTGTTTATCACCTGCGAACTGTCACCATGTTGCCCCTAGACACCATGTGCGCTCATGTAGTTGAAGAGCTAAATGACGGTTCTCAGCCACCATCTGAATAACTTATCTTCATCTCACACCATTCATAAATCTCCTCTCCTGACTAATATTTTTATTCAGATTTGCACTTCACCAATAAGCCTGTGTTTTGATGATGCAGCAAGAATATAGATCATGCCCTCATTTCTTGGTTTGTGGGACGTCCAACATCATCTCTTATTTCTTCTTTTCTTATGATTTTGGGACCCCCTTTTACGCCCCCCATACACCTTCAGATCCTCCTACAAACTTTCATGATACCTCCAACACTTTGTAGTTGTGACCCTCCCTGATAGAATACATAGTGATTGGAAGGTGTAGAAGTCCTACTATTACATGTTTTGGTAGAAGAAAAGTTGTTGTACAAAGTTTGCATGTATTGATTGGTGTATTGGGGGGCTTAGTCATACACTTTTGCGAATTCCTAAACCAGTCTGGATGCAATGTGTCCTCTAAAACACTGACGACCCACCACCACCAATTACCTCCCTTGAGATAAGTACAGTGGACCACTGTAACCTTTTCACCTTTCACCAGCCACATCTCCCTTATTGACATAAGGCCACATGATCCGTTTGTCCTTTTTTAAATCTGTACGTTTTTAAATTAGAATGTATTGGCCATGCTATGAAGGAAAATGAGAACAGGACAGGCAAAAAACACAGACCTAGCTTTCATAACCACGCCATTCACTGCTTTTCCCCTTCTTCTCTTTAGCTTCAGTACAGAAGACCATTTTACCTCTACCTTTCGTTAGTTGCCTGTGGTATTTTTCAGGACTGTTATATTACTGGTTTAAGGCATGGTACTCTTGCCCATATCTAATCTGAGTTAAACTTCGTTTTTACAGCTTCCATGTTACCCTCCACGTCCTTCCATCGCTTGTTGGACCATAGTCCCCTCAATCTTTATAACTTATCGATTTTTCACTCCCCATCGTTCCTTTATTGCCGTTCAGTTCCCACCACTTCATTATGGAGGTGCATGTTGACATGTGCAGTCTACAGCCTCTCAATAGCACCAATCACACAATTTCCAACCCTAGGTATTTATGAAGCTTTTGAAGGATGCCAAGGAAACTCCGTTGTTGAATAAAGGCTGTTTCACCCCTTCCCTACATCCTATGATCTCTAGCTGGGCTTTCCACCTCCCTCCTGTGAATCAATGGAACCTTTCTAAGCATCCCTTACTTTATTATGTTGTCTGTATGTTGCACATCCACCCCTCAAAGAAGATTTGGCTTTAATAATTAATTTCTACCTAACTGTTATCATTTTCATTTTCATACAATTAAAACCTCCACAAGCAGTTGAGGCTGTCAGGAATCCAACACACAATTATTATTTTCAGATCAATAATACACTTGATTTTCAACTGAACAACAATCTTTACTAATCAGCACCCGAGTGCAATGGAACTCTGTAAGTTATAAGCTCTTAATCCTGTGTGAACTGTCATTTTTTTTATTAGTATAACCGTCTGTTCCATTAATACGATATATTTTAGATGTAGGCATATATCTACTTATCCTGCAGACAGAATTATATTACCTCAAAGATTATATTCAGTCATGTTAATACATTAAAATAATTATAGAGGAATATCATTTTTTGTTATTGTTGGGGCCAGAACAGCCCTAAGATCAGACGACCGCAGGGGGCACCATGGACACACCGCCATGTGTCCATAGTGCCCCCACGTATTTTTTGGGGCTGCCTGTGTGTCCCGCCTTAGACAAAACGGAGAGGCACCTTGTGTTTTATTATTCAGCACAGTAGGACATTACAAAATTCTGTTCTGAAATTCTGATTGCTAGCTCTTTTAAATAATCAACTTATTTGTGTCTTTTTTCTTATTTTCTTGGAGTTTTAATGTATCCCTAATAAGCAAGACCCCCCACATAAGGGTGCATACCAATTACATCTCCTCGTATTTATTAAGTAGCTCACTAAAATTATGTGCACCCTCTAGGTAGCTCCTCTGAAGCTTTTCAGGTCAGGGGGGGGGTGCTAGTGGTAGGGGCCCTTAAAAATTACCTATTATGGTGCCCAAAATTCTGATGGCAGCCCTGCTGTACTGTCTTTGACCTGCTTACTTTGGTGATACCACGCCTATGTGGCAGGGACTTTTTTCTAACGAATATAGAGGACAATCACAGAAGGTTTCTCAAGGTATTTTAGCCAACCTTGCACCCTCCATAATGCACAGTCATTTCATTTGTTTTTCCCTTTCTTCTACTCTGGTACCTACCATTCAATTTTACGTAACTTAATTTGCAAGTGTGTTTTTTACTAGAGCTTTGTTACCAATGCCTTGTGCAAGCTCAGCCAAGTGAGTCAACTAACTGCTATTGACTAACCCGACATGGGCAAACTAAGGCTACATTTATACTGCCCGGGAAACGCCTGCCTGCGAGCACCTGCAAACATGTAGAGGTGCTTGCATCATCTAGATTAGACCCCTATGACCGTTCTATCCGGTGTTGCGATATTGTCTCGCCCTTAGGCCCCAAGCTATACCCTGCCCCCTTTCTATTTTAATCCAGCACCCGCAATCAAGAAAATAATGCACAATAATGATTATACTGCTCATTGCAGGGAACAGCAGAGGAGCTAGAGTAGCATGCCAAGTTTTTTAAGTATGATACGACACATCTGTTTATTTTAACATTTTTGTATGTATTTTTTTTTACTATTTCATTCTTTACTTTGTTTTTGTACCCTTACTGTGTAGATAACACTGGTCTACCCCCTCTGTAATAATGTCAAGAGCCAATTTGTGTGCCACAGTCAAAGTTTGCCCATCCCTAATCTAACCATTTGGAGTACATATATAATTAAACTTCATTGTCCGGGACAACACAGGTTTCTGGTTCTCTTTCCAATGGTTGTGGCCATGACAGAACCAGATGGCTATTCCCATGACTTGCCCTTGACCTGTTGGTATACTACTCATTGAAGTGAGCATTTCCTTTATCTGCCTACTATTTCTTTCCTCTCTTACCCCCAATACACCTTTAGATTCCTCCATACAATCTCCATGAGACCTACAATCAGCTATGTGTTAGTGTCCTCCCTGATAAATACTAGTGATTGGAAGGTGTAGAAAGTCTCATATTACATGGTTTTGTAGAAGAAAACGTTTTTTTGGTTGTACAGAAGTTGCATGGTAATGTCTGTGGTGTCTGGGGGGCTTTACTGCATATAGACTTCTTATTTACAGAATAAGCTAGGCATACGCTGCTCGATTTTCCGTTCGATTTACTAAAAGATGATCACTTAAATAAACAATTGTTTTGGAACACATATGTTGATCCATTCACAACCGACTGCTTTCTATTCTCGCCTTGTACCATGTTCCACATACGATGATCAAATTACTTGAAATACCAGGAAACCCTTTAGATTCGCTTTGAAATTTGCCACATGTTCATCACTTTTCGATTTTATTTTTTTTATCACTTTAGACATCAACGCGTATTCCAATGATGACTGTTGAGGCCCCCTTAACTTTTTGAGGGCATTCACCGCCCCTTGTTCACCATAGTTTCCTAAATATGGTACATGATTTTTCTTGATTTACAGATGGGTGGGAGCATCACCTCCCTAATTCTCAGCCTGACTTCTATAGAATTAAGTACGAGTACAACCTCTCGATGTATGGTTACTGATAAACAATTCTAATTGGAGTGACTGGAGTAGGAATCAACTTGAGGTATTTGATATATTTATATTTTAATATGTATAGGCTATATCTGCTCTTATCTAAATCATGGGGTCCTGAACATGAGATCTATTCTTTTTTGTACTACTTTGCACTTTTTTTTATAGCTCTCAAAGTTTCCTACTCTGTACACACAAGCAGACAAGCAATTTGAATTATTTTTGATCTCCTACCGTTGGGCTTTCTAAGCAACTTAAAGGGACCTACCACCAAATCTATGTTTTTATGAATGGCACTAAATGCTAATAATGGTGGAATCGTAAAAATCTCAAAAATGTACCTTTCCTGACCATTTAAGAAGATAACCCTCACTTCTAGTTCGCGAGCACACCTTAAACACATGGGGGTGCATATCGTGGGTGGCCAACTGAGGGGGGCAAACACCTAGAGGATAATTGTTTGGATTGTTTCCTAGAGGCCATAAACTGGGCATACACAGGTAGATTGACGTGACGTCACCACGCTATGATCCCAGGTGAATTGAACGGGAATCAATGTGCACCATGTGGGCATATCAATTCCTGTTAGATGCGATCCAGCACACCTGGTGTCGCTCTCACTGGCTGGGAGCTGCAGCAAGGAGAGCTGACACAGAGACACAG
>CM070040.1:57711973-57726579 GCA_036250615.1 Ptychadena robeensis | reverse complement strand
ATTGATCGAATTACATTGATTGTACAGTCAATTGAACCATGTGTGGCTAGCTTTAGATCATACAGCTTGAGATCACTCCATACAATTTCCATTAGATCTACCATTTATGTAGTATAGTGTCCTCCCTGATAGAATACATAGTAATTGAAAGGTTTAGGAAGGTCCTCATATTACATGGTTTTACAGAATAATATGATTATAAGGACATTCTATGGTAAATTTGTATGTATGTGTTAAATACCAAATGTGCTCTTCTCTGTTCTTAACTGTTCTTTTCAAGCTACTAACTATGTACAGCGTTGTTCTGTGCCTGCTCCTGAATAAAAACTACCCTGGGTTTATTCTAGAAAAAAAATAACAAAGTCTTTCCTAAAATTTCCACTAGCTGTTTTATACAAATATGGGCTACAATGTAGCTCTTAAGATGATTCTTTTCTCTGGTCCCATGTAAGATGACTACTACATTAGTACCTGATCCTCTCTGCAAGATCAATGGGATATACTGTTGGCTACTCAAACCCAATTATAAAGACCTTACTGTCTTCATTGGGATTTTACGGGGTTTACCTGGACAATAATGTGAGTACTGGTTGCAAACTACTACTGGCTGAAAGTAAAGTGAGTGTAGAGAAAATAATACTTATGGCAAGATGAGAAGCACAGCCTAGATAGTTATAGTTGTTCAGCACTGAGTGTCTTATTGCGGTCAATTGCAATTCTGGCACAGGTGAACACAATGTGTGTTTTCTATAAGTCTCTTTTTTCCTGAAACCATGTACACAGCAGAAAAATTGCAGACTTGCAGATTGCCAAGACCCGCACCCTTGGTGTATGTTCTGCATGATTACATTGGCTTAGGAAGCTCTTCTCTGTTTGTCTGGAAAGACAACAAGCTAGGCAATCTCTAAACACCTATTAAAATATACATACAAACTATGAAAATGTAAATAAATATCCAGACTATTATCAATGGGTAATAAATGGCATGTAATTATGATCAATTTACCTTTTTTTTGGATCCACCTTTAAATATTTGCATTTCTTTTTTATAACGTATAGTGCAATTTGCAATGGGCGGCTTCCATTTCAAAAAGAGGCAAAACATCCCCTTGAATCCAAAGATGGTGCTATTTGAAAGGGAAACATCTGCAAGAAAAAAAAAAGCAAAATAATAAATATATTCTACTTTTCCAGGAATTTATTTGTTTAGCATTTTAGTAATGCTCGATCATAGCAACCTTATTTTGTGCTGTAAAATAAACCCTCTTCATACAGGAGAGGACCCTGGCTGTGCCCCGGACAGATAGGTCTGCTGTGCTCTGCTCTGGGTCAGTCTAGGAGGCGCCTGTAAAGGTAGCCATACACGGGTCGATTTCCCACACGATTCCTGGCCGATCGATCACCGGGCACGTGCACGCCGATCGATCGGTGAGGAATTGAGTGCAGCCCACCTTGACCGATCGACCCCGCCCGATTGACATGGCCCCCAAATCGGATCGGCCAGAGGACCAACCTGTTGGTCTTTTCTGATCGATTCAGCACACATCAAGGGGAGTTGACATTTGTGAAGCGATCGATCGGGCACAGAATCGTCCAGGAATCAGTGGCCTAATGTGGTAGGCACAGACTTGATTGGGCGATCGATCGACGCCTGTGGCTTCACCGGAATCGATCGGATGGGCGATCGATCGCTCACAAGTCGACACATGTATGGCTAGCTTAAGACCTGACCACATGTTGACACTCCAGTCCTGGACCATCAAATCCCGTTCTAAGTTTTTTAGGCCTGTGTGAGAGTACTTTACTTGGAATTGGGTACTTTACTAGCCAGGTAATATATACAGTACAAAAATTGCCGCCTTCGGGTTAAGTTGCAGAGCACTTTTCCCATAATAGGAGGGGTGCTGTTGCCCAGGAACTATTCTATGGCTTTCACCTACTAGGGCTTTCTCTCACCTTATCCTATGCCCAGGTACATGATCTCCAAAACCCATGTGTTGCCAGCTGGTGCTTGTTGTCCCACAGGCACCTGCTCACTCAACCTATCTTCCACAGGAATTTCTTCACAAAAGACCTGACCCAAGATGCTTGGACCCTACTTGCTATGCTTTATATACCTCCTTGGGAGATCAGCACCACACTCTGGGCAATAAAAATACATTTACAAAAAACCTGTACTATATTTTTCACCTGACTTCAAAACCAGGGCTAGCTAAGCACCGGATGGCAAAATTAAGTTAGAAGACTAAAGCATGTGTTGTGGTTTGCAATGTAGTACAGAAACTTACACGACTGTCCTCTGTTCACAAACCAAGCACCACTCACACACCAATAAAATGATTGTCCACACAGCTGGTAGGGGGCTATGTACAGTTTACTGAGAGCTATGTACACACTTCCAGCAACTGATAAAAGGTTCCAGCAACTGATACACAACAAGTGTAGCCATTAAAACGACATGCACCAACTGTATGTAGCACTTACAAATTTACACAGTTTGTGCCTTTTTTCAGGTCACAGCAACACTAGTAAACTAAGTAAACATGAAGACACATTAAAGGGTCACTGCATAGCTAGAACACAGCTTTAGGGATCAAGAAATCCAGAGGAAATTATAGAGGGGACCTAAAAATTAGTAATAGTATGAGCATAGAAAGACATGACACTATGGGGACCACTGTAAATTTGCCACACCATACTTGTGACCCACTTTTTGATACACCTATCCCCTCCATATTTCCCAAGAACACTTAGATGTCTAAATTAAAGCCAAATTTAGTTAAAGTCTCCACATGAGTGGGGTTTCCCAGATTAAAATAGAGCACCACTGCATAAATTGACTCCAAGTCTGGACATGCAATCCAAAAACTATTAAATATTTCATTAATTATCTTTGAAGTAGCTGAACTTCCTGTAAAAAAACATGATGAACCCTACTGGCAGCCTATGTCATATTTTCCACAAAGTCTCGCTGAACAGGCAAGACGTGCAAAGCTGCTCATACACATATGTTCTTAGTTCCCTACAGACGACCCTGTTATACAGTGTTCTCTTTTGACAATTTTTAATCAGAACGTATCCGTGCATCATATTTCTATCTGATTATTGGCAAAATCGATTGATCGGACACTTTTGGCATACATCAATTTTTATCCAATCCGATCGCTGGATCGATTTTGTTAAACGATCGCACTAAAATTGTACAGAAAATCGTGACATGTATGCTCAGCTTTAGCCTTTTGTTGAGGATAACAATGCATGGCTAAATGCATACCTACTCACAACTTATAAGTACAAGTAGACAGTCATAATCACGGAAGTAAGTCATGAATCTCATGCTTCCCCCAGCAAGATGTTTCACACATGTTAGTCTGCTATCCCAGCAAACTTCCTTCCAATATGGACCACATGCCCTATGCATCCCCACCTTTGTTCATTGACACACAAAGGTTAGGTGGATAGCTGAGAATAGCAGGTGGATCTTTATTTAGTTTTCATTAATTAATTTTCATTTTATTTATTTTTTAATTTTATTTTGTGGATCACTGGCCCATGTATTATAACAATTCTATACAACTACAGTAACAGCGCTGCCCCTCTAAAGAAACATGTATGGTAGATGAACATATGACAGGACGTCTTTTAATAGAAGTAGAAAAATAACTTACCGTATTTTTCGGACCATAAGACGCACTTTTTCACCCCCAAAATTGGGTGCAAAAAGTGCCTGCGTCTTATGGTCCGAATGTGCGACCCCCGGGGCCACTCGGCCGCTGGTGGTCGCATCTTGGCTGCCCGCCAACTCCCCCGGCACGGAGATTAGCCGGAGGAGCTGGAGGGAACTGTCAGTTGAGAGATGCCGGCTCTCTCAGCTGTTCTGTAAAATTGCCATTGTCAGAAAAGAGAAAGAGGGAGAGATGGACTGCCATCTTTCCCTCTCTCAGTGGGAACTGCAATAACTCGGCACTTCCCACTGACACAAGGGCACAATCACAGCTGAGCTGTTTAGAGGAGAGAAAAAACACGCTGCAGATTTCTGCCCCCCTCCTCCTCCCGAGATCAGTGTAAAGACATGTGCTGAGTCACTGCTGCTAGTGACCCCTGGTGGCTGAAAAGAATATTGCTAATCCATTGCATTAACTCAATTGATGTGAAAACTTAATATTTTTTTTTCTGGATTTCCTGCCCTAAAAACTGTGTGCGTCTTATGGTTCGGTGCGTCTTATAGTCCGAAAAATACGGTACATAACTGATGGACTTTGGGCCATACATAAATAAAACAAAAAACAGGAACAGTGTGCCAAGAACAGACATTGGTCGCTGAAAGACTTATTAGGAAGGAATGTCAGGGTTAGTAATATAGATAAATCAAATTCCTACAACTAATTTGAACATATTGCTTAAGCTATAAAAGTTATGGAAGGGGAAATTTGAGATCTCTAAACAAACAATGGAAATAATTTGTGGCTGAAACGTTATCTCATCAGGTGTTACCCTCCCCGTCCTGCTGTCCTTCCCCGTCCTTCCAGACCAGGAAGGCTTGATCATCAGCGTGGCCAACGCTCAAGATACTGCCATCTAGGGGGCATATAAGGGAAAAAACGGATTGCTGTTACTACACAGATCAGGAATTGCAAGGGTCCTATGGACGATCTCGTCATAGAAGAAGGACAGAACTGGGATCAGGGGGGAGAAATCCCTCCCAGAGGAAAGGATTCATGGACTCAGCCCACTATAAAAAGCTTGAGCATCAGTCTTCCAGGCTGCTTGATTGTGGTATGTGTCATGCTTTTTGAAAACCTTTAATTGGATCACCTGTTTACCGAACACTGACTGGCTTTGACTACTCTTCCTTTCTCCAACGTTGGACCATGCTTTGTTTGACGACCAGCCTTGGATTGAAGCCTGCCCTGACTCTTTGCTTGTTCCCGTTTTATGCCTGTTAGCCGCCAGACATGAACTTTAGCTTGGACTCTGACCAACTTCTGTTTGCACCTGAAGCTTGTTCCAGTCAGCACATCTTCTCCTTGTTAACCCTTTACCTGCACCTGCTTTGCTGAATCCTGGTGGAAGTATCATATTTGGCCTCTCACGGCTTCTTCCTGATGCGGGGGGGACATCTACATAGAATTTGTGGTATCCACTGGTGGGTGAATACAGGGGGAGGCAGGACTGTGTACAAGGGTGGCAACAAAAATCAACAGGGTCCCATCCAAGGGACCCTGCCCTTAACCGCTAGGGGGGCTCTGGGGGAAAGAACCTTTGGACATCTAGACCACCACTGAGACACCTGCGCCAACACCAGTAGTACCTACAATCCTAACATCAGGTGAACAAGGTTGGCAGTGTGATTGTATATGTGATCTACTCTGTCTCTACCAGATAATTCAAACTTCTGAAATAAAAGTTTATGTAAAGCACATCATTTAAGGTGAGATAGAGCAGTCATGGGCAAGGTAAGGCCCACTTATTTTGTAATCTTGCCTGTGCTTTGTTATCCTACTTCCTGTTCCTCAGTGGAGGGTTGAATTAAAAATGTCATCCCCTTTATTTTTAATAGCAATACCACTGTGAATCCTCTACAAAACCACTGCATAACTGCAACATGAACGTTATTGCTAATGTGTATGTTGCGGATACAGAACACACAGTGCATGTAGTGTGAATGTGGCTTGACACAATACACGGTGCTTTGTGTACTGGGCATGCATCTATCAGTTGTGTTGAGCACGAATATTTGAATTGCCCATATATTCGTGGAATATCGGCTATTTGAGAAATCACCTTGTTCAAGCTTGGCTTTTCCATTTTCACATCTATAGCCTCCTTCACGCCTCTCCTAAACCAGTCCTCCTCCCTATCCAGAATGTGAACTTGTGAATCCTCAAGTGTGTGTCCTTTTTCTTTTAGATGAATATACACCGAGTCCTGATCAGAGGATTTGGCCCTTCTATGTTGGGTGTAACTCCTCGCTGCACTGCACTGCATATACGATGTTGCTCTTCTTGTGTTCGGGTCTTTAGGGTGTTGTCAGGTTTGAAGCAGACAGGCATGTGTTGTTTATTAAAGATTCTTCTTAGTTTTTCTGGGTGGAAGGAACTCCTCTCAGGCCTATTGTCAGCAGCTCCAATCATGCTAATGTAGTAACACCTACCTCCATGAGGCTCAGACCCCATGCTGGTTAAAATTATGTGGATTGGAGCTATACCCCAGAGTATATATTCCCAGTAAGATCGTGTACAGTCACTCTGAAGCCAGTCGGATGACTAGCGAAACATCTTCAAGAAACAAAACACAGCAAGTCCAGTTGATTTGAATTAAACACTTTAGATATCTTTCTTACACTTTCCTTACTGCAGTGGGTGCTTTTGACAACTTTGTGATTTCTGCTCTTGGTCTGGCCCTTTTGTCAAATTTAATAACCCATTGTGGCCCACCAATTGAAGTAGGTACCCTATTACAGAAATTTTAACCAGAAAACGACGGAAATCTGAAAAAAATTAAATATAAGTGAATGCAGTATTTGCAAAATGTTAGAATATAATGTTAGAATATGGTCCAAAAGTTCCTGTATTTCAGTAATTCAACTTAAAAGGTGAAACTAATATATGAAATAGACTGATTACATGCAAAGCAAGATATTTTAAACATTAATTTGTTATCATTTCTATGAATATGGCTTACAGAGCCAAAACCCCTAAATCTAAAGCAAATTTTATGAAAGCAAAATCTCATAAAATTGGAATATTACATGAAATCAATAAAACAAACATATTAATTAGAAAAAGTTTGGAAAATATAATCATGCGTATGTACTTAGTACTTGGTTTGGGACACTTTTGCACCAATTACTGGCTCAATACGGCACGGCATGGATGCTATCAGCCTGCATGGATGCTGTCAGGTGTAGCGATGGCCGAACTGTCCGCATGGAATACAGGTGTTCAAACCGTTCGCCGACTAGAAGAAGTTTATTATACTTCTTCTGGTCGGATCAGGCACAGAAAGATCTGGCCAAAGTCTCTAGTGAGAAATCCTCTTTAAAACGGTAAGTGACGCCACATCCGGTAATCGGAATAAGGAATTGTACATTCCAGGTACCGGAAGTGACAGCAGTAATCCACCTGTCCGCAAACGGATGTGGACGATGTTCAGCCATCACTTCTGAGGTGTTATGGAAGACTAGAATGCTTCAATAGCGGCCTTTAGCTCTTCTGGATTGATCAGTTTCATGTCTCTCATCTTTGTCTTGGCAATGCTCCAGGGATTCTCTATGGGGTTCAGGTCAAGAACAGTAATCACAGTCTTTCTTTTGATTATGAATACTACTGAACTAGACTGAGAGACAATTTAAAGGGGTTTTGAATTAATTAGCTGATATGAGTCTGACACTTTGAGCCTAGAATATTGAACGTTTTTACAATATTCTAATTTCAGAGGTTTTGGAGTTTTCATAAGCTGTAAGCCATAATCACCAAAATTATAACAAATAAGGCTTGAAATATCTCGCAGTCTATTTGATACATTAGTTTCTCATTTTAAGTTGAACAACTGAAATACAGGAACTTTTGGACAATATTTAACTTTTTCACAATTCAGTTAGCATAGTTGAAAATACCTCCCACAGACATAGAAGCTCTGGTTGGTTCTTCTGTTGTAATTCAGTATGAATCGCCAACAATTTTTTTTAAAACTTCCTTGATGATTTTGTGTTCTTAAGCTGAACTAGAGCTGAACTTTATGAACCTCTTAATGATCGATGCAAATAGTGTGCCAATCACTACTTGAATAACAACGATAGCATATTTACTTTATTTTTAGAGCTTGTTCTGGTTAGTCTAGCCAATACATCCAAAAACGCACAAAAAGCTAATTAAGTGCATGAGTTGTACAGATTGATTATTCTGCAATTTGCAGCAAAGAGGATATTGCTCCCTATGACTTCACTGACCGCTGCAAACATTAGAACAAAGCTGGAACAACATTGTCAGGCAGGGGTTACATTACCCAATTTCACACTAAGCGCTGATTTTTTTAAATGTATTTATGGTATATTTATGGTCTTTCTATACTAGTACAAAAGTGTCCATGTTTTTATAGTTAGTAACAGTGGCGTCACAAGGTTTGGTGACTCCTGGTGCAGGTCTCTATGGTGCTACCCCAATGATCACTATGGCATGCTGTGAGTAACATGGATTTCAAATAGTTTTTTTTTTCTTTTGAGGAAGTTTGGAGTTCTGCAGCCCTTGTAAACAAAAAAAATGGTGCCACCTGGTGCTAGCCACACACCCCTTACACTGGCCCTATGACGCCACTGGTTGGTGCCATGAAGTGTAGTAATAATGTTAGTGGGTGTCTAACTAGGGGTGGCAAAAAGAGGTTCTCAGTTCACTTTCTGCCTACAGATGCCAATTCCTAGAGGGATCTGTCACCTCATGTGGGCACCCGAGATCAGCGGCTGTGAGCGTGCACTCACAAAATCAAAATCACGCTCGTTGCGTGTGTGGGGACCCTAAAGGCCCCCATACACGGGTCGGATTCCGACCGGATTCCGGCACAATCGATTCCGGGCGCGTGCACGCGAATCGATCGTGCCGGAATCGTGTGCAGCCCACCTTGTCCGATCGATTGCATCCGATTGATCAGGGGCTCAGAATCGGATCCGACAGAGAACCAACATGTTGGTCTTTTTGATCCGATTCTGCGCAGATCAGGGGGAGTTGCCATTTGTGAGGTGGAGTCGGAGATGGAATCGGACACGGAATCGTCCCGGAATCTGTTGGACAAGGTGGTATGCTGCGATCGGATTCTCTTAATTGGCCGATCGATCACACCTCCGATTCCCGGCAGAATCGTCGGAATCGATCGGATGGGTGATCGAGCGGCCATGGAATCTGACTGTGTATGGCTGGCTTAATACGTCTTAAATATATTTTTTGCTTGTTACTGATTAGGAATGGTAATCATGGTACCTACCTACCCACCACACAAATGCTGTTCTGTCTGGTAAAAGATCCAACACTTCTTAGTAGTGATGGAACATGCTTGGCTCCTCATGCTAGTTGATTGGCCCCTTCCACTAATTGTTTGCTTCCTTTTCCAAGGATCTTGCCCTTTTCTTTAAATGAAGTATACAATCCACTACACCCTTCACAGTATCACTTTCTTTCAGGATTTAGGTGATCATGTTTTTACTAACCATTACGGTTTTACCCCTTTTTATATTTTTTTTCCACATTATTATCTAAGAGCAGTGGATACTAGTGGAAAGCTCTCTATACAGATATAGTACAGGTGGTGATCAATTTCCTTACTTTCTCAGTTTTATTTCCAAATCTGAGGCAAATCACCAAAATTTGCGGATTGGTTTTCTAAATATAGGCCAAGCCACTCTTCTTTGTTTGCAGCTTCTGGTATGACTCGGCCCCAGAGAAGCTCTGTGGCCAACATTTGGCTTTGTAATTTCTTTGCATTGCAGAATGTGTTTACATTGTGTCTATTAAACAAGTTGTGGTGAATAATTTTTAGAGATAATATGCTCAGCTTCCTAAACTGCAAGGCCAGATATAATCTCTACTAACTGTACCATACATCAGGAAGGGGAGGGGGGGGGGGGGGGGGGAGCCACAGAATCTGCTTCAGCTGTTCTGATCTTGAGGAAGATTGGAGTCCTCTTGCTAAAGCCTGCCATACACCGACCGAGTGGGTGCCGACAGATCTGGTGCAAACAGCTGTGGTGTGCAGCGTGATGACGTCATCACGCTGTATTCCCGAGCTGTAAGCATCAGCGGGCACCCTTTGTGTGCCGGCCATTACCTTCAATGAAGACGCCGGTGAAGTTAATGGCATCGGCCAGAGAACATCGGACATGTCCATTCTCTGGCCGGCCGAGCTGTGGGGCGACAGGGATCTGTCGCCCCATGTGGGCACCCCCGATCGGCGGCCGATTTTGCTGCCGACCGATGGCCGTCAGCGGCAAAATCGGCCGCCGATCGGTGTGTGTATGGCAAATCTTGGCTTAACTTGCAAATCCTTTAGCCAAAAAAATAAAAACAAATAAAATGCTCTACTTAGAACTAACCACACACCCTGTATTAGGCTGGTAACACAACTGTTTAAAAGATCAGTCAATGGGTCAACAATAATACCTCAAAATTCTCTTAGAACTTTGGAATGAATACTTTCTGACCCCATCGCTTGTTGAGCTGTAATGCAGCCAGTTTAACTTCTGCCTCTAGAAACTCAAAAATTTTACATAAATTGTATACATTTGACAATAAAATAGCTTTAATCTCAATCTCCCTGTAATATCAATTTCAGCCACAATATTCAGCCACTTGCCATCAGTAGCAGCCAGCTACTTTTACACACATCGGGAAGAGGGGGGTGAGGGGGATGCTGAAGACCTCTCCCTCTGGCTCCTTTCGGCCAGCACGCAGTGCGGGGAGCATGGATCCGTGGAGCAGACCTTTCGGGATCTCCTAGATGGTCGGCCAGGGATAAGAGTGCCTCCTGTCGTCGTAGTCGCCCCCCCCCCGATGGCGGTGCCCGGCATATAAGACGACCCCTGACTTTGCACACCTTTTCCTGTGTTCAAAAGTCACCTTATACGCTGAAAAATATGCTAATTATCTTTATGTCTTTTCCTAAAGACACATGAAGCAAATGGAAGTCTATCCAAATCCATGATTCTTTCTACTTTTCTAGGCCTTGTGACAACTTGAAAGTCATCATTCTTTATTTTCTCTGGTATTCTGTCCAATGAAAAATACTAATGTTGACTTCCCCCTATAGGGTCTTATATTTTCCTCACTGCGTGTCTGTTGATAGATGCTGACAAACATGTGCTGTAGAAACTACATAAGTTAAGAATCTGGACAGTTATTCCAGGAAGTTAACCAACCTTAAAGATCAGCTTATAAACATGGCGTATACATTACAATGTCATTGTCGTTGAGTATCAAGTGGTATCCAATGATTTGTCATTTCACAGTGCCAAAGACTCTAGTATTTCCAAATCACCACACCTTTCATACTAATCTATTTCCCACAATGCAGCAAGTGTCCAATAATCACTATATTACATATTAAACTATGTCAGTAGGTTGTGAGTACTCTAAAAACACCAGACTGCAGACTGAAGAGCTCACACATTTAATCTATTTAGATGGACTTTCCCGGTTATAAATCCAAAAACAACCATTTACTTGCCTATAGCACCATACTAAACATAGCATTTGTTTAAGCCTAATAATCAATAAAATAAATTTAACTAAGCTAAGGGGTGCAAGTGTGGTCCCCATGAAGTGAGGGTACCACATATGATATTGAGTGGATGTGTTGTTATAGAAAGCCATAAAAGACTGAAGACATACAACAGGCGGACAAAGACTACAGATGTGGTAAGACATGGCCATAGACAATGACAAGACATGACCACAGACACTGATAAGACAGGGTTCCAGACACTGACAAGACATGGCCCCAGACACTGACAAGACATGGCTGCAGACACTGACAAGACATGGCCACAGACACTGACAAGACATGGCCACAGCCACTGACAAGATAGGGCCACAGACAATGACAAGACATGATCACAGACAATGACTAGACATGGCCGCAGACAATGACCAGACATGGCCGTAGACACTGACAAGATCGCAATACCTCAAACATATTGCACGAGGTGGTCAAAGATAGGAAATTTGTATACAAGTAGTATATCCAATCATTTAACCACTATCCCAAAACCAGTTGCTACTCCAAAGATGCTTGTGTCTGCCTAGCTTTCGTTCTTTCTTTCTCTTTATTTATTTATTTCTCTATGGTGAGCTCAGGGCCACTGTAAGGAATCTCTGGCCCCCCATACTAGAAAAATTTTCGAACCCCCGTCTCTGACAATACTGTCAAAAAAGTTATTGAGCAAGTTGTTGAGCAGGAGTGATGGGGGTTTTAGAAAAAGTTGTTGAGTGGGGGGGATAACTAAGACATCTGCATGTCTTAGCAGAGTCTCCAGCTGTATGGTAAGCCGACCACACATGCATGGCACCGGCCGGGCCCCCGTAGATGCTCGGGGGACAGGACAGCGCTTCTGGCGGCCCTGGGTGAGCTAGCCAGTGAAACACATTCTGGGAAGATATATACAGACTCCACTTTATCATAGGAGTACAAAGATGAGGACACCACTAATGTCACCATTTGGAGTGGGTAGTGTTAAATACTGTAGATTACATGTTGGCCTTTACAAAATGATGTAAAGCCCAACTCTCTTTAACCAATTTAAGCAGTTAATACAGAGTACATACAGTATAGAGTTTGTCGGAAGAGTGCAGAATCCGTTTTTAAAAGAAAGATTCTACAGATTGTCCCAGACTGTTCTGTCACAAGAGTGTCCATTATGGTTTGTAGGACTGAAACTGAATCTTTTTAAATGCTGAATTTAACTTATTCAGCTGTAATTTTTGGGTCACACTTTATTACAAGAGGGTCTGTCGCCTTATCCTTAGTATGTGCAAGAGGGGTTCCAGAGTGCACCTTGCGTGCTTATCTAAGTCTTACTTCATGGTACTCCAAAATACTTCTTCAATTGTGGAGCACGACCTGGTCACACGCAGCCCAGCACAGCTTTGACATAGTAAAACAGCTCATTGTGAACATTCTAGCTCTTTCGATATTTAACCCTTTGCTACCTGCTATTATTATTAAGATGTTCCAGACTGTAGCCCATACACAGTGCCATGAAGATCTATTCAAGCAAACTGTTGCTTTTGCATCTGGAACTCTTAAGGCTGCCATACACGGCACGGATTCGTGCTGGATTCCGGCGCGATGGATTCCTGGCGCGTGCACGCGGATCCATCGTGCCGGAATCCCCTGCAGCCCACCTTGCCCGTCCGATCGCATCCGATGGATCGGGGGCACAGAATCGGATCCGAGGAAGAACCAACCTGTTGGTCTTTTCGGGTCCGATTCTGCTCTGATCAGGGGGCGTTGCGGTCCGGGAGGCGATCCATCGGACACGGATCCGGCCGTACAAGGTGGGCTGCCACGATCGGATTCCCTAATTGCCTAATCGTTCTCACCTGAGGATCCCGGCGGAATCGCCGGAATCGATCGGGTGAGTGATCGATTGGCAGGGGAATCCGTGCTGTGTATGGCTAGCTTTACAGAGGCTGAAGGGAAGTATTCTACTGTTGAGAAAAAAGCCCTAGCTTGTGTTTGTGCAATGGAAAAAAAAGAACATATCTGTAGATGACAGTATACATAAGGAATCCTGTTCTATGAACTCTTGTAGTTCTTTAACTACACTGCTTACTACCAAGGGACTTGGCTGAGCAGTAATGCGCATAGCAAGGCTACTGAACGTTAAATATACAATTCAATGCAAACTGTGTTTGAGAAGTATATCTGATGACTGTTTGGCACGATTGCCCTTATCTGTGACCACAACTACACAGGATGAGGATGTTGAAGATAATGCATTCGCTGATGTAGATTGGTTACAGCTTCTGAGGTTCAACAAGCTTGTCTTGCTTGGCATTCTGCAAAGTAAATGGCCAAACTCCTAAAATAAACCTGTTCTATAACCTTACTACATGATTAATCATGAAAGGCCCTTGGTTGAAGGATATATCGTCCGTGGATCTTATCACTTACTTGTACTTGAGAGCTTGAGAAATCACCTTATAAACCTTTCTCATAAGAGTCACCAAGGAATTGTAAAAACAAAGCGAAGACTGGTGGCCTGGTATAGATGCCCAAGTAGTAACAGCCTATTTTGTCATGACAAATCTGCTGTCACACACACTTCACCACTAAAACTGATGCCATTTCCTAATTGTGGTTGCTATTGATATTGTAGGCTATTTCCCAGTGACACCTGGATGTCTGATTTGCTATATTATAAATAAGAGTAAATGGGCAGAAATTGCATTTATCTCCAACATACTGTATTTTTTGGACTATAAGATGCACCAGACCATAAGACGCACCCAAAGTTTTGGAGAGAAAATTAGGGGGAAAAAGCCACACAGCCATTCTGATACCAAACGAATATGCAGAATGTTCCAGCAAAGTAGGCCCAAGAAAACATTAATGTTTGGCAACGAACCTCAAATTGTTACAGCCAAGTATGAAATATTCTAGAGAAATATTGTCCACAGAAAACCCTAAGTTCATTCCCCTAAATATTCAACAGATGCTTTAAGGAGGCTGATCAGATTATGAATCTTGCAGTAGAACCCACAAGTCTACGGTGATACTAAACATGTGACTATGCAAGTATCGCTGAACTGCTACATGGAGAGAAATGTGAAGTAAAGTACATGTTGCAGATATACTGTTACATTTATATAATTTGAGGACCTTTTCCTATTCCTACTAAAAGAATGGGAAACCAGGAGCCTGAATCACTGCATTTTACTCAAAGGATCAAACAGCCTTCTGGGTGGACTAAAGACTATGTGATGTACAATTTCCAAAATCAAGGGGGAAAATGTGTGCATTTTATAGTGTGAAGGCACCACCCGCAGTTGAGCTTGACTTGACTTACACAGTGCATAGCAAAGATCTACGCATGGGAAGATCTTTCTTCCCAGCTCACA
>CM070040.1:57666170-57683559 GCA_036250615.1 Ptychadena robeensis | reverse complement strand
GTAAAAAATATTTTTCATAGCCAAATCTTAGCCAGCCTTCACCATTAATTCTCCACTGGCAGATATGAGTTTAATAACACAAATGCTTGTGTTAATAAAGACCAACAAAAAACGTAATGGCAACGCAATCTACTTTGGGTGCCTCCGTGATCGACTATATGCTAAAGCAGTGGTTCCCAACCTGTGTCCCCTCCCCTTCAAAAGGGGGAAACTAGAGATAGCAAAGGAGTGACATCCTGGGTCCTTCAGCCTCTGACAGAGAAAAGCTTCAAGCTCAGCTCCGCTTGTAAGCCCTAGGCTCCACTATCCATTAAAAGGCCTGTGTTGAACGCAGGGTTTTTAACGCAGTGCACACAAGCCAACCCATCATCTTGGTTATAACTAAAAACTATGAAACCAAAAACTCAATTAGCACGAAAAGATCATTGGAAGAGAAAAGGAAAAACAAAGTAGCAATGTTTATGTCCCTCGTCTGACACCATTTTTTATGAGGACATGTCAAAGCTTAATTGGAGTTTGAGAAGGGGTCAGCAAAAAAATGTCTGTGGGATTTCTGCTTACAAGCTATATATTTTACTGTGAATAACAAAAAATAATGACATGAGAATAATACTAAAGCTAATAACAATAACATAATTATGAGTAATAAATAAAACAATTTGATTAACAGTATGTTTACAATGAAAAAGACAACCAGCATGTTTGTTTGTTGATTTTGCTATGCAACTTTATGCTTACTGTATATTTTAAATTATTATTTTTATGTTGTGGTGTAGTACGGTGTAGTACGGTGTTGTACCATGTTAGCCACTGATGATTGTATCTAATACAATGTATTGTATCTAATGACTTCAGTAAGCCAATAAAGGGGATCACTTAAGCCCCCCCATACACCTTTAGATCACTCCATACAATTTCAATTAGATCTACCAACAACTGTGTAGTATAGTGGCCTCCCTGATAGAATACATACTGATTGGAAGGATTACAAAGATCCTCATATTATATGGTTTTGGTAAAAGAAAAGTTGATTGTACAAAAATTGTATGGAAAGATTGTAAGGTGTATGGGGGGCTTAACACTTCAAACTCTCAATTAGAGATGGTCAAAATGAAGAAAAAAAATTTCCACTTGAATTAAAAATTTTTGAATTGAATTTCTACTTTTTGTGTAGTCGAAATTTCGAAAGTCAAAAATATCGATTTGCTGTATTAGCTTCAGCAATCATTCAAAAATCAGTGTAAATAGTAGCAAAGCTTTACAATCAGTGCTGAAACTGCAAACCGTGAATGTCACATAAATTAGCCCCAGACACCAGATAACACATGGAGCGGTAATGCTGAAGCACTTTAAACAAGAATACACTGTTGTATGTGAAAGGGGAATTGCTATATATTTATTGATATAATTATATATAATATAAGAAGCAGTTGTTTTATCACTGAACAATCACAGTGACCGATCGTTCGTGAATCGAGAGAAGAATCGACCCATATCTGGCCAGCTTAAGTTTTAATAAACCATTAAATGTTTCTTTTTCCCTCACCCTTTCCTTAAGTCAGGGGTAGGCAAACGTATTCGACCAAAGGGCCAATTCGCAACAGTGCAACACTTTAAATATAAATTGAGAGCCCGGGGGCGGGTTGCTTTCGAAATAGACTATTGACAAAGTCAAGTAAATAGAAATTTGTTAAAACTTATAATTAAAGTATTAAATAGTCACTCACAAGGAATGGCAATGTTGTCACTTACTGTTTCAAGGAATTGCAATGTTATTATTATCTGGTACTTATACAGCGCCAACATATTACGGAGCGCTAGTGTCACTCACTGTCAGAAGGAATGGCAATCTTGTCACTCACTCAGATATCTGCACGAGGGGGTGGAGCTGCCAGCCCTAACAGTTATTTGTTGGGGCCATATTGATGAGCCAGTGAGGCACAAGGACAAAATCCGCTTCACCCGCTCTGCCATGGGGGGTAGAGCGTGGGGGAGGGGTTCTGCCCAGACATGAAGGGAAACAAATACAAATATTTTTTTAAATCCTAGCTAGCAGGAATAGCCAGACAGGAGAGGCTAGAGAACTAAATATGGCCTGTAAGCCACACTTTGCAGACCCCGGCCCTAAATGATGAGTAGAGAGAAATGTGTGAGTTGATTTTAAAGCCCCTGAGCATGATATCTTTACCAAACTTGCTGGAGATGTAGAGAAGGGTTGGGGTATGCTACAAAAAAGAAAGTGTTGCTCTAACACAAAAGTTTTTGCCTAAATTAAGTTCAAAATCAAGTAAAATTTTCGACATTGATTTTGAACCTAATTTATACACAAGCCACACATGCTAGAGCACTTTTCAAATGTTTCCACAACCCTTCTCTACATCTCCAGCATTTTTTGTGAGGACACCATGTTCAGAAGCTGACAAAGAAATTGAAACAGGAATTTAAAAATTGGCCACCCATACTCTCAATAAATAAGCTAGCAAACATTTAAACATATGCTTATTTTTTATTATTTTTAAACAAAGTTTTTGTTAAAAAGCAGACAAAATGTGAATGTTGAAATTTGTATCCTCAAAAATATACATCTATATATATAAATAGTTATACTTGTAAAAAATCTATATGTAAAATTAAAGCTTGACTTACATCTGAGCTGGTTTGAAGGTGGCGTAGAGCTCCACAATCCTAAAATATACAAAAACGACATGTGCTAGAGCAATGCTTATTTTTTGTAATGTTCCCACAACCCTTCCCTACATATCCAGAAATTCTGGTGACCATCTGGCCATCCACTCGTCAACTTTGAATTTCCTATCTAAATATCGTCAGATAATTATCGATTAATAGTAAAACTGCACAGTGTAATCGATGTGTTCATTTCCATTCCTCTCCAATAAAGAAGATAAAGCCCTGTGCCCATGCTCCATAGTAATAAGTAGTAACATAGTAATTGTACAACCTACTGAAATTTTCCAACCTGACCAATCATGACCAATTTCCATCAATTTTGTAAAAACGGACCGATTTCCTTATCATCTACTTAAATTATTTCAAACTGTGGAAAGACAGCTTTATATCCATTGACATGGATTTTACCATGAACATTGAAAATTATGAGAACCTTTGCACATGCTCAGCATGCATTGTCAAATGTGAGTAGCAATGGATTGGACAGGATGAGCCCAAAAACAGAACAATGGTAGCCATACACGTTTCGATATTTCCGTCCTAGTAAACTAGAATTTGATCTGTTTATATTGATAGAACGGGAATGGATTCCTGTCCAAATAGTAGGTTTGACCAAAAGTGATCTATACCCATCAGAAAATATTTGGACATGTTGGTAGATTTTAGTCAATCGTTTACATTTACATGCGGCTTTTTGCTTTCCAGGTGTTCTCTTGTGGCAGAAAGCAGTAATAACGCTTTAAAGTAAAGGAATTTATTGTTTTTAGAACGATCACACTGTTTGGTGATGTTCGAATAATCACATTGCAAAATAATTTACCTGTATATGGCTACCTTAAGTCAATGAGAGAAGTACTTATCTTGAGTCAAATCACATGCTTCTCTTGCAGGAGAACTTTTTCCCATCCCTATAGTGGAGTATTTTGTGATAATTACTTTGATGAGAAAATCAGCAATTAGCATCATGCATCATGCTATTGATCACTTATACTGATATATAATATATATTATTGTTATTTTGTATTAAAACTGTTTATTTATCACATTTTCAGTAACACTGGGGCAAAAGAAAGCATCCCACTCATTTCCCAGGGTACTAGGCTGGAGTCCTACTAGGCTCTGTGGTTTATTTTACTAGCTCTCACATTAGGACAAGACATCTGGAGAGATGAGTATCAGGCATGTGCCCTGCGGTGAAGGTCTTTTTGCTCTTTTACAGAAATAGGGCTTACTCACCCCTTATGATGTAAATTAGTGTATAAATAGTGTGCAATGTTCTGGCATGTGTTCGTAAACTGTGCAGCGCTGCAAAGTATTTTGACTACACACATTGCAGAGGTCGATTATGGCAGGTCACAACAGTGCAAAAATCTTCCCTAGTATGCCAAAAGCAATAGTGTCACTAGGTCTAGTGTCACCTGGTTCAGAGAACTGATGATGTCACCCCACTATACACAGACACATATACACTGAACCCTGTACAAAGAAAAATATATACCCTATATATTCCCCCTTCCCCCAAAAATAGGGCGGAAAAAATGTTCTTATAGTGCATAAGCGGGACCAAGAGACTATTCTTCTCTCTGCTATTTCTTTGTGTATATCAGCCAGGTTAGTTGATCCCTGCTGACACACAAACAGCCTATGTTCTTGGCAGCTGGTGTAGCGATGAGCTGGCCTACCCCGTCGAGATATCCAACCCTGCCAACTGTGCATGCGCAGGACTGACGAACTCTCATACCCCATTGTGATCTTGGGGGTAAGCTACAGGTGAGAGGATAAGGGGCGGGGGTTAAAACAAAACTAACCTCCCCCGTTCCCTTACCTTAACCCTCGAAACCCCATAACCCTAACATTAACCTCCCCCAAACCCCTAACCTTCTGAAGCCTGTAAGGGGAGCCCTGTAATCCCACAAAAGTACAGCTCCCTGCAGCTGTCAAAGGAAGGAGATCTCGACGGGGTGTGAGAACCCGCCAGTCTTGTGCATGCGCATTTGGCAGGGTAGGATATCTGGAGAAATCATCAGTACACCGGGCTCAATCTGCATGGCTGATATACAGCCAGGTCCATAAATATTGGGACATCGACACAATTCTAACATTTTTGGCTCTAAACACCACAACAATGGATTTGGAATGAAACAAACACTATGTGTTTTAACTGCAGAATGTCAGCTTTCATTTGAGGGTATTTACATCCAAATCAGGTAAACTGTGTAGGAATGTTTGCATATGTGCCTCTCACTTGTAAAGGGACCAAACATATGGGTCTCAGCTGTTCCATGGCTATATTCAAGTGTGCTATTTGCATTTGGAATCTGTTGCTGTCAACTCTCAAGATAAGATCCAAAGAGCTGTCACTATCAGCGAACCAAGCCATCATTAGGCTGAAAAAACAAAACAACCCCATCAAAGAGATGGCAAAAATATTAAGCATGGCCAAAACAACTGATCAGCAACACCAAAAGACCCGGAAGACCAGGGAAAACAACTGTGTGTGGATGACTAAAGCCCCCCATAGACAGGCAGACTCCTCCATACAACTTTCATGAGACCTACCAACAACTATGTAGTATAGTGACCTCCCTGATAGAATACATAGTGATTGGAAGGTGTAGAAAGGTCCTCCTATTACATGGTTTTGGTAGAAGAAAAGTTGGTTGTACAGAAGTTGCATGGAGGAGTCTGCCTGTCTATGGGGGGCTTTAAGAATTCTTTCCCTGGTGATGAAAACATCCTTCACAACAGTTGGCCAGATCAAGAACACTCTCCAGGATGAAGGTGTACGTGTGTCAAAGTCAACAATTAAGAGAAGACTTCACCAGAGTTCACCATCGGGTTCACCATCGGTGAGCCTCAAAAACAGGAAGGCCAGATTAGAGTTAGAGTCTGGGACAACATCCAATGGACCATGATCAACTTGTACCAGAGTGATGGGAAGAGACGAGTATGGAGAAGGAAAGGAACTGCTATTGATTCTAAGCATACCACCTCATCAGTAAAGCATGGTGGTGGTAGTGTCATGGTGTGGGCATGTAGGGCTGCCAATGGAACTGGTTCTCTTGTAGTTATTGATGATGTGACTGCTGACAAAAGCAGTAGGATGAATTCTGAAGTGTTTCAGGCAATATTATCTGCTGATTTTCAGCCAAATGCTTCAGAACTCATTGGACAGTGCTTCACAGTGCAGATGGACAATGACCCAAAGCATACTGCAAAAGCAACCACAGGTTTTTTAAGGGAAAGAAGTGAAATGTTATGCAATGGCCAACTCAATCCCCTGACCTGAATGCGATTCATGCATTTCAATTACTGAAGGCAAAAACAAAGGGAAATGCCCCAGGAACAAGCAGGAACTGAAGACAGTTGCAGTAGAGACCTGGCAGGGCATCAATAGGGATGAAACTCGGCGTCTGATTTACAACCAAAGTTTGATTTATGATTATTATTCTGTCCCATTACTTTTGGTCCCTTAACAAGTCGGAGGCACATATGCAAACTGTTGTAATTCCTACCGTTCACCTGATATAATATATATGCCCTCAAATTATAGCTGACAGTCTGCAGTTAAAGAACATTGTGTTGGTTTCATTCCAAATCCATTGTGGTGCTGTAGAGACAAACATGTTAGAATTGTGTCAATGTCCCAATATTAATGTACATCACTGTACACAAAGCAGAAGCGGAGCAAAGATTTGCCCACATCCTTTAATGCTAGTTCATACGTATATTTTGGGTATAAGACATTGTGAAGTATAGTGATGGTATACTGATGGTATACAATGGTCTGATGGTCCCCAAAATACGGTATATACCCACCTATCAGATGCATACATTTCAACACACAACCCTATATACTCACACATACACAAAGAAAGAAACAGATAGGCATGCAGACACTCCTACAAAAAGTTTTGGCATCTCATACACGGGCCGATTTGTCACCGATCGAATCCTGATCCGATCGGATCAGGAATCGATGGAACACCACCTTGGGAATCCGATTTGTGGTCGATTTGGACATAAGCCGATCCACAAAATCCATCGATCTGAAAGGCTGCTACATAGGGCTATTGGCCCACCAACGTACTTTGATTTGCCAAACGATCGACCAAAAAAACCAACATGTTGGTTCAATGTCCAACCCGATTTGTAGTCGATTCCGATTTTATTTGGTTGATCGTTCAGGGTGGGCAGAACTCATGAACTCGCGGTGATCGATTGGTCAAAAATCAAGGGAAAAATTGACTCGTGTATGGGAGCCTTTAGAAAGAACACTTCTCTCCTTTTCTTACTGTAAAGGCCCCCGTACACGTGCAGGATTCCCACCGGATTCTGGCCCGATCGACTCCGGGCGCGTGCACGCCAAACGATCGTGCCGGAATCGCGTGCAGCCCATCTTGTCCGATCGATCAGGTCCGATCGTTCAGGGGCCCAGAATCGGATCCGACAGAGAACCAACATGTTGGTTCCATCAGATTGATTCTGGGCCAATCGGGCACGTTGGTGGTGTACATCAGATGGATCACCGGCAGATCTGCACAGAGGACCACATTATGTCCTGGCAGCCCTTGGCACATTCCTGCACTGTGGAAGAAAACACACTCTCCACCATTACCCCTGCGCCGCAATAAACACAACACACAAGAGAATGCAGGCAAGGGTTTTAATTAAAAAACAAGTCTTAAAAAAATGGTTTGGCCCTTGCTCCCATTAATAAACACCATAAAACCAGGTAACAAAACAGGGGGAACACTCAAACTGGTCAACATGACCGGGGCAGGGGTGTAAAAACAGCTGGCCCACCCCATACCAGCAACTGAGACCCATAGGGTCCAACTATTTACAAAATGGCAACTGACCTGATGGGGAGATGGGGGGGGGGGGGCAAAAGGGGTAGCGACCTCAGGGGCCATCCCTCCAGCTCCTGGCGCAGGCCAGCCGAGGGTGTCCCGCAGCTTCGCCATGCCCTCCACGACCGCCTGCAGCTGGGCTCCATCCGCTGCAACCCGCTGCTCTCACCTCAGGAGCCTGGCCGCATCCGCGCCCCGTGGCCACAGGCTGTTGGGTGCTGAAAAAGAATACAAAAAATCAGTGCCCACTGCCAAACACATCCGCACTGTGGCCTGCTAAGGCCCAGGGCCCATTGCTATGGTCATCAAGTTGCCATCAGTGGGAGCAAAGCTCTCAGGTGGGCACGGAGGGTTCGCCTGGCCCCACGCCCACAGTCTTCACAGGGAAGGCCAACCACCACAGAACAGTGGCAAAGAACAGCAGCCCCGTGCTACTGGACATGAAGAGAAACAACCCAGTTGAACCACCAACCAATAAGGCATGTAGTGGCATCCATGTGGCCTAGGGATGCTGGCAATGGTTTCCTTCCTCTGTGGGTCACACACTAACACATACAGGAAATAGGCCTGGAAACAAACAGTATTCCTGCTCAAATGAGCCCTGTTGCCCCTGTGCAAGGTGACTGCTTACCTTGGGCCTGCTCCTGGGCCTGCTCCTGGGGTGTGCTACTGGCCTCGACGCTGGGGACGTCCTGATGGTTGGGGGCAGCTGTTGAAAATGAGAAACAAATTAAACCCTTCACCACATGTTCCCAGGATTCTTGGTGGCACCAATTTCACAATCTCAACATCACTGCCGTGATGATGGCCCTTGTCGTTGCGAGGGTGGTGTCTTGCCGGTTCTTGAGGTCGACCACTTTTAATGACCGCCTCACGGGGTACGACCTCCCCACTCCTCGCCTGCATCTCCTCCTGACCCTGGCAATCAGGGCCGCTTCCATCATTGGCCACCCATCAGACGTCTGCCTCCTCGTAGTCCCCGGCGTCGAAGCCCCACCCAGGATGCAGACCTGCGCCATGGGCAGGGGGTGCCCACAGGTCCCTGAGGTGCAGCAGCGGATCACTCTTCCGGCGTGGGCGGGTGGGCACGCTGGCCCACGGCTCCTGCGTCCCCGCAAGGTGGCGGTGGCATGCCGCTCCTCCTTCGGGCCCTGCTGGGTCCTGGACCATCAGTCCGCCTGTGGTGGTGGCGTGTTGTGCTTCCTCCTCCTCGGGGGGGGCTCGGGGTGTCATCTGAAGGATTGACCATGAGGGGCCCCCGCCTCGCCGCCACCACCATGGCGTGACGCCTCCCTCTGGATCCTGTGAACGACAAATTGCAAGGTATGGGTCTGTGTTCAGCGCATACAGGTCCCACGCCCTCCCCCTCACAGGTGCCTGCTGTCACTCCTACCTTCAGCTGGCTGGCCGGGGCCTCTGCCCCACCTGACCCCTCCTTCCCTTGGCAGCTCCCTGGGCACCTGGCAGGACAATAGAATTGGCGACATTGACCACTCTGACCGTACATAGCAGTGACACACCAGAAAACACTGGCCCACCAATTGGGGTGTCCACAACTTCAGTGGTTCACATAGGCCTCCACAAGTACACATCTAGCAGGTCATGGAATGCTTTCTCTAAAAATGAACACAAGATGGTCACTGTTCTGATCAACCACATAGCCTCCACAATACCACATCTAGCAGTATGGAATGCATTCTCAAAATGAACACAAGATGTCACTGTTTCTGCTCAACCACATCCCTGTCCTACCAATCTATACTGGCAACCCCAGCCTGACCCTCAATAACCAAAACAACATGAGTGAGGCTCTGCACACCCCCAAGTTCGCCTACCTGTAGACTTGCCCGCTGCTGCCGGTCTGGGGCTTCCTGTCCTGTGACCCTTGTGGTCGTGTCGGGTCTTCCCTTCTTCTTCTCTCCCGGGAAAACACATCAGGACCTCATGTCACAAGAACTGCCACAGTGCAGGCATCCCTGGTGCCCGGCGCTCCACCCACACTCTCCCTTGCCTACAAAGCATGAGCTGCAACCCAGTCCTGAAGCACACCATCAGCACACTAGCATGTCAGAGAGAGCCTGCCCAGTTCACCTACCCTGCATCTGATGGACCAGGCTGTATCATCGGCTGGTGGCTCCTGGACCCATCTGGCGGCGGACTTGGGCACTCTCACTCCTCCTCCTCACCCCTGGAGAACATCATGACCGCATGTCCTGACCTGTGGGTCCACACGGTCAACCGATGACCACCCTGTGCCCTCAACGATCACCCCCGCTACCTCTCTGCCTCTCGCAGCCCGGAATCGGCAGTGCTCTCTCGATGTCGCCTCGCTGCATACTGCATGGCACGGTCCCCTGCGTTCCTCAGTCAGATGCACAATACCCTTCCCACTGGGCGGCCCCCCTGTTTTCATCATACTTCCGCGTCGATGGTTCTCCGGGTGCGGGTGTTCCCCCGTCTGCAATATAAAAGGACCCGCCATTACCGATGCTGGACGCATCGTCGAGTCCCCGGACGTGGACGCTTCCGCCTGTACTCTCCCCTCGAACGATGCGACTCCGTGGATCCACGAGGGGTCCACGCCATATCTACCGGCCATGTGAGTAGCTCAGCCATGTGTTTGCAGATCTCGCCCGATTTGACTATTTCCTCCCATGTGCTAGTGTTTTCTCGGCCCGATCATGTCCCCGTATGTCGGTTTGCAGATTCCGCGCGTTGTTTGCGCCGATTTCGGCAACGCCGACTCCCTGTGGAATCGCCGAAAAAATCCCTCCCCTGGTCCCTAACCCACTAACCACCGTCCATGTGGAGTATGGCTCAACCTGTTTTGCGATCCTCTCCCCCGCATGTGCTAGTGCCTCCCTGTGCAAGTGTTTCGCCCCGATTTCAGGTCCCACCCGCAGTTTTGTGGGTTTTGCAGATTTGCGTGGTTGTTGCGCCGATTCCGGCACGCCGACTCCCTGTAGGAATCCGCGATCCCCTGTCCATACCACCGTGGCCATGTTGGAGTGGCTCAGCCATGTGTTTTGCAGATCTCGACATGTGCTATTCCCTCCCATTGCTAAGTGTTTGTTCGCCGATTCTGTCCCCGTCTTGTTTGCAAATTCACGTGTTTTGTTGCGGGGCTCCGAATTTCCGGGCACGCGACTCCCTGTGGAATCGCCGTCCACTTGTCCACTACCACCGCCATGTGGATTTGCTCAGTCCATGGTTTGCAGATCTCGCCCGATGTTCTTTGCTCCCCATGTGCTAGTGTTTTTCCGCCCGATTCATGTCCCCGTTTGTTTTGCCGATTCCACGTGTTTGTTGCTCCGATTCCGGGTCCGGGCAACCCGCCGACTCCCCCCCTGTGGAATCGCCGATCCCCTGTCCACTACCACCCGGCATGTGAGTTACCTCAGCATCCTGTGTTTTGCAGATCTCGCCCGATGGCTATTGCCTCACATGTGCTAAGTGGTTTTCGCCCGATTCTTTCCCCCGTTTTGTTTTGCAGAGATTTATCTTAGATATAATTTGTGAGATTAATTTCTCGCGTGTTGTTGCGCCGATTATCCGGACACGCCGCGACTCCCTGTGAATCGCCGATCCCCCTGTCGCACATCCACATACGTGAGTGCAACATGCCTTCCTTCCCACGAATGGAGTCACTCAACTGCGTTCATGTGTGATCTGTGGGTGATAATTTCCGTTTCATCTCTCCACAGCTTCTCCCCCCCTCGTTTGGTGATAACGCCCGTTTGCTGCTCAGGAAGCCTCTACTCTTGACCCACAGGTGTGTGACCGCTGCCATGGCATTGTGGTGTGGATTGGATTCTTGGTGTTCAATCACCAAGGTTGCCTGTGGTGATATTACATGGGTTGTTTGGTTGCCTGTGCCCAATATGTACTCACCTGTGTCATGCAGAATGCCTTTGTATTTTGCCATTCCCTTGACGATGTTTTCGCCCGATTCATGTCCCGTACTTGTTTGCAGATGTCCCGCGTGTTGTTGCGCCGATTCTGTGCAGAGATGTTTTGAATCAGTGGGGCCCGTGGGGTCACTGAGTGTGGTGGAGAGGGGGTTGCATTGTGCGTGTGCCCTGGACATCAACCAGCGGGCCGCACATACCATCAATAGAACTGCAGGTAGTATGCGTGACAGCATGCATGTGTCTGAGACGTCACTGTAGCACTTGGACTGATTGTTTATAAGTGATGAGGTTATGGGTGCCATGGTGTCATATGTACATGGGGATGTCTTAGTGGACCTGCCCCACTGTAAATGCTGGTCGATGTGTAGGCAGTCTCCCACCATTGGTGGCCCGCCATGCCCCTGCACTCAGTGGGATCCCCAGGGAATGGGAAGTGGAGGAGAGCCACTGTTGTCCTCATGAGACATCTGGGTGCTCATTGACCCGTGCACCACTGGGATTTGTTTTCACAATGTGCTGACATTGGTGCTCCTCCTCTTTACATCGAGGCCCTGGCCCCCAGGAGGAAGAGGAAGCCCACCACTTGAGTAGACGACAGACCAGCTCAACAGAAGTTTATTGAGCAATACCAGCCAGCTGACACTTGCCTGTGGAAAGTCAAAGAGCCCCTGATATTACGACAATATGCCAAGGAAACGGGCTTAGCGGCAATTGCTGGCCTTCTGCCAGGGCTTTCTGCCCGACGCCACCATGTCCAAACTGAGGCAAGATCGGAACATGGCGGTCGGTGTTTAAGAAGGGCCCACAAAAGGTGTGGGAGAGCAGGTGGTCGGGGCAGGTGCGGCTGATGAGGTTGACGTAAGTCTGGTACTATTGACCTGTCCTGTCATTCATCCATGACCAGGAGAGAGCCGAGTGCAGCCACCATCCACGATGGGGGGCAAGACCTGTGGGTGTGGGGCCTGAGGGCTTGGGAACTTGCCCCCATTCCAAGGAGGATGGGTCGACTCTGACTCCATGACCGTGCATGTGAGTTGATACGTGTATTGTCTTGTGAATGCTCTGTGTTTGGGCCAATGTGTATGCTTGTCACTACATTTTTTTCTCCCTCCAGTACAGACCTGGTCCCCCGGAAGAGAAAACAGCATAAAATGTAGAAACGGGGAAGTCGCCGTGGAGGGGCAATCCTGGTCCATCATATGAGGAGGAGCCTGGTGCCTCATATGAGAGGATTGCGTCCGCCATCCATCTCCCCTCCCCCGCGCCTCTCACGTGGCCGCAGAGTATAGGTGTCAATTGGCCAGAGGGAACAGCTTCCACACCCAGATCCTGCAGCAGATCTTACACAAGGTGCAGACGAATGTGAGAATGTTGGTCTTTCCTGCTGCCAGGCTGCCGCAGGCATCTGAGGCCGCATCGTTTGTCTGCACAGGATCCTCATGACGTGCATATGGCGTCCGGGCATGCAGGGAGTGGCCAACTGGACACTGATCAACCCCCCGTCGGCTCTGGTCCTCACTCATGGTTGCCCGTGGGGAACCCACTCTGCCCCGTCTCTGGGCAGCCTGTCGCAGCATCCCCACATACCCGTATGGGGCCCTCAGTAACCAAGGAAGGGGGGGTACACTTACAGCAGCCTGTGACCTTCATGCTCATGTTTTAAGAAGAGGCCATGATGTAAGTGCATGGTGTATGTTGGTTTTTTTTGGGTGTACAAACACATCACAACTGTTCTGTTACAAACATTTTTAATGTGACGAATAAACAGGTTTAGCGATTAACAACTCAATGCCTGGTCTTTGGCTTGTCAAATAATGGGGTGGCATTGGGGGGGCATAAGGTGGTGAGGGCATGCGCCAGAGACAAGCCCTCACCCCGTTGAAGGTAGGCCACATGCTTCATTCACGTTGCGTGGGCCTGCAGTGATTGTCCGGGGTGTAGGTGGCTGCAAGCCAGTGAGGGCCCCTGTTTTCATTCCGCCATGAACCGAGACTGTACCACAGAACAGGAACGGGCCCGGTGTTGAGGTCTCCACACCACCATGCTAGGGTGGGCAAGAATAGGACAACTGAAATGTTTTGCCGGTCGGAGGAAGTTGTGGAGTACACAGCTTCGCCAACACTTACCTTGTCCACTCTGTGGGGGCCAAATGATGGTGGTAGGAGACCCTAAACCGCTGGAGAGAAGCCCGATGCGTTCTCTACCACCACTCGGGCCCGGGGAGGCCGGTAGTTGTCATAACCCCCTCTCAGGTGTCAGAGAACGCATACCCAAATGGTTTCAAGGAGGTGCTCGCTTCCAGGGCGAAAGGCCTCAATCAGCACGAAGCAAAGTTGAGCCCACCCACGTTTGTGTGTCTGGTGAGGTAGTTGAGGAGGCTTCCCCCCTTCAATCCGGCACGGCACAATCAGTGCCACCATTACAAACCCCCACGGAGATGCTGGCCATAGGATCCTCCCCACGTCCCCCATTCAGGACCTCCGCTTGGCATTGACCAGTGCCCAGCATCAGCGATACTGTAGTAGCCCTTATAGTTGTAATATGAATATCCAGCCGGAGTTCCTGGGGTGGTGATGCGGACGTGTTCCCAATCCGGGCTCCACCGTCAGTTGGGGAACTGCCACATGGTCCCGTGGAACTGTTGCAACAAGTCGCCATTCTCTAGGGGTGGTTGGTATCTGGAAACAAAGCGGACACCACATTAGAGTATGGCAGCACTCAACCATTTCAAAATGCCTGATCATATGTTTTGACTTCATGGAGTGGGAATGTAATGGATTAGCCTGCGGCGTGGAAGGTGCATGTATGTGGCATCCATGGCTGTAGCACTCAGGACAGGTGGGTACTGTGTGTGATGGGTGGTAGTAGCAGGGCAACTGTGTTTTTCAGCATTGGGAATGGTGGACATCCCCTTGCCCCCAGGGACGGGGGACACCCCTCTGCACTGACAGTTCACCGGGGGGTATGGGTGTTCGTACTTGGTGAGTTGGTTTCAGGTGACCATTGGTTCACCTATGGGTATGGTTCTCTCACACAGCGTTTGGACCTACCTAGTGTTACTGCCCTGGGGCCTCACATACGTAGCTCTATTTGATGTATGGTGTCGTGATTGTGAGTGGTGTGGTAGGTAGCTTTTTAGTTTGGAGGGGGTTGTTGCTGGACCGGCATACATTTTTCACATACCTTGGATTACAGACTAATATTATATTACATGCATGATATTATATTGGTTTCCTATCTTGTTACTCTGTACTCTGCGGCCGAGCTCATCACGATGGCCCTGGCAAGGTCTCCGGCACAATTCTGCCCCAGGCCTGGCAGAGATTTGGAACACGCTGAATTTGAGGTCCCTAGGACCGCCCGTTTCAGGCCGTTCTCTGCGGGGATGGGCTCCCCATGGCTGTGTCCCTCTTCGTCAGCCTGGGCCGCAGACGCTCTAGGAGCAGGGTGAAGTTGTCCTCAGTTATCCGCAGGTAGTTCCTGTAGTCCTGAGGGTGATTGTCCCTGAGGTGTCTGAGGAGGGGCATGGTGGAATATGTGTTCCTCTTCAGCAGCCAGGACTTGGCCCATAGCCTTCTCCTCCTCCTCCTCCTGATCTCCGTCTCCTCCATTTCCCAGCAGGAGTGCTGCTACCAAATGTGCCCCCCACTCAGGCATGCTGTCCACGTGTTTAGCAAGGTGCAGCAAGGTCATGGGAGACCCTCCCAGCCTCTTTATTGACTTCTGATGGGAAATGGATACTCCCATCCTGGTGAGGTCATGGCCGATCGATTGATGGTGGGGAGTGCGATCGATCGGACACGGAATCGTGCGGGAATCCGTGGGACAAGGTGGTATGCAACGATCGGACACACTTAATTGGCCGATCGATCGGACCTCCGATTCCCGGGGAGATCGCCAGAATCGATCGGGTGAGTGATCAATTGGCCATGGAATCCTGCACATGTATGGTGACCTTAAGACGTCTTCAGGTCTTTTTATCCTTCCTGTTTGTGTCACCCAGTGCGGACCGCATCAGCCGCACAACCCTACTGGCCCTGTTGTCAAATGGGCTCCCTAAATGTGATAAATAAAAATAAATAAATTGTGATGAGTGGCATAGGTAATATTCGATTCGATATTTCGCATTGTGAAAATATATGCAGAATTATAATCGCCTCATGATTACCTTAAAAATGAATGGTCACATGTGCTGTTTGTTTTCACATTGCGAACATATATTCGGAATCCATGCCCATAAGCATCCCAATGGCGAATATATCCACCGCCATATTGGCAAAATTTGCGTATTCTCGAATTGCCAATATGCGCAATTCAAATATTCGAGCTCAAATCTATTCATAAAATAGGGTAGATAGAAGTGTAAAATGTGGGCAGAATCACACACGCTGGATCATGAAATACCTTCTGTCCAGCTGATGGAAGAAATGAAGCTTAGAGAGATTTTTTTGTTTGGTGAGGCAAGAGATTTTCACAATGCAATGAATACTAAATTAGAAGGATTACACAACACTCCACGTGGACATGGCCTGATGAGTGAAATATTACCAAACAGCAGAAGACAACATTCACAAACAAGGATTAAGCTAGGCATAATGTATGTGATGATGACACAGGAAGCCCAGAGAAACTAAAAATGAAAAGGTCGAAAATACAAATTTGTCATTAGAGATGTTTGCATTTTCAAAAATGTGATTCATCAAAAATATAGATAGATATAGTAGATTTTGACTTTCTTTTCATCGTTTGAACCACAACGTATTGTAAATAATTAAATTACAACCCTTACAGTGCATCCAGAAAGTATTCACAACGCACAACTTGTTCCGCATTTTGTTATATTACGGCCTTAAGGCCCCCATACACGGGTCCGTTTCCCAACGGATTCCGGGACGATCGATTCCGGGCGCGTGCACGCCAATCGATCGTCCCGGAATCGCGTGAAGCCCACCTTGTCCGTCCGATCACGTCCGATCGTTCAGGGGCCCAGAATTGGATCCGAAAGAGAACCAACATGTTGGTCTTTCTGATCCGATTCAGCACACATCAGGGGGAGTTGCCATTTGTGGAGTAAGCGGTCGGACACGGAATCGTCCAGGAATCCGTGGGCCAAGGTGGTAGGGACAGGCTTAATTGGGCGATCGATCGGACATCCGATTTCCTCTGGCATCGCGGAATCGATTGGATGGGTGATCAATCGGCCATGGAATCGGAACATGTATGGCTAGCTTAATTCCAAAGTAGAATAAATTAATATTTTCATAAAAAACATTTTCTCAGAAAACTACACACACAACATCCCATAATAACAATTGTGACACAAGTTTAGTCAAGGTTTTGCCAAATTTATTAAAAGTATTCATCGCCTTTGCCCGGAAGCCAAAAATTTAGCTCATGTGTATGCTGTTTCCCCTGATCATCCTTTAGATGTTTCTGCAGCTTAATTGGAGCCATACCTGTCAACCCTCCCGTTTTGGCCAGGAAAGTCACGTTTCACTTTTGATATGGCTTTCCCGGCCAAATCCAGATTTCAAGAAATCACAGATTTTCCCGGATTCTTGAAATTGCGCTTATTTAGCAGGGAGAGTAAAGCCCTCTCCCTGCTAAAGCAGCCGAGAGGTAAGCCCGAAATCGGAAGTCACTTCCGGTACTTGGAATGCAGAAGAACCATGATCCGCATAACCAAAGTGACGTCACTGGTGTCACTTTTTGTATGTCCCTTGTATTTTAAGTTGCCAGCTATGATTGGAGCACACTCGTGGTACATTCAGTTGATTGGGCAAGATTTGGAAAAGTACACACCTGACTATATAAGGTCCCACAGTTCAAGACTACAGGGAGTGCAGAATTATTAGGCAAGTGGTATTTTTGAGGAACATTTTTATTATTGAACAACAACCATGTTCTCAATGAACCCAAAAAACTCATTAATATCAA
>CM070040.1:57633799-57643890 GCA_036250615.1 Ptychadena robeensis | reverse complement strand
CCTCACCTCGGGGTACCACCCTCAGGCTAATGGGCAGTGCGAGCGACAAAATCAGACCGTCGAGCAGTACCTCCGTTGCTTTACTTCCGACGCGCAGTACGACTGGGCTATACTTCTTCCCGCAGCCGAGTTTGCCTATAACAATTCCCAGCACTCTGGTTCCTGTCAGTCGCCTTTTTTCCTAAACGGGGGCTACCACCCAAAGTTCCTCCCTACTAGAATTCTGGATTCCCCGGTGCCCGCCGCGGCTGACCGCCTGACAGCGTTGCACCAGGCCTGGGGGGCAGCCCGTACTCGGCTGTTGGAGGTACAGGCGGAGATGAAGCGTAGGGCAGACGGGGGTCGCACCCCGTTTCCTGCTCTGCATCCGGGGGATCGGGTCTGGCTCTCGTCTGCTTCCATCCGCCTGCGCTGTACGTCTCGGAGGCTCGCTCCTCGGTTCCTCGGTCCTTACGTGGTGGACCGTCTGGTAAACCCTGTCGCGGTTCGGCTTCTCCTTCCCGCCTCGTTCCACATCCACCCCATCTTCCATGTATCGTTCCTCAAGCCGGTCGTGGTGGATGAGTTCTCGGGTCGATCGCCTCCTCCACCTGTTCTCCTGGATGGGGTTGAGGAGTACGAGGTGGAGACCATCCTCGACTCTCGTCAGAGGGGCCGGGTATTTGGTACGCTGGAAGGGTTTTGGTTTGGAGGAGGCTTCTTGGGTTCCTTTGAGCGGTGTCCATGCTCCTCGGCTCGTGGCCGATTTCCATTCTCGTTGCCCGAGTAAACCTGGTCCTCTTGCCGTCCGGAGTCCGGCATTGAGGGGAGGGCTCTGTCAGGATCCGGCCCCATCCCGTCCTGCTGGGTCGGCCCTGCCGACGACAGTACCCTCCTTACCTTTGCCTCCTACTCCTCCTGGCGAGGTTTCCACTGGCAGGGCCCTTGGGGACATTCAGGGGTCTGCTGGGCTCTCCCCTACTCCGTCCACGAGCGAGCCGAGGGACGCGGGCGTGCGCGCTCCCGCGCACGCGCTCGCCCGAGTTTTAAAGGACTAGGAAGGGGAGTGTTCCTGGGGTCCGCCCCTCCCTCTGGGGCGGCCCCAGGAGGGCACTTCCTATAAAAACCTGCCAGTCCCTGCAGTCAGTGCTGGTGTAAACAGCTTGCTGTGTCTGGTTAATGGTTAGAGGTTATTTATTTGGCTTGACTTCCTGGTACCCGACCCTGCTTTGTTCCCGACGACTCTTTGATCTCTGGCTCCCTGACCTTCGCTCGTCTTTGACCATCCGTTTTGATTGCCGCCTGCCTCGACCCACGCCTGTACCACGACTCTTCTCAGAACGCCGCCTGCCTCGACCCACGCCTGTACCACGACTATTCTCAGAACGCCGCCTGCCTCGACCTCTGCATTGGACTTTGACCTATCTAGTAATTCCTATCTCTGAATCTCTCTCTTAATGGATACACCTTAATAAAATGGGAATGGTTGGTGATATTAACTTCCTGTTTGTGGCACATTAGTATATGTGAGGGGGGAAATTTTCAAGATAGGTGGTGACCATGGCGGCCATTTAGATGTCTGCCATTTTGAATCCAACTTTTGTTTTTTCAATAGGAAGAGGGTCATGTGACACATCAAGCTTATTGGGAACTTCACAAGAAAAGCAATGGTTACAATGTAACTTTATTCTTTCATGAGTTATTTACAAGTTTCTGTCCACTTATAAAATGTGTTCAATGTGCTGCCCATTGTGTTGGATTGTCAATGCAACACTCTTCTCCCACTCTTCACACACTGATAGCAACACAGAGGAGAAATGCTAGCACAGGCTTCCAGTATCCATAGTTTCAGGTGCTGCACATCTCGTATCTTCACAGCATAAACAATTGCCTTCAGGTGACCCCAAAGATAAAATTCTAAGGGGGTCAGATCGGGAAAATGGGACCATTTCCATTTTATTAAGGTGTATCCATATAAATGGCCCACCCTGTACACCAGTTCTGCATACATATAGATTCCACCCTTATAATTTGCCATAGTAGACCATAAAAGACCATAAAAAAATACCTGTAAATTGCTCGGAAACTCACTTAACATGCTGTTGTGAGCTGACATTTCGGATATGACATGTATTTTTCTGTACTCTCAGTAACATTTAGTCTGCTACTGTATAGTGTGTTATCATCAATAATTTTCATCCTTTCCTGTGTCTTTGTGCTGGGACTTCCTGCGGCCACGTTTTGTCTACCAACGACAGCATATACAAAATGTCAAGAAATAGATAAAAAAAAACATTCTTTATTGAAATACAGAAATACAGCGGGTTATAAATCATTCTACAGAGTTGGTCACGTTTTGTCTACATGCATGCACTTCAGTGATGACTGTGTTAAATTTGTCAGTGCAGGTTTGCTAATTGTAATAACAGTAGACTGTGCCTACATAATGTATGTTTAAATGGTGATGTAAAGTTTCCATTGGACTCCCCTAGAGCAAGAGGATCAAACTCTGGCCTGCAGTAGAATTATATTTGGTCCCTGTTATTCCTTTTAAAATGACATATCACGATGTCACATGTGTTATAGTATTATGCCTTTCTTGTTCAAGATTTAATATTTAAGATAAAACTAAAGTTTGTTGTCGCATGAAGAGGTTCTTTTTATAGCTGATGAGAAGGAAGAATTAGAAGTTCTTTTCAGGCATTTATTCAGTCTATCAAGGCTGGCCTGTGACTTTGACCAAGTTTTTAATTTTAGCTCACTGTGTTTTTGAGCTTGACTCCTCTGCCCTAGAGGATAAGATGACAATGCAGGAGCACAGCTGGAAGCAGAGAAACATCATGTATCATCTGAATAAACAATTAATGCTCTAAATTAATTTAAGAATATGGTTAAAGCCCCCCATACACCTTTAGATCACTTCATACAATATACTTTAGATGTACCAACAACTATGTAGTGCCGAGTCCTCCCTGATAGAATACATAGTGATTGGAAGGGTAAGAAATGTTACATGGTTTTGGTAGAAGAAAAGTGGACTGTACAAAAATTGGTAACATTGTTAGGTGTATGGGGGGTTAAAGCTTTGCCCTGACTCTGTTTGCCTTGGTTTGGATATTTGACATTGGTTCCCCCAGATTACAAGCTTTTAGGTTGGTTTTCTTTAATTATTAATTACATAATTTAATTCTTGAACCTTAGGTTTACAGAAAAACCCCCCTTTTTGTTTAGATTTTTTACCGTTTATCTACATTTCTGCTCAAATCTGTAGCCAAAGCTTGCCCTTGAAGGGCCTGAGGAACCTATTATCCACCATACAGGTGAGTTTTGAAAACATTGAACATTGTCTAGAAGTTACTGTATTTCAGTAGTTCAATTTAAAAGGTGATCCTGATATATGAAATAGACCGATTACATACATAGCCAGATATTTCAGGCCTTTATTTGTTATATGTTTGATGATTATTTCTTAAAAAAATGTCAGACCTTTGAAAAATATAATAATGCATATGTACTCAGTATTTGGTTTGGGCCCCTTTTGCTTTAATTACTGCCTCAATGCAGGGTGGCATGGGTGCTATCAGCCTGTGGCACTGCTGAGGTGTTATGGAAGACCAGGATGCATCAATAGCAGCTTTCAGCTCTTCTGCATTGTTCCCTCTCATGTCTCTCATCTCCATAAAGCTCTGTGTCTGCGGATGGAAGCATGAAGTGCTCTAAAATCTCCTGGTAGACGGCTGTGGTGACTCTGGACTTAATGAAGCACAGTGGACCAACACCAGCAGATGACATGACTCCCCAAATCAACACAGACTGTGGAAACTTCACACTTGTCTTCAAGCATCTTGGATTGCGTGTCTCTCCATTCTTCATTCAAGCCCAGTCAGATAGTAAAATGTTTTTTAAATCAAATTGCTTTGAAAACTGTCAAGATTGTTTTAATTTTTTAAATCTAAAGAGAATTACACTGGATAATTTGGACATGTTTGCACAGGGAACTCAGTGGGTAATGATCATTAAACTACTCCATTGCCTTTGGTTTCCAAGGAAACAACTACCATCCACACTAGTTTTCAAGAAAGGTGCCAATTACCTGCAATTAACTAGTATAAAAGTAACTTCCAGTTGGCATCAAACTTTAAAGTGCATGAAATCACTGTAACATCGTACGTCTGACAAGGATTAATATTATTAACACTTTATTTGAAATTCCACGCTAGGGATTTTTAGTACGGGTATACAATTTTAGTAATAGTTGAAATGATTGTGCTAACAGAATATCTACAGGTCCAAATAACTACTACTTGCCTAATTTCCCTAGCCAATGGGTTGGCAAACTCGTGGGCAAAAATGGGTTCTTAAAATTTACATGGGTTTCTGCCTGGGGAATACAACATTCTGTGATACTTGGGCAGTTTTTGGGGCGTTTGCCCAGAAGGATAACATTGGGGTGTTTGTAAAGATTTGGCACATTGTGTGAGACAGACCACCATCACCATTCAGGCATACCGACAGTGTCAGCACATAACATTATGTTTTCCTCATGGCATGACGTTTGGACACCTCTAAGCATTATCTTCGCTCATTGCAAGGAGAGAATTACATGAGAGAATGACCAGGGTGACAGGTAAAATTTTAATAGGCTAGATATGGCCCCTGGGCTGTAGGTTGCCCATTTCTGCACTAGCCCAAGAATGCAGTTCCAGTTGAGTTGCACAACAGCACTAAGAGTGGGACAAAGGGTACTTTTAAGCCAAACAAGTATATGTACAACAATTGTTTTAATTTGTAAAAGTTTTATTTAGAACCAAAGACTGTGTCTAGGGAAGCATGTGTATACACATGTTATGGAAACAAGAGTTACTATACATCATGAATTACATGGCATTTCAGCGTATCACCGAAATGTTACATACAGATTGTTCTGTTGATCAGTCTTATGCATCACAATATCCACTAGGCACAGGCCCAACGCGTTTCACGGTTTAGCCCGCTTCCTCAGGGGTGCAAAAACTGTGCCAGTGATATTTCCATCAGAGGCAGTTTTTAGTAAATCAAACAGTTGGAAAAAAATATATGGCCCAGCAAGGCTTGACTTATCGCCAATACACCTGGACTTTTTGCCAAAATAAAAGTAACTAATGTGAAGAGACTGAATGACCTCTCTCCTTCAGTGTCCTAGATTCCCTTTGTGGAGCTTCTGGTTTGCCGTTACACAGCTCCTTCTTTAAAGGAAGACTGCTGATATTAAAGGTGTATGTAGGTTTAACCATTCTATTTTTTGGTTACTTCGTAATCTATTATTATTATTGTGGACAGGATATTGGGTGTTCTATTTGCCTACATGCTTTGTGTGTAAAGGTTTCCCTTTTTCTCTTCTTTTGGGATGTATGAAAGGAGATACCACTGGAGAATATGATTCACTATTTGAAAAAGTATACAAAAGAAATTGATGGATGTTACCTAAGCTAGAATTTCTATTCAAAGCAGCCACTGTAGCCTTCTGCCTTCAGGTCTAAAGCTTGATTGATCTAGAGAACACAGTGGTTATGAGGATGTAATAAAGACAATAGAAAATAAGTAAAAATAGGGTTCAGTGACGTCATGTGTGCCTAATCTGTGAAATATGACCATGGTGCTATAGTCCACGAAGGGCCTCCATGTCAGTACATCTGCTTGATTGACATGCATCTCACAAGAGAGATGTGAGGCTGGTTTTGGGCTCTGAGTAGAATTGGTCACAACATTTTGGCTAGTTTATATTGGAGATAACTACAACCCCCACCCCCACCCAACAAGGTATTGCCACCACTGGGAAATATAGAAAAGGGTTGTAAGAACATTATGAAAAGTGAGTATTGTACTGTTGTTTTGCATAAAGTTTTGACTCAACTATTTCAACTTGAATTAGAACCAAATGTGATAGAACAATATTTATTCTTTAGGAGTTCCCAGCAATTTACGTCTCCAGAAATGTTGGTGATGATATCATGTTCAGGGGCTTTGTAATTAACTCTAGTGATGGCGCAAACCCGGAATTTGATGTTCGCGAATGGCGAACGCGAACCTCCGCAAAAGTTCGCAAAACCAGGGCGAGCGAACCCCATAGACTTCAATTGGGCAGGCGGAACATCTTAACAAAAACAAAGCTCTTTCTGCCCACCTAGTGTTTTGGAAAAGTTATTTCAATGGCCTACTACTCTACACCTCTTTCTGGATATACTGACATGACAGCCATGGGGATCCCATGGCAAAACTCCCAAGAATTTTTTTTTTCACGCAATAAATCCACACAAAGGATGCTACAATGATAGGCAAGGGAGTTTAAAATAAGGGGCAGCTGGAGGGAGCTGAGAGTGGAGAGAGGAGAGGGATGAGCACTAAACACCATGGTTGGTAAATGCTGTCTGTTGTGAAGATCCACTGAAAACAACCTGTGAAGAGCTTGCTTTCCACGGTTTTGCCACAGCTTCTTTAAAAGGTGAATTTTAATTTTATGGAGGAAAGGAAAATGGTGGAGGATGGAAAAAGGGTGGAGAACGGGGGGCAGATGGGAGATGGTCAGTATCTGGGGGGAGAATGAGTTCAGTATGGCGGAAACTGGTGGTGAGGTCAGTGTGGAGGGACTATGGTGGTGGAGGACACTGTGGAGATGGACAGTGTGGAGGAAAATGGTGCGGGTGATGGTAAGTGTGGAGGACAATGGTGGTGATGGTAAGTGTGGAGGAAAATAAAATTGTGGTGAATTGGTTGTTGATGGTTCAGTGTGGAGGACACTGGTGGTTGTGGTTGATGTGTCAGCAGTTATTGGCGGACACTGGGGGGAAGATGGACAGAAGTGGGTGGGAGGACCCTGGTGGGGATGATTCAGTGTGGGAGGACACTGGACAACTGGGGGAGATGATATTCCCCATGGATGAGTGGATTGAGATTCAGGGAAGACTGCTAGATCCACACAGAACAACTGCCCTCATAGCTAATGGTTCCGTATCGCAGCGCAGCGCAAGCAGCTCTCGTTCCTACTTCTATGCCTCTCAGCAGAATGTTGTATGGCGTCCTTTGTTACTTGATATGTTTATAGGGGCGGGTGTGAGGGTCTGTGACGGTGGGGGGGGGGTGGGTTTTCTCATTGGCGATGGATTATGTGTCTGCTGGACTGTGGACCTCCAGGGGTCTCCAAAATAGTCTCTGCAATGTTAAAAGATAGGGGGCGAAAACCGAACTAGCCATAGTTCGCCCGAACAATGGGGCGAAACATGCGATGTTCACCGCAAATAGTTCTCCGGCGAACAGTTCGGGCCATCACTAATTAACTCACAAAATTAGCTAGTCAAAATATTTTTCATGAAAAAAATTTATTATGCCAAGCACCACTACCACATATATTGTGTGGCGGTTCCGCTCAAAACAGGTAAATCCACCATACAAGTGTCTTTTTAGGGCTCCTGCTCGTGTTTATTTGTACCACACGTAAGTAAAAGGGTTACCCTCAAAGGGGTTCGTAGCGATTCAAACAAAACTCACCCTCGCAGGAGTTATTTAAAAATACCAAGACTCTGGCTTTAAGACATCCAACATGTATATTTGTCCTTGGTTCGGCTTATCAGCAGCAACAGGCCTGGGCCCCACTCTTTGTGAGCGCCCTGTTTTCACTGCTCCAGTAGCCACAGGTCTGGGCCCCACACTCCTTGTGTGCCCCCTGTCTACACACAGTCAGAAGCCCACTATCTAAAGCCCTGACCCACTGGACTCAGCACCTTTTGTTGTGATACACCCAGCCACCACATCTGCAAACAAGTGTTAACCCTTTACCTGGGGGAATGGGAAGGACCACTCAGTTCCAACCTTCCTATCGCAGAGTCCAGGGACCCTTTAAGAAAAACAAACAAAACACTGAGCAGCCTAAGGTTGCTGTGCAGAGAATTCACAGACTCCCTCTAGGACTCCACTTAACTCTCTAATTACACTGTGACAGACAAACGGCAATAAAAATATATTTCCCAATATCTTTTGTAATAAAAGAGATATCATGTTTGCTTGTTACTCTCCCACCAACCAAACTTCGCAACGAAGCATGGTTCCTTCAATTCTGAAAGTATTGTTTATACAGTGGACCTTTGAGGTAAGACCAAGATTTTATTTTTAATATGAGACCTAAGTTTTGATTTACAACCAGAATTTGTTTATGCTTTCCAGGCGCCCTCCTGTGACAGAAACTGTTAATGATGTTTTAAAGCATAGACTCCTGTACAGCCAGTACAAACATTATTGCCTCTGGGTTGCACCCTAGGAACCCCGAGGTGTCCAGAAACCTGCCTCTAAACCCAGATATATGAGCATACAGGGGGGTGTAAGCAAGGACCCCAGAAGTGTCTAGGAATTTCCCTCTGTGCTGACGACAATCAGTGCATTGTCAGTGCATCATGGCACTAAAAAGGTAGGACAGAGGGAAACAAATAAAAGGGATAAGATGTCAATTACAATAGAGCAGAAGACAGAGTCTTAAATTGTGGTTTCTGGTAGGCTAGGAACATGTTATAACATTATTTGCTATAAAAGTAGCAATATTATTGGTGTTTTTTGTATGTTACACATATTTTACAACCTTTTTTATTAGGAAAAGTTAAGAAAGTTAAATATGGGAAGCACGGAACAGATTATTGTTATTTCATTATTTTCTATGGGAAAAATGGTTTTGCTTTACAACCAACTTGCCTCACAACCAATCCTTCACATACATACATATTATAAATGGAGGCTAAGCTTTTCGAATAGAAGGAAGGTAGAAATCACAGGCCACCAGAGAGGTGAGAATAATAGCATTTCTATTTCAGGGACCTTCCATTTATATATATTTATGGCAAACAACAAAAATCGTAGGGTATAGCTAAAGTGACAGCAAAACTGAGATTAACCAACATGTCAGATCCCTCCTCAAATGATATTATGTATGAGTCCTTGTAATCAATCAATTCAGGTAAAAAGGAATACATTTTCACTTGATCAACTTAAATAATTAACTTTTTTAATCAGTCGAACTAAAAAATCAAACTGTGTATGGCCATCTAAAAAAAAAGCTGCGGCCAGGATATACTCGTAAATCTCCTTGGTGGTTTGCCCAAACCCAGTTCGGGAAGATATTTTTTACTGAACAAACTCACCCCAAGTTGGGATCAGGCATACTTACCTATGCTCAGCGAGCCCGCAACAATTCTGAAATGTAGCAGACCCACCAATCGATTCCAACACTGCCTCTTCGGTGTCATCGGTAGACCGTCATGTTAATGGAGGGCGGTCGGTTTTCCAGCCCACAACGCTGGCACCATCAATGTGTAGAGGGGAGTAGGGAGGGGAATACAATTAGAGTAGAGTAGACTACAGAAACGGGCATTCCGCTAGGGACTATCATACATTTGGGGCAAAAATGTATTGCATTTGTATATTGGGCCTTTTAGACATGTTCTGTGCGCCTCTGTTTTATTACTTTAAATGCCTGCTGTTTCAGGTAAGTAAAACACACCTAATGAACAAATATTTCATGTCATGTCTAGTGACAACGCACCCTGTAGGGAAGTCATATTGTTTTTTAGATATATTGCAGCACCCGTGGGGCTTTTGATCATAATATTTTATTATAGTGAATTGTCAGAGCTTGCAGTACTTCAAACACTTTCATTTAAGTATATACATTAACATTTACAAAGGTATTTCAACTTTATTGTGTGAATTCCTTAACAAATCTAAAAATAATAGTGACAGTCATTTCTCATGAGTTATGAAATGAACCCATCAAATGCAAAAACCCCAGACTACCAAAAAAAAGATAAAGGGGCAGATACAAGTCCTGGACATGAAAAATGAGTAGGAGGAAATGGCCGAACGTAGACAAAGGTTGTTTCATGTTTATTTGCATTGATGTAGAATAAATTGAAGAAAGACACAAATATATCAACGATATACACAAACATGACGTTGTATCTACCATATTTTTCAGACTATAAGACGAACCCAGTTTTTAGGGCAGGAAAACCAGAAAAAGTTTTCACATCAATTTGGTTATTGCAATGAATTTAATGGATGCAATATTCAATTCAGCCAGAAGGTGTCACTAG
>CM070040.1:57602036-57613997 GCA_036250615.1 Ptychadena robeensis | reverse complement strand
TCAGGGAGGACCTAGCACTACATAGCAGTGATATATACATTCCAATCACTATGTATTTTATCAGGGAGGCCACTTTACTACAGAGATGTTGGTAGATCTAAAGGAACTTGTATGGAGCGATCTAAAGGTGTATGGGGGGCTAAATGCATACAAACTTCCTTATACCCCCCATACATGTTTAGATTTTTACACAATTTTTCTGCTGATCAATGTGGGGCTGCTCCTGCTGAGAATCGTCCGGGCCCCCTTTGTGTGCCGGCATTTTGGCAATTAATGAAATTGATCCAAGAATTAATTACATATTTAAGCTTTAGATTACCAACCGATTTTCGGGTGAAAAATCGTGTGAAAATCTAAACGTGTATGGGTGGGGGGCTTTACAAATAAAGATATGATATATGACAAAGGGTTGCCAGAGTTTAATGAGCTAGTGCAGGGACTTAAGCCTGCCATACACCCACCGAGTTGGGGGCCGTCAGACTAGTCCCGATGAGCTCTGGAATGCAGCGTGATGACGTTATCATGCTGCATTACCGAGCTGCCTGCATCGTCGGTGGTGGCTGTGTGCCGACTGTTGCCTTCAATGAAGACGCCGGTCTTCATTCAAAGTAACAGCATCGGCCAGAGAACATTGGACATGTCCGTTCTCTGGCCGGACGAGCTATGGGGCGCACGCCCGTCTGTCAGCGGCAAAATCGGCCGCTAATCTGTGTGTGTATGGCAGGCATTAACGGACAGTATGCTATGTGAATGAAGTCATGGCCTTGTTCAGGGCATAAGAACGTGTGATCTACTGTTCATGTATTTAACTGCTTCTGCATATATTGACCCTGAATTGGTCACAAAGTTGGTGTTAAAGGTCAGATTAATATACTGAAGTGGAACTTAATAGACTTCTTGCCTGTGGGAGGTCGTGACTCCAGATATGAATCTTCCAATCTCTACAGTACTCTACACTAATGCTCACCATACACTCTGAGATAAAAATTAGGATCCATTAAAACCGACCAATGAATGCATTTTATCGTCCTGAAATCCGCACATGTCCACATGGTACAACCGATAAAATACGATCGTAATTGCCGTTTTTTTACGGTCGTAATTTATTGGGCATGTTCAAAAATTTTAATTGGTCTGGCAACAACGGGAAACCTCATACTGTTTTCATAGTGTTTACCGACCAATTACTGCCGAGGCTTCCCCTTTAAAAAAAAAAAAAAACATCACAATGGCCGATATAAATGGTGATGAATTTCGATGACATCCTCGTAAAAAAAAAAAAAATACGATCCTAAATTACATTTTCAATGTGGTAGCTTTTTTGCTGAATATTACGATCCAAACCGATACTGCCGTCGGGATACATTGGTCTGTTTTAATGGATCCTAATTTTTATCTCAGAGTGTATGGCTAGCTTAAAGCAGGGTACAGACGTGCAGATATGGGCCGGATTGATGGCCTCTTCGAGCGCCGTGCACACTCATGGGCATCTATCTGGCCCATATATGCGGCCATCTCTGTTTTCAAGCGTGACCAATCAATCCTGCTCGGAAACAGCCATATCGTACATGACCGTAAAATACGGCCGATGTCCGTTGCTTTGCGGGTCTCCGTGTAAAGCATCATCAGCTGACCTGGAGAGAGAGCAGAGTCATCTCCCCGGCTCCACCGATATCTGACAGCAGCGAGATGACGTCATCACGGTGCCGCAGGGAACGTCAGACGGCTCAAACGTCGAGCCGTCTGTACCCTGCTTTATAGACACGCCACCATTAAGCCCGGAGAGGCTGGTTGTGCCATCTCCGCATTCGGTTGCCCCATGTTTTGCACTTGCAAAGGACCAAGAGCTCACAAACGAGGCATGGGCAGGTTGGTAACAGCAACCACTGGTGCACATACATCGTACTGGATACACTGAGGTAGGAGCGTAATTAGGTTCAAGAAGGTCAGGGCTGGCAGCAGACAGAGGATGTTGAGGTATAAAGCGAGATCAGAATCCAAAGTATCCAGAGGGTCAGTGAAAAGACAGTCAGATCCAAACAGGGTCAGGGCAGGCTGCAGAGAGAGAATAGTCCGGAATAAAGTGCAGCTCAGATTTCCAATAAACATAGCACCAAACATGAACTATACGCTATCCTAGGCAGGGAAGATTTGCCTTGTTGGGGCAGAAGGGAGCCAATGATTATTTTTAGGGGCAGATTGGCATATGGGGGAAGCTGCATAGAATCCTGGGTTGTGTGCAGATAAAGTATAACTCCATGTGAGTTGTGAATAGTATTGAGATAATCCTGTAGCGGGGTCCCATTCAGATACTGGAACATACTGGCGCAGTGTACTCCTAATCAAACTCATTTCCGCTACAAGCATTTTCTTGCACTGCTTGTAGTTTTGTGGCGCTCACAAATCGTTCGCCTGTGATGTGGTTTCATTTATTCATTGTTAATGCATATTCCTAACCCGAACAATATGTCGCTTCTGGAAGCAGCGCTGTGTTTTGTAAGAATTCCCGGTATGGATTTTAACATTTGTATAGTTGCGTCACTTGCAAAAGCATCAGCGGTCTTGTTACTTGGTCAGTTAGAATGATTTTTTTATTTGCTCAAATCTTTTTTCTGGTGGAAGGTCCAGGATTATAATTTCGTATTTTTGAAGATTCCAGAAGTAAGGTAACCAGTGAAGCAGGATTACATTGCTTCCTGTCTGACTTAAGCACCTCCCCCCCCATACACCTTACAATTTCTGTACAATCAACTTTTTTTTGTATTCTATCAGGGAGGACCTGGCACTAAATGGTTGTTGGTAGATCTAAAGGAAATTGTATGGAGTGATCTAAAGGTATATAGGGGGGCCTTACATTTAAGGTCCCCACACACACACCACACTGCTCTCCATTGCTAACCCTTTGTGTGCCGGCCATTAGTTTCAATGGAGACGCTGGTCCCTATTGAAACTAATGGCATCAGCCAGAGATTTACAGACATGTGCGTTCTCTGACTGACCGAGTTTTGGGGCGACAGGCATCTGTTGCCCCATGTGGGCACCCGCAATCGGCGGCTGATTTTGCAGACGGACGGACGATTCTTTTCTTCTTTTTTTTTTTCTAATTCGATATCTCAATTCCACAAGTCAATCAAATTGGAAATAGATTGGTCAAATATGTGTTGATGGGACTTCCACACTGGCCTTTGCCTATGACCCACAATCTGATCAATTGAAGATCAAATTGAAAAGATAGAAACCCCATCAGATGCTGTTTACTTTTCAGCCAACTGATTCCCCCCAAAATTACTGGAACATTTTTCTTTTTTCAGTGAGTTGATTAAACAGAAAACTCGTATGGCCAGCTTTACAAACACAGAACATTTCAAAGAATTCCGTTCTTTTGACTTGCTACTTCAGATATAACATGGATACTCTTTCTTCTGTTGGTATTGATGAATCATCATGATTTGGGTGGCGTTTGGAATGCAAAATTCTGCTCCCAAATGACCGCAGTTGATACCTATTGTGCCCTACAGCTCTCAACAGAAGGCCCCATGGGCAGGATGTTACATCTGACTTGTATGCATGTGCAAAGCCTATTGTAAATGTAAATGAGCCAGTCCACGTTGTCTTCTGTAATCACAACATTTCTGTCTCCCCTCCCAGCGTCTTGGGTCACCATGTGCTTTGTATCCCTGTCATTTACCTGCATGCCCCGTTTTGGTAATGAAGTCATTTTGGCTTGAAGCTATTTCAGTTGATTTCTTTCGGGGTGTTTCCTGTGTGTTGAAGGGTGACAAGTTGTGTTTTGGAGATTTGCTAATGTTAAAAATGTTTTTTCCCAAAAACGGTTGTATACACTTGTGTATAGTAGTGACAGTGTACCAGATGTTCCAGGAAAGTATTCTTAGAAAATGTAGTGCTTACAAAGCGTTCTACACAATCGTACATTTTGTTTGTAGCTGCAGCTTGGGGAAATCCCTTCTCTGTTCCATTATGACTTTACATTTATATACAAAGTCACCTCCATGAACGCACATTGATCTAGAAGAATCTGACAACTGAGGTCTAGTCTCTTCTACATTAAATGGCTCTGTGTTATTTGTGTCTTATGTGGGATTATTGGCGCATAGCAGACAAGGAACACTTTGACAATGTGCTGCTCTCCACAGGTGCGTCATTTAAAAGCAATGGTGCCATGTTAAGGACGCATTTTTTGTTGCAATCTTCCATAGGAGAAGGGCCTCATTTCCACAATGTTTAAATTGTGACCTTCCATTGGGCTTCATGGTCCATACTAACGTGTCCATTACATGTGGGGATATTTGTCACTTCGCAGAGGCTACTCATTGTTTACATTAAAGGTGGCCGGCCATATATGGTTCCTGCCCACCTGGTACGATCAATGGACTGTAAAAACGATTGGACATGTTGCTTAACCCCCCATACACCTTTAAGAGTCCCCACACACGCAACGAGCCCCGGCCGATTTTGTCGCAACCGATGTGCGTGCTTGTTCACGACCGTCACGGATGCCCACAAAGCTCATTCTGCCAGAGAACGGACATGTCTGTAAATCTCTGACCGATGCCATTTGTTTCAATGGGGACCCCATTGAAACTAACAGCCGGCACACAAAGGGTGCCCGCCCCTGCTGTTAGCAATGCAGAGCAGCGTGAGGACATCATCACGCTGCACTCCACCGCTCATCTGTCGATCCCCACTCAATACCTATTGGGACCTTAAATCACTCCATTTAATTTCCATTAGATCTACTAACACAGATGTAGTGCTGGGTCCTTTGATAAGATTGTAAGGTGTATGGGGGGGGGGTGGCTAAATTTATAGTAAATTGTACAAATATCTAGGTCTAGATATTTAGATTGATTTGTTTTACAATCGTTCTACGCCTGCGCTCCATATTATGATCGTAAATCGATTGTGTTTAACTTGATCACACTGTGTGGTGGGATGTTTTGACCGATGTAAGGCTTTGTCGGGACCCCTGCTGAGCGTATACGCTTAGCGTAGGGGTCCCGACGTACAATGGAAACAAGCCCTTAGACTGGTTGTCACCTGTGTAAGTGTTGCATTATAATAACACACCCGTCTCTCCCATTGGACGTGTTGACACTTTCTACATTTATGACGCACAGTAATAGAAAACAAAGCCATCATCCTCAAGGCAATTTTTTTTTTTTTTTTTTTATCACCGGAGTGCCTAGTTTTTTGCTGTATGGTTAAAGTGACAACTTCTCTTTAATCATGCTGAAGGTCTTTGTAAAGATGAAGTGAATATGGAAGTCATGGCCCCTGTATTCTCATATTATTAGTGAAAATACCCAACCTCCCTGTTCTCTGAGTGACCGCAACATGATGGTAAATATCCATAGTTTTCCCCATTACAATGTGTTTATCTGTTTTCTAACACGCGTTAGTGACCTGTTATCTGCTGCTAACATAGACAAAGACCAAGACCTACAACAGCCACCCATTCTCTATAATAAGTAATAAGAACCGGTGGCTAATCAAGACGCAACCGGTGGCTAATCAAGACGCTATTGGTTTGATTCAGTGCAGAGAACAGTGATTGGCCCAATCCAATTTCATTTTACTGAAGATAGATTTATAACATTTAATAATCCTTTAGGACAATATACTCATGGGAACACGTGTTTCTTCCTATCGTGTTCTAGTAATCCAGCACATACATGCAGGTTCATTATTATTTCCATCCACTGAAGTCTTTTAACGGCTCTATAGAAGTCAATGGAAGTCCTACAAGATAAGGTGACGTTGTGGTATGGTCATGGTATGGTAAAGATGGCTGGGTGAGACCAAGTGATGCAGGTTTTTCTTTGTAAATTAAAGATATATTTTTGTCAATTGTCATATAAGATGACAGTTTATTTTGTGAAGATAAGGGTTTTTTATTCCATATCCTGGATTTGGTCATTATGGCTATAAGTTTTTAGCACAAGAAATGTACTGAAAAAGCCCCCATTGGCTTTATATTAGTCACAGGGTCCCACTTACCTGTCCAGTTGTTGGCTTGTCTCCGCGCAGGCAGCCTCAGTGGGTGGTTGGATGACTGATCTCTGTTCTGTATTAGGCATTCTATCTGTGACGTTCCCGAGCTGGACTTGGCTGCTGAAATGTAGCTTTGCAAGTAGCTGCTGCATTTCCCACCCTCGGCTTATGCTCGAGTCAATATGTTTTCTCAGTTTTTGTAAATCAAATTAAGTACCATGGTTTGTACTCGAGTACTGGTATTTGAGCATCCCCTCTCTGAATCACATTGATGAGCAGAGCTGTGCTTTCGGTCCTATGCATCTCCTAACCACACATTCTATTCCCCCTAAAAATGGCTGGAGGTCGACTTTATGCTAATCCTAAAAGAACAAATGGCGGAGTGGATGTGCTTCTCCAGTACATGACACATCTGATGCTGTGTATGGATGGAGATAGGTGTGACCACATAGTCAGCGCTTGTTCTTTATTATGATGTCATAAAGTCAGGGTTTGTTCGTGTTACACTGCGGCTCCTGCTTGTAATTTAGTCATTCTTTTATGACTTTGACATTCTTTCTGTCATAACAAGGCCAAGCTTTTATATCTTCTGGTTGGCAAGATTCACTCACAAGGTTCAGGGGGTGTTTGGCTGGTAAGGGGACAGGTCTCTATTTGGATCCATAGTCTTCTACTTCCTCTTGGCTCAGATTTGGAGATGCCAAGCGTGTACAAAATCATTTACTTTTAACTGGAAAAAGCTTGGTGGTTGATCAGTTTCAAAGTATATAAAATTACTTCTATAACAATTTTTTTTGTGGGGAAAGGTTGAGTTTAGGGGTGTTATATAATCTAGTGTAGAAGGTTTATGTTGCCATATACAGAAATACCGCTTGCCTACCCCATAAGTATTCAGCTAACTGTGGTGGGAATGTGCCCTAGAGTTTTCTGCATTTGTGACTGAAACTACTGAAGCCAAGAGATCAGCTTTACATGTTCTTGTAATATGTGCATTTTTAATAATCTGGCCTTCCCTGAAAAAATGTGATTGATGTTCAAGCCACTAGTGATATGTGCACTGATGCACCCCCATCCTATCATAGATGCTTTCCAATCGTGTCCTGGTAACAACAAGCCATTTCAAACTTGGTGCTCCAGTGTTCTCCCCAGAGCAGATTGGCCGGGCGGCCCGCCCGGGAGATTTTGGTCCCCGCCCGGCACACAGGTCCTCCGCGGCGAGCAGCCTGACAGGCGGCGCCTCCCATTCTTCAGGAGCGCGCCACAGCCACTGAAAGACTCCGGCCCGCGGCACACTACCGGAGCCGCGGGCCGGAGTCTTGCAGTGGCTGCGGCACGCTCCTGAAGAATGGGGAGGCGCCGCCTGTCGGAGGACTTGTGTGCTGCCGCTGGCCGGCAGCCTATCAGAGAGGCCGCCGGACCGGTGCAGGCGGCGCGATGACGTCATCGCGCCGCCCGGCTGAAAAAAATTTCTGGGGAGAACACTGGAGCTCTATGCATCCATTTCACAGGAAAATTGATTCATCGGACCTCAGGGAACATTCTTCCCTTGACAACATTGGAAAAGGCTTTAAAGGGTCAGGTAGTGGTTTGTTGAGGAATTTTGTCCAGCCCTGGTTTAATAATTAAAGTTAATGTACTTCTGTCATCATGGAAGGCAGCGAGTGTAGGTAAAACGGGGGTTAGGTGAGCAAGTTAGGTCCCAGTGGTATACAAGTATTTGGAGTGTTGTTGGGGCACCCTGCAATGTTTGTGGGGTTTTATACCTTCTAAAAAAAAGTACAAAAAGTAGTTTGTGATCTGTGGTTCCCATTGACTCATCGTGAGGAGTTGTATCATCATGGGCAACAAAAAAAAGGGCTTGTTCCCACTGACGGCATCAGCCGCGGGGTGGACGCGATTTTAGTCAAGTGCGATGATCATGGCTGATCGCTTCCATTCAGTAGAATGGTCTTGTCCCCACTTCAACTTCTACTAGAATCGCGGCTCACCGCGTTTTGATCGCGGGCTGGCATGATATTTCAGCCCTGATCACGTCCATAGACATAAATGGATTCGCTGAAAATTGCGTTCATTTATTCTTTATGGAAGCAATCAAGGGCGATCTGTTTTTTTTATATACCTCCTTGGCGTTTGGTCCATGAGAAATGTACCTGTCTGCCGTGGGATTCTGTGCATCGGTGGGGGTAGGCCACGCCATAGACCTCCATGTAATGGAGGGGGCATCGCCTTTTCCCAATACAACTCTGGTGATGCCAGAGTTGTACACGGGACCTTCAGGCGTGTTTTTAAAGCATGTTTTTAAAAAGCGTGGCATGTCCACATCGCCGAGGAGGTAAATGGGGGTGATTTTTGTAAAAATCGTGTGGTCGATCGTGTCAGAAATCACGCATGATGAGCCACCTGTGATCGCCGTGCGCGATTGTCAATGACTGTAATTATGATGTGATTGTAGCCATGGCAAAGCCTACATGCTACAGAAGCATCTGGTTATTCCCAATCCACATTACATGGAACGTTTGGGTGGTGTCTGGGATATGCAGGATTTTAATGGATGACGCAGCAGGTATTTACTTTGAAACTTGATAAATGAAGTGACTATAATGTGCAGGTGTATACATATATTCGATACAATACATTGAAATTTTGGTGAAGGAGTGTTGCCTGGGCTCGAATTGCCTTGGGGGGGGGGTCTCTGTTCCCCAACAAGGGTGTAACCTCCAGGATTTGACCCGTAACAGCAGGATCACAAGACCAATTTTGCTTTAACAAAACACTTGTCGCCACCTGACGGAGTGATGCTGTCTCGAAACGCGTGGAGATTAATTAACAAGTTGCTTATTATTCTGCATGGAACAACCTGTAAAATATGTATGGCCGATAAATTTGGCATGTATGACTGAATAACCTTTTGATATTATTGTTTTAAATTACTATGACCTACTTTACGGTTTAAAGTCCCAAGTGGTTATCAGGAGTAAAGGCCCCCATACACCTTACAATCTTACCATACAATTTCTGTACAATCCACTTTTGTTCTGCCAAAACCATGTAATATGAGGGACTTTCTTAACCCTCCAATCACTATGTATTCTATCAGGGAGGACCCGGCACTACATAGTTGTTGGTAGATCTAAAGGAAACTGTATGGCGCGATCTAAAGGTGTATGGGGGGCTTAAGTATATTCCATCCCTGATAGTGGGGTGATAGTGGGAAATAAAGTGACAGTTTCCAACACACTAGTGGTTATCTGGCTGCTCCATTTATCCTCACATAGGGGGGGGGGTCTATGGTGTTCTGTGACTGCAGTGATAGTATTTAAGATTTCCTAGATGCCTTTACTTTAGAAGCTGGCGTGTCTTCTCTTCCCCCTTGTTCACTGTACAGACATGTCCGTTAACATACCGGTATCAAAATGAAGACGACACTTGACATCAAAGTATTTGTGAACTGGAAAAAGTCAAGTGTCTGCGTGTGATGTCATTTGTGTTTTAAATCTGATCTTTTTGTGTCTAGTCAGAGAATTATGTGCTCGATGGTATCTGCAGATACTGGAGTTCATGACAGAGGACTGAAGTGAATTGGGTATAATTAAACTCTCCTCGGGTTTACCTTGTCATCAGCTTTTGTGTCTTTTGAATGCTGCTGGCTGACTTTTCTTGTTCTCTAATTGAGAGCCATTTTTATGTTATGTAATTAAACCGCGGTAGAACTAATCCTCCCTTTCCTCTAGTTTCTTGCTGACTTGTCATGTTATTGAGATCCCTTCACAGAGATGTGATATATAGGACCTGGTGTAATAAAGATCACTGAACATGATTACGTCTTACTTGTGCATTCAGTTTTAAGGATCCATGCTGATGTTTGGTTTTCTGAAAACTGCATCCACCAAAAGGAAGCGGCATTACACTTTCACTGGACGATCATAAGGATAAGGTAGCTGAAAAGGTGTTCCTCAATTCCTTTCACGAGTGTTGATTGGGTCCTTTACTCCACGCCAAAGTTGATTAGGAAAGCTGGGTCAGCCTGTGTCCACTTCACAGGTGAGTTGCTATGCTCTATGCATTAAAAGTTCGGTTTTGGGGGCCGCATGTGGAGGACCAAGGGGGGCCGCCCAACAATGCCCAAAGGGCCGCAGGTTGGCACCTAGGGCTTAGGACATGGTATAGCCTATGAGGTGCTGCACCATGTAAAAAAAATCAGAGCTTTGCGATTAAAGCGAGCATGTTGTAGGATGCGTCCATTGAAAATTGTGACATGTGAAGTACACACACGTTGTTTTGTTGGGTGCATATTGTACTCCTCATATTGGTTCTGTCCTGGAAACGTCAGTGTTATCCCAAGTGTAGTCTACGTCTTAACCCTCTGAGCGTTTGCCACGTGGCACGGTTTTTTTATAACCGTGCCACGGGCAATCACGGCGGAGCACAATGTGCTCCGCCACGATTCTCAGCTCAGGGTAGTAAACATAAGCCCGGCGTCACTGGAGACGCCGGACTTATGCTGAAGAAAGGCGACGCCCCTCCAGTTTGACGGAGGTCTATGGCGCCGCCTACCCCCGCCCCCTTCGCGTCACCGGTGATGCGATCGGGGGCGGACCCGGAAGCATCGGCATACATGCCGATGCTCCCGACCGCCGTCAGACGGCGAGACCTCGGACGCTCCTCCGGCTAACTGGGGCTGAGTTTCATGATGCATGAAACTCAGCCCGAGTTAATTTGGGGAGAACGCTCAGAAGGTTAAAGCCCTTTAAGGTATAAAGCATATTCAAAAACAGTTTTGCACATTACACATATTCATTTGTTTTTTTTAACAAAGCTTTAAAAATGCGTGAAGCAGGGTCTTAAAAAGAAAAAGAAAACACATACACGAATGCTGTTTTTAAAACCGCAACGCATGCAGTGTGCATCGTAATGTTGGCCTTCAAAAGAGAATTTTTTTCTCATTCACGATTTCGAGTTAATTGGAAAGCCCCTGAACATGGTAATAACACCAAACTTGCTGGAGATGTACAGAAGGGTTGGAGGTATATTACAAAAAAAAAAGGATGTCTCTAGCACAAATTGTTTTTGCACAAATTAAGTTCAAAGTCAAAATTTAGAAAATCTGAATTTCCACTTTGTTTTGAAATGTAATTTATGTGAAAACTACATGTTTTTTCCCCCAAATGTTTCCACAACCCTTCTCTACATCTCAAGCAATTTTGATGATACCATTTTCAGAGGCTTTGCAATTGGCTCGCAAAGTTAGCAAGTCGCAAAAAATTTGACCATCTCTAGTCTTCAATGGGAAAATGTAAAAATGCGACGCAGAATGTATAGTGTGGAAGGGCTCTAAGAATAAAGCCTGGCATACACATGGCAATTAGCGGCGGATTTTGCCGCTGACCGACGGGCGTGCACACTTGTGACGTCGGTCGGCTGCCAATTGGCGTGTGTATGACAGATCCCTGTTGCCCCACAGCTCGGCCGGCCAGAGAACGGACATGTCTGATGTTCTCTGGCTGATGTCATTAACTTCAATGAAGACGTCGGTACACAAAGGGTGCCCGCCGATTAAAGTCAGCCCGGGAATGCAGCGTGATGACGTCGTCACGCTGCATTCCAGAGCTCATCGGAGCTCATCTGTGGGTGTATGCCAGGCTTAAGATTCATGTGCTGAAATACAGTTGTTTTCCTTCCACTAAACGGGTCACTTGTCCTTTTAGTTGGTTTTGATCTCACTCATTGCCAGGATATCTGATTTACCTGTGAGGCTGTAAACGTAGGCTGGCAAAAATATTTGGTTTTGGATAGTTGAGGCTTTTTCCTTTTGACTCTACCATGCACGTTACTGTTTAGCAGTTGATATTTGCCAAGGGATTAGAGATCTTTTATTCCATAAGTTGGCATAGACTAGAGATGCTCCGATCAGCATTTTTGGGGCCGATTACCGATCACCAAGATCATGAT
>CM070040.1:57571347-57581876 GCA_036250615.1 Ptychadena robeensis | reverse complement strand
AGCCGTTTGTTCCATATTTCTGGAGGTGGGATGTCCCATGTTTGACTGTTGGCTGGTGTTTCTGCTGATCTCGACTCTGGGCTGATGGCTCCCTTGTTATAATGGTTTTTGTTTGTGTTAAGGTTGGTTGCTGACGGTTTTTTTGTTTTTATTTATGTATTGTTTGTTTGCTGTTCTGTTTACAGTTGTGAAAAATTTTCAATAAAATTTAATATTTAAAAAAAAATTTGATTGAGTACAATGGACCAGAAGTGATTGAAATCTATCAAAAAAAGATTGGACATGTTGGTAAATTTTAGTTGATCGATTTACGTTTGTACTATGGAGCGCATGTGTAATACGTACCATAATGGTAGTACGGTCAACTGATGTTTGGCAATCAGTTGATGCTCGAATCGCACTCTTCGATGGAGCAAAAAGTTTACCAATGTATGGCTAGCTTCAAGCGGTTTTAAACACAAATGAAGAAAACACACATACATTCAATAGATACAATAGTCACCTGTCAGCAGTTCAGATGCTGGAAAACTGCTACACAAAAACCCACAACATACTTGCCTTCTTTACTTTCAATTCTGCCCCCCTCCTCCCCCTCCTGTCTCTTCTCTGTTGAAGCTGTAGAGCTCCTGGGAGGGTGGAGGTGCTGACGAGTTCTCGCCTGGGAGAGATGTCCCAGACCACATTTTGGCTGCTTAGGCGCTACTTAAGGCAGTGGGGAGGGGTGCACTCGGAACAATTTTTTTTTAATTGAGGATCTCCGCAATATCGTCTGAGATGCAGCCGATCCTGCCGAGTGACCTCCCAGGCTGCCCCATGAACATTAGGTGATAATATCTCAAAACGGTCTGACCAATGATTAACTGTTTGTAATAGTGTTTTCTGGAGTTTGAGCGTAACACGTTTTTTTCTTTTCCAGGGCACAAAACTATGGATCATTATGGAGTATTTAGGAGGCGGCTCTGCACTAGACTTGGTGAGTCTACACTTAGAGAACACCAGAAAGTTTCTTAATTTGTCATTTTTTTTATGCGCAACCTTTTCAAAGAAACCCGAAGCAACTTGCCAAACTCTTCCACTATTGCCAGTGATTATGTAAAGAATGATATTTTAAGAAACCAATTTGGTTTTTCGGTTTCCATTCTGGTCCCTTTACTGTTGGCGTAGACAGCCTGTATCTCAATGTATAAGGGCCCTTTCACACTATATGCGTATTTTAAAGTCATGCCTTTCTGCATATATACTAAAACGCATGCGTTTTTTTTCATATTACATTTGCATTTTTTAACCAATCAATGAAAAATTGATGAAATTTCTTTTTTTTAAAAAAATGCATACAGCAGGGCGCTTTAAAAAAAAAAAAAAAAAAAAAAACGCAAGCGGAAACGCTGAATTGTTAAAACGCAACTCATGCAGTGTGAATGGGAACATTGGTTGTCTATGTAAAAAAAGTGTGTGGTAAAACACAAGTGTTTTTAAAACGCAACGCATATAGTGTGAAAGGGCCCTCAATGTGAAATACATGCCTGTCAAGCCTCCTGGTTTGGTTTATCACTATGTTTGTAAGTTGTAGAGCAGTCTCTGTACTATTAGACTGGTAGGGCTCCTCTGTTTCCAGCCGCCTTCTGTGTTTATAGCACGAAGGCTTAAACTGGAGAAACTTGGCTGCGCAGATAACGCAGCTGACACCTATATGAACGCAGCATATGTTTGTTTATAGGAAAATACATATGTTGGGAATGAGTCACGTTGTTTCCTCGGCTAATAGCTTTCCTGGTCTGTGAACAAAAATGCTAAGTAGCTTAAACATGACACAAAGCAGCTTTTCAGCAGCTTCTGCTTTCCATACCTAAGAAGTCCTAGAACATAAAGTAGGCTTGTCCGGGTGGAAGACGGCGTTATGCGTTTGTTCCAGTAAGGCTTTGCCAGTTAGGCTGGAAAGGAAGCTCGGTGAGGTTTATAGTTTGTTTGCAGGGTGTCTATTTCCAGGGGTTGGGCCAACCTTACCTGTGAGTAATAAAGAGGCTCTTTCACGCCCCGACTCTCTCCAGTATGTGTAAAGTTTTTCTTCTTAAAAGGCCGTAGCCGTCATTTCCTGGCGCACAGGGCTTTGGTGTATCCAGGTCTTCAATAAACACAAGCCTCCTTTATACATGTTCATACAAGCCCGGGGAAACGCAGACAAGTCGTTTTATGTATAACAGAAGATAATTGCTGGGGATACGTTTCCAAGCATGCTTTGCCATCTTCTGTAGTTAAAGTAAAATTGTGATCCACATGAAATGTTTAGTTTAGGTTGTTCCCTTGGTAAGCTTTAAGTACATTTCAGTCTTAGTTATTGATTTCATTTACATGGGGAGAGCTGCATTCTATGTTCACTAATCTTCCTTCTTGTGGGTATCCCTCCTGTTGGTTCTTTCCTGTGTTTTTATTATAGGTGAAGATCTGACATTCAATAGACAAAATACATTAATCTGTGGTTTTTAGGACATGTACGTCTTTTTTATTTTGTGAAATATATGTTTTTATTGAAACAAACAGTAAAATACATACAACGTACATCTTAGTGGGCCTCAGTAGGTAACATGTCAAATACACATAAAGGCACATTTTTAGAACATCAGTAATAGAGATGTCAAATCGAACAGTGGCAATAAGATATGTTCACAGCACACACATGGAAATCAGCCCCCAGAGTATAAAAGGCAACAAGTACGTTAACACAAGATAATTCCCCAACGGGGTCAACATCCTCAAACCAAGAAAATTAAAAAACAAAAACCAACCTACACTAAGGGGGAGAGGTGAAGAGCAAGAGGGGAAACCGGTAGGGGGGGGGGGGGAAATGCACAAGACACTGACACACATGGGGGGGATGCCCAAGCAGCACCCACCCAGACTACAGGAGTGTGTGAAACGCAGGGGTGGTCCTGAAATATAGCCACAGGTCCCACGTCTTGTTAAAGACCTCCAGTCTATCATCAACGTCTGTTATTTTGAATGCGGTTCAAAGAAAATAGTTCCCCTCCATTTAAAAAAAAAAAATGTTTTTATGCTTTTGTATTTTTAATTGTTTTTGACGATTACACTCGGAGCAGATTAAAACTCTAAAAAAATAAACCTTACTCTCTACATCGGGTCTTCGGACAGCGACCGCAAAAAATAAATCTCTTTTCCTGGCTGCTCGCGCCGCCATGCCTGGAGTGTCTGGTCCTCCTGGCTTCAAGATGGAGGAGCAAGACTCTCTTCCCGTCTCGCTCCATCCACAAATCCCGGTCTGAATCAGGCTTCACCTCTCCGCGTCACCCGATTCAGATGCTTTGGGCGAATGGGGACATAGCAAAGTAGATGTCAGAAATTATGTCTAACTTACAATGTTCCCTTGGGGTCGCTGTGGTGCGACATCACAGGGCAGGTGGAGCGGCGCAGAATTTTTTAAGATCTACCTGGCAAGTACAAGCCATGTCTCCATTGGGCATAGACGTGTCCGTGTGACACATTCATGGCATACCTGTTGAGGTTTGCCTTTCCAAATATGAGAGAGATTTCGGGAAGTGAAGTCACAGGTCTGACTAGACATTTCCAGGATAAATACTAATTTGGGATGTGGGTGGGACAGGGATGGAAATGGTAGTTTCCGTGCTAAAACCTGAAACTTGACATGTATCGTCCATGGTGCCAAAATGGAGGACAGGGCCATGTTTTGCTCTTGTTCAGCTTTTAACACACCTCTTTAGTCTAACAGACGTAAATTGTACATGTCATTTGACACATCCATAGATTTGGGCGGCGTCTGCGCCGTGCCAAAATCCCTGTCATAACAGCTGCCATTGTTAAGTTACTGGCCCCTGGAGGTGGTTCTTGCAGGGAGAGCGCGGAAACCTGAAGAACTGTATTCAGGCGTGTTGTGGTATATTATGTTTTTATTATTCTAGAGGTATGTGTACAGTTAGACTCCTAAACCAGCACTGCAGAGGTATAAAGTCCAACAATCTATGTATTTATTAACTGTGCTGGTCCTCTAAGAACTACTCTCTTCCTGTTGAACATATGCTTACAGTTACAGGGGAATATTTTCCATGTGACTGCACAGAGGGGTCATTTCACCCAATAAGTAAGTGTAAGCAGTGCTTCCAGTAAATAATATACAAATTCAGGTTTAAAAACAATATTTGGCAAATACTACTTTTACATGGAACAGCCAGGGAGCCACAACATAGTGGCTGAAGAGCCGTGCTTTGCATATGCCTTATCTGGTTCAAATTGCTTTAACTCAGGGGTTGGGGGGCGCTGGCCCTCATTCTTAACATGTGTTGGAAGAGGGAGGGAGGGACTCCATAATGATCCTAAATGGAAAAGGGGGGCACTGTGAGGAAAGTTTGGGAACCACTGCTTTAACTGATGTGATTGCAGCTCCATTTTTAGATTCCTGCAGGCAGTCGCCTTAAATTGAAAAGTATGTTATGTCCCTCTGAGACCACTTTTGAAATGTTTAGGTAATGAACTTGAGTTGTAACTGTATGAACTTTTGGCCACTTATTTAATTAGTAGTAGCTATGTGCTATGGTATAATCCCCAAAATGTCAGATAACGTTCAGAGTTTGCTAGTTAAAATGTTGTGAAACGTCAGCAGTCGTCTCTAGTTGCCAGTTGTTTGTCTTTTGAATCAAAACCCAATTGGTCCCTGTCACCAAGCCCCCACCAACAGCAATCAGTATCCTTGACACGTCTTCACAGTCGCAGTCCCAGCCACTGGGAGCCCTCGGACTGCCTTCCAACAGGCCAAATGAAGCCCGATTTGGTTTCGGGGATGTGAAATGCAATACACGATGCATCTCCATGCATCTCGGTATTGTATATCTCTTCGGTAAATCACTGCCACCAGTCTGGAAAATGAGCCCGACGTCTCCTAACTAAACTATCCCTGTGGAAGAAAAAGTTAACTTCAACATAAAAAGCTAGAAATGGCCATATTTATCACTAGGTAGCGTCTCTCTCCAGTACTTAGATCTTTGTGGGTCTTCAGAACAGATGCAGACTGCAACTGATTCAAAATCATTTATTTAAAAGATAAAATCGGGCATAAAACTATTAAGAAAAAAGGTAACAAAAACTAACAAGGAACAGATATTTTTCAATAGTAAACATAAACGGGGTAAAACCGAAAAATAGAACTTGTCTGAGGAGTCAAAGAGTTTACTGGTGAAGGGACCTTAGCTTACCAATATGCGTTTTTTCATTCCTATGGAGACCACCTCTGTCTGGCGAGTTACCAATATCCCCCATGTATGGAAATATGATTTTATAGGTAATCTCTCCCAGCCATTAATGTACAGTTGATCAGGGGTCAAATTTTACTTTGTGTACCCTGCAATGAACTCCTCTTCTCCTCCCTTTCCACCAGAACTATAGCTTTATTTGGGGGGTGCAATAAAGTGGGGGTTATTTCCAATGCTTTTGGAGTAGGGTCTCTGAGCAGTTTACGACCCCCTAGATGTTTGACACAGGTGGGTGCACCAGGCCTGGGTAGGACATTACAGGAGTTCTACAAATGGTGTATTTACTATAAGGGGTCTGGTGAAAATGTAGGTGTGGCTTAGGGTTAAACGATATATATTGGCAAATACTCGCTTATCGTCCCAGTCCCTTTGGCTCACCCATGGCACACTGCTGACAGACACTCAAGGTAATCTTCTTATAAGTTGCATCATTAGAACCAGTTTACAATTCCGCTGACCATTTGGATAACTATGTCATTATTGTTGCCATGTCGATGATAGGGTGAAAATGCTTAGCAAAATTGCCCAATGAGATCAATGCCCCTTAACAGCGGCACGGACTGGTACCGGTAGCATAATATTTAATATGCTTCATGTCTTTGTGTATATTCATTCCATATCCGTTTTTCACTGCAATTTCACCTTACATTGTTTGGGAACCTTCAGATTTTTACAGTTGGTAAGCCATCTTCCCTTGGTCCTACACTTGTAATGATTGTAGGGTAACACAGTTTGACAAAACGTTATTCATTGAAAACCATCCCAATAAACAAGAACCACAAAGTTCTTGCTTCAACTGCTAGTGTTATGGTGCTGACATTATCTGTTTGGTCCGCAATAGCCTGTAAGTAGAACTATGTAGGTTTCCATCTGTTTGTAGTTTCTTTTGGCTGCCATTTCTCTTCCTGGCTGTGACCCATAAATTTTCTTTCATCTACGTGTGGTCCTTTTGATGAACGCCAGATGTGCCACCATGTTTGAAGGGAAACTCTTGAAAGGTCTGGATTTATCTGCACTCAGAAAATAAAATAAATTCACAGGACTCAAAGGTCTGTCTCAACACTTACTTTTATTGCCTCTTTCACCCCCCTGAACGGCAGATGTGGGATCTCTGAGCTCACTTTACTTTTGTTTCTTTTAGCTGCCAATTTCCCTGCCTCTGAGCAAGGGGACCTCAAACTTGCCGACTTTGGTGTTGCCGGGAAAAAAACAGCGGACGGATACGCAGATCAAAAGAACACATTTGTTAGGCCCTCCGTTTTGATGGGCAACCTGAAGTCTACAAACAATCTGCCTATGACTCCAAGGGTAAATAATAAACCTGTCCTTACTGGACAGTTTTACATTTCCTGTCATAATCTTCCATAATAAAACTTGAATCGTCATAATTTAACCTTCCTAGCTAGTATTCCTGACTGTAGCTCGGATAAATTTTTGATTGGTAACCCCCTGCTGGGATGCTCCGTGCCCTGCAGAGTCCCCTCAACTGTCGGGCATCTTTCTGGTTTCTTCTGCCTCGGAGATTGATACCGGGGAGTGGCTTTGCATAATGCCCGCTTTGTATTACAGATAGGCCCATCCCTGGCCTGGTCTTCACCTTAAGGGCCTCACATCAAACCAATTACCTTGTCACCGCTCGTATATTAATTGTACGGCTTTTGTCACAGTTTTTTTTTTGACTTGATTACCTGGGGGTTTAAGGATAAGCCACATGCTGAACATTTCCAAACAGGTAAAACAAGTATGCTTTTTAGCAATTTGAGTCTATCTGATATTTTTATCATGGGGGGACCCAGCCCTTTATATGATTGCAAAAGATTGTACATTATTTTACTTACCATTTGCACTTTCGACGCTATGAACTCCAGTCAAAACTCGAATAGAACTACCTATCAAGACGATGGGAATAAGAAACCTCATACTGTAGCAAAAGAGGTAATATTGAGGCTGATTGGTGCTTCCCTATGGTACTTGGTGTTTTTTAAATGGTTTGGTTATTAGGACGTGATTCTACTGCATAAAAGATTAATGTACATAGTCTCATATGTGCCGTACCAACATTCTCTGGATTCATTTCTATGTTCTCCATTCTGTAACCTCTGACTGCTAATATGAATTGGGATAGTGCTGGTGTCAGAACGCCTTCATTTTCATGTGTGCCTAGAATTGGGAGTTCTAGTGATGTCATGCCAGTAAGCTCCAACGTCAGGAGTTCACCCTAGGGTGTGTGACAATTAGGCAGTTTGGATAGTAACAAATTGGCCATTGCCGAATGGGTAGGTTTGGTGTCAGTTCAGAGCCAGTAGTGTCGTCTTTTACCATTCTGCAGTATAAACTCTATCAGCAGTAGAGATGCTCACAAAGTTTTACTCGCAAAACCCCGGAACGTGGTATCCTCAAATACCACGTTCAGTGGCCCCTTTCACACTAGCCGCCTTTGCTGTGCATTGCCACAATGCGCTCTGCTTCCTTTAATGCTATGAACCTGTGACAACAATATGCTACAGACGGGGACTGCAGGTGGTGAAAATAAGAGCGCCCTGCACATGCATTGTGTTCCACAGAGCTGATGTCTCCCATGCATGTATTATAGGAGAGTTCAATCGCATTGCATTGTTTTTGGTTAGGCACTATCCTCTGTTCTCCATGCTAAATATAAAATAAGGATTCTCCAACATCATTTGTTGTTTTTTTAATAAATAAATTTTCTTTAAATGCTGGCGATGACACCCTGGGTTTAGGGGGTTTTGGCAAGCCACCACAAAATGTGTCCTTATCCTAATCATCAGTAGAGATGGTCGAATTTTTTTCGTCTTGCCGATTTTTGTGAGCTGTTGCAAAGCCCCTGAACATGGTATCATCATAAAATGGGCTGGAGAATAGAGAAGGGTTTTGGGGACTTTTTGGGAAAAGCATACTCTCCAGCAATTGTTGCGATGCATCGGCCGCATTATGAAATTGCTTGATTGGTTAATGGTTTTAATTGAAATTCAACTTAACCTTGCCTGTTACATTCAGTCTCTTAGGTTGGGATATTTCAGACTTGGCGTTAGCATTCTCTGAAGGAGTGTGTTAGTACAGAGGTCCCTCAGGAACCATGGAAATTGATTATTACTGTCTTGCATCTTGGGCTAATTAATCATTTGAGCCTCCAGTTGTTTTTCTTTGTGGCTCTGGCTTCGCTCCTGTACACTTAAATTAGCTGCTTCAGTTTTGTTTACTTACTTGGCTCCAGAAAGATATTCCCTTGTAGTATAAGGTTTGTGATGTGTGTGGTTTGTTTGTGTGGTGTGTTAACAGAGAGTGAGCAAACCAAGGCGCTTTAGATCGGATTGGGCTCATTTTTTAGCTTTTTTCTCTTTGTCACTAGTTGAAAGTATTCCCCCACTCCACTTTGTCTCTGCAATTGTTCACATCATATTTCTTAGAGTGTGTCCAACATGTATTGCCTCTGGGAGGATGTTCAATCGTGTGATCAGGTACACTTTGTGTTAATTCTCATTGTGACAGAAACAGCAATCTCTAATTCATTCCCGATCGATCACTTCTCATTCACCATTCCTGTTCATTGAGACATTACCTTTGTAAGTGCAGGACATTTTAAAATATAGATCACCTTATCATCACAATCACCCCCAGCCAATCCACCACTTTTTTTCAAATCTAAGAGTCAAAAAATATGCCCACCCCCCTTGTATGGAACAATCAACTACAAAAAAACCTAAGTTTACAATGCTTTTTTATCCTGTCCTTCTGTCCCTATTATAAAAAATAACAATGAAGATCTCTAAACAATGTCTTCTTACGCTAGCCATACACTGTCTATATTTCCGTTCGATCCACCAAAAACGCACATATTTTTAACGTCGATCGAATGGGAAATTGATTCCTGCCCTCACTGGATACAATCGGACCACAAAATGAAGCAAAATCGACATAAAATCAATGGAGTAGTGATCGGACAGGTCGGTAAATTTCGGTTGATCGTACAAGTATCTCACAGGTTTTCTAGGTGTTTTGATCAATTCGTGTTGGATTGTACTATGGAGCATGTAAAGGAATCAATCAGTTTTTAATCGATCACACTGTGTGGTGGTACAACCGATCAATGTTAGACTTACTCGTAGATCAATCGTGCAAAAGTTGACCCCTGTATGGCTACCTTTACTCTATTCAAGGCTCAAATGCTGAAGTTCCATTTCTGTGTGTTAATCTGTCACAAAGTGAACACTTGTGATAAGGTTGTGATAGTGACAGCCATTCCCTGGTTTATGATGATTGATATCTCCATATTTAGTGATTTACCTAGTGAAAGCATTGCCATTGTGAACCTCTGATATAGCTGGCTCCTGGCATCTTCGCTCCCCTGCTTTCAGCGCCACCATCTGGTGAATCAGAGAATGCCACCCCTGGTTTTGTTTTCTGGTTACTTAATGAGCAATAAACACCGAAGACTATTGACCTGCTGAAAATGTGACGCTTCCTTACACTACATAACCGTAATGTGATTTCTGTTTTTCTCTCCCTAGGCTGATATTTGGTCATTGGGCATAACGGCGATCGAATTAGCAAAAGGTGAACCACCAAACTCCGATATGCATCCGATGAGGGTTCTGTTTCTCATCCCTAAAAACAACCCACCCACTTTAACGGGGGATTTTAACAAACCATTTAAAGAGTTTGTTGATGCCTGCCTCAATAAAGACCCCTCTTTTGTAAGTATTGTGTTTAGTAACCAGAAAGTGCATGACCGTATATACCAGATTCAGAATCTAGTGCTTGCTATGTGAGGCTTTTAGTATTTTTTATTTACTATAAATCTTAATCTGTGAAGTATGGAGTGGCTCGGCGAAATGTGTTTTGGCCAAAAGCTTGGAAATGTGATTTTAATTACCATATTTTCCGGCGTATAAGACGACCCCCAACTTTTCCAGTTAAAATATAGAGTTTGAGATATTCTCACCGTATAGGACTATATCTATTTAAATGCACACCACATAAAAAAATGTTATGTCTACTCTGACTTTCATCCCCCAGAAATCTAAAAATGTAATGTAGTGTAATACAATTGTGTATGAAGTGACATTTTTGTACAGCTATTTAATGTGTTCAATGTGTTTACTGTATCCCTGCAATAGCAATTTCAGCCACATTGCACAATGTCGCTAGTGAGCAGCACACTTGTCAGTAGCAGGCAGTTACTTTCACTTCACAGACATCGGGAAAGAGGAGGGGCTGAGGGGGATTCTAAAG
>CM070040.1:57550516-57565305 GCA_036250615.1 Ptychadena robeensis | reverse complement strand
GAAGGTATACATCACTGCTATGTAGTGCTGGGTCCCCCCTGATAGAATACATAGTGATTGAAAGGTTTACAAAGATCCTCATTTCATGGTTTTTGTAGAAGAAAGGTTGGTTGTACGGAAATTGTATGGTAAGGTGTATGGGGGGGGCTTTAGTAGTAGATCTGTCTGTGGTTCCGCTTCCTTTGAATAGTTGAGGGTTAGCATGGTTGCACTTTTACAGCAGCAGCACCCTGACAGCATACTGCTTTCTTACAATATGACCCGCAATACCAATATGCTTTGAGGTCCCTGTAATTGGTTGGTTTAAATCTCAAACTGACTTTGTTGTCTTTTCCTCCTCTTAGGTTTTCGGTCAGTGACTCCTAAGTATCATCCTCATTTTAAGACCATGACACTGCTGTATGAGAATGGCAGAGGGACACCCACCCAGTATACTCACCGCCTGGCCGTGCTTAGCGTTTTCAGCTCCTTGTGCCTTTCGGATCTTCACGATACACATCCATGTGACTTACGATCGACAGTTTGGAAAGAAAAGAACCTTTTTGTTTTCTATTTTTCATCCCTTTTTTTTTGTTTGTTAATTTTTTTTCTTTTTTTGTGATGGTGTAAATGGGTTTTTATATTTTCAGGAAATTATTTTGTAAAGGCTGAACTTTTACTACTTTAATCTTTGTTTAATCCTGTAAATGTTGTTTTTTTTTCATGTTTGGTAACCGTTGTTTAGGAAGACGCTGAAGCGGCTGTATGTGTTGCACTGTTCACTGACTGAATCTACTGGTGTATTTTTGTTTTGCTTGTGTATCATTTCCACCGTTACTTGGTGGATGAGCATGCGTGTGCGGTATGCAGCGGTTCTCTTCCACGAAGGCACATTGGAGCTGCTGTAGAGATAGCGTTTGCTTAGAACAAGTTCTTTGTATGGCCCTTTGAGTCCCAGTCAAAGATTTATTTAGCCACCATGGTTGTCTTATTCTGGTAAAAGCCCAATGGGAGGGCGGCTGAAGGGATCTGTCCAGCCTCAATGCCGGTGGGCAGACTCGCCAAAGGGCCTCTGTTGGAACCCAATGCTGAGATTGCTTTGCCGCAAATGTAAAAGATGGAAAGCTGGAAGGCCGTTTCTGTAAACCCGATCAGGAGGGTAGATCTGAGACCAGAGGACACGACTATTCCCTACAAGTAAAGAAGACATTGCCTCAAATGTTTTTTGTGATCTATAGTCATCACTCAGATTTCGGTTTTCATTGGCTAGTCCTGCAGGAAAGGAATGGCTGTGAGCAAGATGTTTCTTCAGCTTATGGGGGGGGATCCCATTTCCACAAGCCCATACTACCATGCAGCACAGGAAGCGTTTTATTTCCTGACGTTTGTCAGCTGCACAGAAAGTGGACATTTTGTGGTGCTTAACCTCCTGGGCTTTAACACAGTGAGTTTCTCAGCTAATAAAACTCACCCTGAGTTAACTAGGGTGAAACTCAACTGTCCACTAAAATCCACCGGCAATCGGTGTTACCCACTGATGCTTCCGCGCCACTGATGCTTCTGCGTCACTTTTTTCCAAATACACCTCTAGCATCATCGATGACGCCGGGTATGTGCACGGGACCTCATGGAGAGCGGAACATATTGCTTTTTTTTTTTTACTGCCCAGGAGGTTAAAGTATATTTCTACGTATTGAGAACACAAATGTAATATTTTGCACCTTGCCAGACCTTGACTATCGCATGCAAGTACACCAAAACATCTGATGATCCTGTTGGGAATAGCGTCATTGTAACTTGCTGCGCACTTCACTAAAATACCAAAGCTGGGGTCCTATCCATGGGGGAACGGGGGAGGGGGAGTTTAGTCTAAATCTGTTGATGTTGCTGTACTATAGGTGAGTAAAGTGCAGGGAGAGAGCTATCACCCCCTGAAATTGTAATTGTGTAGCTGGCAGGCCCACTAAGTATATATATGGGGGGGGGGGATAAAAATTTAACTAATTCAGCTGTCGCATGCAATGACCAATAAGCTGCAATATATCACGTATCCCTGAGTTTGGATGTAGGTAAATGACACTGAAAATGGAGTTTGTCTTTCTAGGGTACATTGGCTGTGTGAATGTAATCTTTGCCTGTTTCTACAGAAGAGAGAACCCGGTATATCTATATTCCTGTTTGAATGAAGCTATGATAATGGCTTCCTCCATTGGCTGTGAATGTCAAGTCCCCTCTAACAGACAACATATCGCCATACTGCACCAGATGAGCAGCTACATCCAGGGCCGTCATACACTATGGCACTGGTTCCCAAACTTTCCTTGCAGGGCCCCCTTTTCTATTTAGGAAAATTTTCAAAATGAGGGTCTGTGCCCCCCTAGAATACTATTGCCCAGTTTGGGAACCTCTTGCTGGAATAGATCCCCTTCAGACTCGAAGCCTTGAAATCCGGAACCCACGGTGGTGTCAGATGAATGGTGTCCGCCTCAGTCGCTGTTCAGATGTAAATCAGCCGGCATTACAGCAGCAATACTTGCTTGTCCGGAGAAGCCGATAGAAAGCAGCTTTGCTCCAATGTGACGTACGACTCTGCGATTGGTGGGGTCTTTGTGCATCTTCTGTGTAAGGCGAATGAAAGCAATACTTTTTATTTCATGTTAGACCAAGGAAGTTTTTTTTCCCCATTACCAGAACGTTACCTTTGTACATTGCAGCAATGGGATGTAGGGCTTTTTTTCTTGTTTTATGTGGAAAAGACAGGTTAAGACCATGCACGCCATGTGCTATAACAAGGAGAGATGGGGCTGTAAAGTGGACCTGTCATATTTCAGCAGACAGAAATTATGCAGCATATACCGTGTCATTGGCCACAGCAGATTTCCTTGGCTTGTTATGGAGACGAGGTAAGGTTTGGGTGAAGATCCTCTTTTTTTTTCTTCAGTAAGCATAGCAGCACCAGATGGATAAAGCTATGGAAGTACTCACTGGCACTGGGGTGTTACGGAGCTACCAGAAAACAGATGGGCTGCAATGTAGTATGCTACTTGTCAGGGTTAGGTTCATCTCTTGTTTTATTGCAGAATCTTTTGTTATGTCTGTTGTGCTACAATGTCAGCTCCTGCACATAGCTTAAGGTCCCCATACACAGATGGATTTTTAGTTTAATTCCCGAACAATCGATCACCATGCGCATTTGCCGTGATCTATTAGCAAATCAAATGCTGTTACCCATCGATCCCACTCTAAGAAAGCTTGAACAGGGAATCAACATGCAGTTAAATACCTGTTCACTTGCCATTACTTTGGAATGGAACCAGGGTCCCAATACAATGTATTGAACTGGAAACGATTGCGCAAGGTGATGCCCATGGATTCGCAGTTCAATAGACAAACATTAGAGCACAGCGTGGGGATGTCATTGTGAAGAATTCAGCATTCAGCGATCGAGTGGGTAACGACCTGTGAACCTTCCCCCAAGAGGGCATATTTACCTAGACCAAATTGCTGAGTGTAGGTAAGCCGCCCCCCCCCCTGGTGTGTCCATGTTCCTGCCACAGGTAAGATAGGAAGCAATGCTACAGCAGGGAGTTGTATATAGTACTTGAGTAAGGAGTCCACCACCCTTTTCAAACTGACGGATAACACATTGAGTTTGTGAAGAATATTAGTCTCTGCTACCAATTCCCAACAGGCTTTACCGATCATATGTCCTTGCTGTGCGGCAATGAGGAGGCTCAAACTAGAATTGCACCAGATAGAGGCCAAGCTTCAATGGTTAGTGGGGAGGGGGTAGTGTAGTCCTGTTCTTTCACACTACACGCTGTGGCTGCAAAACCACACTGCCGCATAGTTTGAAAAGCTACACAGATTTCCTATGGAAACTTGTACTCTGCAAATGCGCATTGTCGGGGTAAACGCGACGCCGCATGTGCCGTGTGAAAGGACCCGGAGTATATAGTGGGTATTGATTAGGTAAAGGTGTAACTGACCTCCTGCTAGCCATGGTGTGCTGCTGCGTTTATTGTTGGGTAGGTGGATCTTGCACTGGAAGATCTCCATATCAGAAACAAGCAAATGTCTGCAGATTTCTGTTTTCTAGAAGGTGACACGTCCGCGTTATTTATCACCAAATCGCTGCGTCAGTGTATAGACAATGGTTTACACCAGCATCCCCCCCCCCCCCTCCCCAGCATTCAATGCTCTTGTGTATTATATTCCATTGTTCCCGTTCTTTTCCACCCTTCTCCATCGGCACCATGATGTATTTATACTCCTGTGAAAGTGTATTTTAAGTCTGTATTTACCGTTTAATATACAGTTAACTAAGTTATAGAAATTGACACGATGAGACGATGTTTTGGCAGTAAAACATAGAAAAGAAACTCTTTCCAAACAGCCGGCGGAACTGTAAATGGTCGATAACTGTATTTATGGTACTGCTTGATGGGGTGTTGTTCCTCAGTTCATCCCATGTACATGTATGTATATATATATATATAAATAGTGCAAATGTTTGCTTCCGCATGTACTTTGTTCCTTTGCAGGTGGTGTAATTATAATATTATAATATGTGTTGATCTTGCTATATTATAATATTATGATGTTTCTGTGCATTTTTATCATTTGAGCCCTTAATAGATATATATATTTTCTTTCCTTTTTTAAACCTTTAGTCATTCTTATTGATTGGGCTCATTACCTATATGTGCCGGAGATGCTGGCCTCCATGGTATGGCCAGTCTCTCACACACCGAATGGACTCCAGCCTGTCTGCCAAATCTATATCGTGCAACAGTGTGCGAAGCTCACATTTTATCTGATTTGCCATTGCAGTTTTTAGGGTTTTCTATAAAAAAAAAAAAAAAGACATTCGTGTTTTAAAGGGACGCATCCGCCAGTATCTGATGCAAATGAGCATGCTGCAGTGTCCATTGACAGAGGTGGTTATTCGACCGGCAGCTTTGTGGACTGCTTTTGTGGTGAAGATCTGGTAGCACAATGTCTCAGCCACACTTTAGGCTTTTTTTTGCCAATGATGCCCATTGGGCTCTGTCCTGGATGGTCACCTATCAGCGTAGCTTGAGGTTTACTCTGAACTGATGCTGGGATTGGATAGCCTTGTCTAGTCATTGTTTCCATCATACTGAAGGTGTTGTGGGAGGCAGGCGCGCCCAAACGCACAATATCTTAAAATCAAGGTTGTATGCCCGTTATGTTAATGTGGAGCTATTGACAGAACTCCACATATTCCTAATTATTGGCTCATAGGTATGGTCATTCTAAAGCTTATCGGCCAATCATGAATCCTTAGTGTATTTTTTCTTATTGGTGTAAGCCAATGAGATTGCGCTTCATCACAGCTGGCCATACATGGCTTGATTCACCGGCGATCGACCGCAATGGAGTGAAGCAAGAAACAATGGCACAATGATTGTTCCATGGATCTATGTGCACCACTTTTGGTGCTCGATCCCTGGCTGATACTTTGGATACGTATCGAAGATCCCTATCCAAGGTAATGGCGATCGAACAGGGATTTACCAATGCTTGTGGGATAGAACGCTTAAGGTGGGCAGCATTCTCTTCCCAAACGATCATTTGCTGTGTACGTGCACGGTGGTAGATCATTCAAGTCAAGCCATGTATGAGGACCTTTTAATCTTGGTATTGTATGATCCCATTGTGTCTAAAATTACGAATGTGGGTGCCACTGCTTTTCTGATTGGCTGCCTCACTTGATAATCAGCTAATACAGCCAGTAAATTGATTAACATGAACTAAGGTCCTGTCTACACTTTGCAATATGAATGGATCAGCGACGCCCAGCCTATGGATAGCCTGTGGTTTATGGCACGCTAAGGGGGCATCACATGTCCGAAAAGTGATTGAAGCCAGAAAGACCCGACATGGGGGGTCCCCTGGTCTCTTTTCAGGCACCCGCCATATATTGACAGAATGGAGTGTTTGAGTCCCCCTCACATTGTGTGCAGGTGCCAGGATGGGGGGTGGCGTACGTGTGAATGCTGCCTAAGTTCTGCAATGGTAACGTTTTTACGCATCACTCTGACACATCCATTGACTTCCAATGGACTTGTAGAGAATCGCCGCTGGTGACCCAAGCGTTGCAGCATTGATAATGCGCAGTGTCACATTGTCATTGGTGCACCAGGGAATGTTGCAGGCTATGACACACACGTCATAACCCATTGCTTTGAATGGACCGCGTTTGACCTACTTGGCGTAGACCAGGCCTAAAACTCTGTTGGCTAACTAGAAGAGATCCAAATGGGCAGGTCTGTGTGTTTTCTGTGTGCTCGTTTGCCTCAATGATCACTTTTTATTAAACCCGCGTCTGGCAGAAGTAACACAGAAAGGGAAGCACGAGCCTGAAATACTGTTATGGTTAGAAAGAAAAAGAATTCTTCAGATTGCAGCATGCTTATTTCCACGACAGGATAGGTAGATGTCCCTCCCGAAAATCCAGCTTATAGGGGACAACTTGAAAACTAGTAACTGGCTAACGCCAAGGAGCAAGCAACATATTAGTGCTGCCTACACAATTTGAGTTCACTTTTAATTCTTTTTTTTTTTTTTCTGTTTTAAATTTTTTTTTTTTTTTTTGCGTTTTCTGCTCTCTAACAGAGACTCACTTCAAATTTATATCTTGAGAAAGTCTGAAAATAGTTTTTGAAAACAATGTTATGGTTAAAGAAAAAAATAATAAAATATTTTTATAAATATATAAGCAGTAAAAGTTGTAAATACCGTCACTCAGAAAGCTTTATAAGAATGAGAGAGAAAGAAAAAAAAAAAAAGAAAATGTAAAAAAAAAAAATGTTAAAAAAAAAGAAAACAAAAAAAAAACAGTGGTACCCTTATATCCTTCGTAGTCATTACTCTTGTAAATCTGTTAATAGAGTAAGCTTATTTCAATATTTCAGGGGATTTTAAATGGTTTAAGAATAAATATTTAAATTCTGATTTGTCGTCATGTTTTTCTTTCCTCGGACAGGAGTGGAGTCCACGTCCGTGTATGCAAAGTGTTTGATTTCCTAGTTGAGCCTCATATTCTGCTTCCTGGTGCGTTCTCTTATGAGGCCGGCTCGTCTTTAGCGCACCGTGGTGCCCAGATGCAACGTTTGTTATGGTGAAGGATGCTAGTGATTTGTGTGGTGAGAAATAACACGCCATTAGAAGTGTTACAACAGCTTTTATTTATACAAATCGTATATTCGGCATATTCACAAACCTTAATCGGAATAGACAGTGGTGCAATTTGATGTTCTCTTCAGCTATGCTTTACATCAATATTTCCATTCCCACCCCAAAAAACTGTCCCAGCTGGCAAAAACTTTTAACCTGGCCATACACCTTCAGATCTCTGTCAGATATTCTTTAGATCTCCTTTTGTTTTACCAAAACCATGTAATATGAGGGACTTTCTAAACAATCAAGTCTACCTGTGTTCAATCACAGAGGACCCAGCACTACATAGTTGTTGGTAGATCTAAAGGATATCTGACCGAGAAATCTAAAGGTGTATGGGCAGCTTTACTGCCATAGTGTGTCTATTGGCTCTGAGCACTCCCTGAGCTACTAGGTGCTGAGGAAAAACTTGTTGTTGTATCAGGTGCTGCCGCCAGCCCAGACAGTCTCTTTACACTTGCTCTATAGGACTTTTTTCTCCCTGATTTAGGGTGGTGCGCCTTTTTAGAGTGAAAAATACAGTAGATGCCAAAATCCATACATAAGTATATACATAAGCTATTGAAATGCAGACAGAAGCTGGGCCACTTGAGTATAACTGCTCCTGTGCTCCTGTATACACATTGCAGGCTAATGTCAGATTCCAGTATCATTGACCATCTCCAATGAACGAGATGCTGTAACACTGCCAGTCCTGAATAGATTGGGTAGAGTCATAGACAATGTGTTGTTAGTCAATTCCAATATTGCCTAAACCTTTTGGTTTAGGTCTCCTAGAATGACCCTGAACTTTCAGTTTACTGGTGAATGTGCATCTTGAAGTACACCTGTTTGGGTAGACAGGTGTTTTCCCCAAAAATAAATGTTCTATAAATTTAATCATAATACAGTATATGGCCTGTTTCATGTGAGCCTACTACCTAAACATGGTCTTTGAACTTACCATACCATTCTGGAGCCTGAGCCGTCTGTGGTGTTAAACTACCTGTTCTGTTGCCTTGGGGCTACCAGAGACCAACTTGGGTAACGCCAAGAGTTCTGCAGCATGGTAGCGTCATGGCCAATGCCAGGACTGGCCTCACACTGGTATTTGTTCTGTAAAGCTAGCCATACACGTGTCGGATTCCATGGCCAATTGATCACTCACCCAATTGATTCTGGCGATCTCAGCGGGAATGGGAGCTGCAATCAATCAATGTTGGTTCTCTGTCGGATCCAATTCTGAGCCCCCGATCAATTGGACGCGATCACTCGGACAAGGTGGTATGCAGCGATCGGATCCTCTTAAGTGGCTGATTGATTGCAGCTCCCATTCCCGCTGAGATCGCCGGAATCAATTGGGTGAGTGATCAATTGGCCATGGAATCCGACACATGTATGGCTAGCTTAAGACCTGAACATGAATGGTTCTGACAGGTACATGCCAAGAGGCACCCCTTTTTCTTGAACACAACCCCACCCTTGAAGAGCATGGTACTACTGAAGGCTAGGTTGATCTACCATTTGTGCTTTGGCCATGGCATGGACATTTAGTATAATCAGTCCTCTGCTCCAAGATTTTGTTAATATCCTTAAGTATAATAATGTTTTCTTTCTGCTTTGGGTTTCCTGCTTTCCCATGCCTGAACGTTCAGTGGAAACTCCTCTTCATCTTCCAGCTGGAGGCTTCCTGATGACAGTCTGACTCTAGCCATAGGATGCCGTATGTTTTTCCCAAAAACAGCATAGTAGTAAGGATTTATGATCTCCGATTCAGAGTCGCTGGATTCAGTACCACTGTAGACGTAACGTTCTGTCGTTTGTGGGCCTTTCTTTGAAGTTGATGGTGGAGGAGGAGGTGGTGGTAGAGGCGGAGGGGGAAGCGGTAATGGGATCAGCTTATGTGGCAAAGGGCTTCTTGAGACACTAGATGTCCTGCTTAAGATGGGATAAGGACCCAATGGTTTGAATTCTGACCCACGTGCAAACCATTCAGACTTCATATCCGAGTGACTCCAAGATCTCTTAGGATAGGAATCTTCAGAATCGTCCATACTGGTTGTTTGTACATCAGATTGGTTTACCATGTTGGCACTACCCTTGCAGCTAGTCCTGGGGTACACGGGTTGATGATACTCTGTTAGTCTTCTAGCACTTGGGCTGTGATCTGCTGGTTGTGCTGGGAAAAGCTTTGATTGACTAGTAAGCCTTATAATTTCTTCTACTACGGCTGATGCCTGTGGTGGTAATTGGGTTATTCCATCTGTATAGCAGTATCTGTTTGGTGGCCCCTTATTCGCATAGTGCCTTGTAAAGCTGGCGTCGGGGCCTATATCTGTATAGGATATCCTTGGCGAGGAAGGCAGAGCCTCTCTCATGCTACCTTCAGAAGAACTTTTGTGGTTTCCAGGGAAATGGTTACTTTCTTCATAACAGGACAAAGGTCTCCTCTGGATGCGTTGATGAGACGCATTACTTAGAAGATCACTGTAGCTGCAACCTGGGAACGAGGCGCTGCTCTCGGACTGCTGCAACGGCTCCATCTCCTGAGGTCGAAAGTGTTTCATCTCTGTATTGTAAAGTATTTCCACGGCGGAATTCCTTCTGTTCCTGTCCATAAGCGGATCCCAACCCACGCTGTTGACGCTTCGAGAACATGGTCTACTAGTGTATACCAAGCGTAAGTCATTGGGCTAATGAGAGAAAAAGAAAGACAATGAGAAGATTATGCTTTGTTACACAACTAAACATTTCTTTTCGTATTTCCTCCATTATATAACCTTATTTTTCTGGCAAGTATGAGGAGAGACACCAGGCCTCCAGCCGTTTGGTACAGGGGGCCTTCCTAGCCCGAGCCTGACCATTTAGGGGGGCAGCGTTGGCATGGCACCTATGTTCCCTGTCCTGACCGCTGCCTCTACACAGCTATCGGGATACGTGCATTCATTTATTCTTTCCAGGCGCCCCCTTGTGGCAGAAACCATTAATGAAGCTTTAAACCATAGAACAGAACGTACCAACACATAAGCTATAAAAACGATTGTGAGAAGCTCTGCAAAGTGCTGGAGACTCTTGCAGAGCTTCTCAATTCAAATCAATGATCAGAAGATGTGCTGCCTGATTAACGACTGATTACAATTTTCTGTTCTTTAAACAACGTCATTGACTTCAATTTAAAATTTACTGCAAGGTTGTCTTCTGGTCGCTATAAAATTCCATAAAACGTCCTTGCAACCACCAGTGTAAGGGCTCGTTTACACGGGCAGTTGTTAACCACGACCAATTAGCTCACCCGACCAGCAAATGTGACATGAGACGTCTGCTAGTTTTTGATCTTTTGCTTGATATACCTGTCACAGGGTCGTTCTCTAATTGACCCCTGAGCTCCAAAAATTTACCTAGTATGGGGCCCCAAAATTTAAGATGGTGGCACTGGGGAAAGAAAACTCAATTTATCAATGCTTTAGGTCTTACAGTTCTCTTGCACCTAGTATGTAAGCCAAGGTTAAGAAGACATTTTCTTAGCCTTATCCATTGTGAGCTAAGGAAGACGGTTCAGTGTCCTCTAGGTAACATCCCGCCAATGTTTAGTAGTAGTAGTAGGCTTTAGGAAGGTCATACTTCTCACGTATTAAGTACTAAGTATATTAAGCATGTTCAAGTGCTCCAACCGCATATGAGTGTTTGGCTATGGAGTACCGTGCTAGAGGAAAAGATCATGTACCCCCAAATTGCCAGTCCTATCCCTACCATAAGTACTATTGAGCCTAGAGGACAGCGTTATCAACTACACAAAGAGGGTCATCTCAGAGGATTATTATGCCTTCCGTCTTTCCTGGACACACATCTCTTGAATAATAACAACAGACCTGTTTGAGTGTCTGGTAAATTCTGCTGTGAAGTGTGTGCATTTGGGTCCTGATGGGAATGGACCAGGCACTGGAACCCATAGGTTTAGCAGACCTTACGCTAGAATTGCACAAGCAATTAACGAGCTGCTGACCACAATGTGCAGACGCGTGTCAAAACCGACCAGCGCTCCCCATGGAAACCCAATGGGGTAGAAGTCCAAAAAGGGAATAGCGTCAGATAGAAAAGTGTCGGCTAAAACATAGGCAACCATTGTAATAAATACTGTCAACGCATCACCACTCACAATTGTATTATGATGAAATCAAATATTGAATCCAACATTAGATTAACAGAAGAAAAAAACAAAAATACACTGTGGACAGTCAATTTTCCAAAGCAAAATAAGCTGATACACTTTTATAAATCCTACAAATAACATCTACAGCTAACTTGTACATTGCTGGATGACTAGAATGTGTAGATTAACCCCCCCCTGGCGGTATTCCAGAGTGTGGCTGGGGGTAGATTTCCATTGCAAGAAAATCACAGTCCTAGGTGGCCAACATCCCAAATAATATATTTAAAAAAACTGAGGGGAGATGAGATCCAAAATGGTCCCGTCTCCTCCCGTTAGATTCCCCCTGGGGGAGCCCCAGGAGCAAGGGGACTTTAACGGCCAAGAAAGTTTCAAAGGTAATATCAATTCTCACAGAGTAAATAACAAATTTAATAAACATATCACATGATTAAAAACAAGACCAGTATCCCAGATTGATCAAGATTGCAATGAACATAGGATTTCAACGTGATATTCCAGGTATTAATATGATTACAAAGATAGAATATGTACAAAAAGGTTAATATAGCACAACAGAAGGTTAAGATAAGGTTCCTGACACAGTCAGGACTTGCCCCAACGCGCGTTTCATGTGGTAACTTCATCATCTTTCCATTACTAACATTGATGTATATTATTCATATTATATGGTTTAATAACTCTATACCACCATAGATAAGACAATAATTGTATCATCCAGACTTTAGCTTCAAACCAAGTCCGACACTAGTTCCAATGCTACTCCCAGCAATATAATGCTGTACAATATCCTACCTGCTTGGCCACTTCAGTGAGGAGGTCCGGAGAGGATCTGCACTGCCTTTCATGAAGATTTGCCTTTAAATGTTTCCTGAAATGACAAGAAATAGATAAACATTTCCAGAATGCTGGTCAGAGTATTTCATATTAAAGATGAACACTTACCTTTCAAACGGGAGATTCTTTGCTTTTCCTTTGGTCCAGGAATCAAACAGTTGTCTTTGGGTTCTTCCACTAATTAAACCACAAATACAACAATTAGTTTTTACATAACTGTCGCAGCCAACTCACAAGTAGAGAGAGTTCCTGAAATGGAATTGTCCCTGAACAAGGCCTTCTCACCAAAATTGATGTAGGCCAGTAATAAGAAATTATACCGTATTTTTTGGACTATAAGACGCATTTTAGAGCAGGAAAAATAGAAAAAAATTGAAATGTTCTAATCCGTTGTGCAAAAAATTTCCTGCAGTACCCAGTTTCAGCCACAAAAATGGTGTCACTAGAGAGCACACTTCGGGCAGAAGGGGAGGGGCGGGGGATTCTGCACTGTTCGTCTACCTTCTAGCCAGCGTGTGAGCTGCACGGTGAAAGCAGTAACAGGCAGACATACATGGAAGCTGTTGGCTGGCAGCTTCCATGTATGTCTCTCTGCTGTACTGCTTCTATCCGCAGCGCTCTGCTGGTAGAAACAGTACAGAACAGATGAGGGATCTAGCAGCATCTGCAGCAGCATCTCTCATCTGACAGCATGGGAAGCCAAGGCGCGACCACCCACGGCTTAGCATTTGGACCAAAAGACGCAGGCACTATTTCCCCCACGATTTTGGGGGTGAAAAAGTGTGTTTTATGGTCCGAAAAAAACGGTTATAAAAATTCTGTTACAGCAAATGGTGAGGGCAATGTCATTTGTTTTTTTACCAAGCTTGTAATATTCAAGTTTTATATATTTGTTTCCTTACCTGTACCTGAAGTTGGAACCCTTGCTACACAGGAAAGGCTTTGGTTTGCCCTTTGGCTCTTCCGACAAACGGAAGAAGGCGTGATACTCCACGCAGGTTTTCCAGAAGGCTTTACAGGCATCCCGGGTGACCATGGTGAACTCCAGAGTGTCCTTACATAATGTCTGCAAAGTGAGATATGATTGTCACACTGTGAGGATACTGAAGATGGGATTTTATTAGGTAACCCAGTTTTCTATAAACATGGTTTGGTTGGGAGAACTAAACCCAGGTGGCCAAACCCTACGGACTTTCAAGGTGACTATTCAAACAATAGAGTTCCAGTCGGAGGAATGAGGTTTACAATTTAATTATCACGTTGGCACATACATAAAATATTATGTAGAATAAAAGCAACTCAATCATGTCAACACGTCAGTCTGGACAGACTGACGTGTTGACATAACTGAGTTGCTTTAGTTCTCCCAACCAAACCATGTTTATTCTATAATTGGATGTGGTGATTAGACTGCCAGTTCCAGGTTTTCCCCCCTATATTCCAGCTTTCTATATATTGCAAATTAGTGGTTTTACAAAATGTCAGTGTTGTATTATGCGAGTAATGGATGTTTGGAGGTTTGCCTTGCACTGTATGGCTTTTAGAAGATTCTGGACCATTACAGTGGTGCTACTGTACATGTATATACAAAATACTTCCTGATTTAACCTGTTGAGCGGTTGTCCCAAGTTAGTTCGGGGTGAGTTTGTTTACTAACAATACTCACCCCCAGCTACCCTTGGGCATACTTACCTGTCCGGGGGAGCAGCATCCCTCTGTGTAGGCGCCCCTGCCATTCTTTACGGATCTCTCTCTTCATCTCATTCTTGGTATTGTTGATGCTGGGAATGTGTAGGGGGGAGGGCAGAGAATTGCAGCAGATTGCCTGTGTAGTAATTTTGCTATCAACGATATGCCCAGAGGGTTAAAGAGGTCACATCCCCCAGGCAGAGCAGAGGTTGAAAACACAAAAATATACAGAGGTTAAGTCTTCTAAAGCTAGTGATGCTTCCCTTCAATGTCACCCTCCAATATGCTCCTGGCACAAGGGGACTTGAGAAGGTAGATATCAACAGTACCTTCTACATCCTTTCACCTGGCAGCCGCGACACTGGAGGGGAAGAGCATTACCAGCTGTAGATCTGGTTTGGTGTAGGGACAGTGACCGGAAGAGTCTTGCTCCACCATCCTCGAGATTTGAGGACTGGACCCTGGAAGTATAGTGGCATGGGCACGAGGAAAAGGGTAAGGCAAGTATATGTTTCTTACGGTTGCCCAGATGAAGAAATTATGTATGTGTGGGTTTTCCTGTTTTCAGTACAGAACCGCTTTATCATAACTTAAATCATATGAGCGCTGCTTACATCAATATGAGGATGAAGCTTGATCAGGAAATTTTTCCTTTTGAAGCTCAGCTTTCTGATAGTTGCCCAGTTGAAGGTATTTATCTTCGTATTTCCCTAGAAAAAAAAATAAAAAAGAGTAACAAAAACTTAAAGTGACAGAGTTATATGAGTGCTAGAACATGAAAGATACACATTCTATAGCTGTCCCTTAGCCTAGGTCTACCGCTGCTATTCATTAAAGAAAAAACATTTACACCTGAACCCCCTCCCCCCCAAAAAAAACACCTTTGCAGTGGGGTTTGCACTTATAGGGAAATGTCTAAAGCCGGGTACAG
>CM070040.1:57527864-57548172 GCA_036250615.1 Ptychadena robeensis | reverse complement strand
AAAGTCATCTAGGTGAAAAAGTAGACCATCGAGTACTCAGACACTATTTTGCTGAAAGACATGGAAGTGGAGTGTGTTTCTCCAGTAGAGCACAAACCAGTGCAAAGGGCATTTACCCAGGAACATGGTAACTGGGTAGCAGAGATGGAGAGGGGGGGGAGGTGATGCCATCAGTGCTTTCACATGTGAAACAGGTAGTTCCGAGCCTACAGACATCTTGACATAAAATAAAAGGCTATTACTCCTCTCTGGAGTGCGGTGAAGGGTTCATGATATAGGTTCCCTGTTTAATGGAAACTAGTGATGAAGCCGCATAGGCAATATTTGAATTGCGATATTCACGAATATTTCATATCATTATTGATTCTATATTGGTGAATATTCTCCAATTTGAGTGTATATACTGTATATATTCGCAATAATAATCGCCAATGTGATTACATTAAAATGATGGTCACATGTGGTTTATTCATATTGCCCGTGTTGAAGTGTCACTTCTGCGTTCAGATATCGGTGGACCTTCCTGAACGATCAGGTAAAGTGTAATTACCCTCCATTCCTATTTTCCCACCCTGCTTGTGCGAATGATGTGCAGGGACGAGGCTAGGAGGGAGAGTTATGCATAAAGTCCCCCATATGCCTTAAGCTGCCCATGTAACGGCCAGATTATCCCTCGATAGATGAGCATCATATCACGCTGCAGACGCACCATAGAGGATACCAATGGAATCGATCGTGATTTACGGCAAGTCCGATTTACCCTGTTTTCGAGGAGATGATTAATCCAGCATAAAATAGATATGCACCAGATAGATATGCACTAAATAGTTGACCGTGAGGGCGTCCATCGATTAGCAACACATATCTATGCATGTATGGGCACCTTTACCACCTAACATACAGTTTCTGTACAATCAACTTTTCTTCTACCCAAACCAGTAATATGAGGAGCTAGCTTCTATACTTCAATCACTTTGAATTATTATCAGGGAGGACCTGGCCATAATGCAGTGATATAAAACTTCCAATCATTAGTATTCTATCAGGGAGGACCCGGCCATTACATAGCAGGATATATACCTTCCAATCACAACAGTATTAGATCAGGGAGGAACCGGCACTACATTAGCAAGTGAATATAACTTCCAATCAATATGTGATTCTTCAGGAGGACTGGCACTACATAGCAGTGATATATAAATTCCAATCACTGTGTATTATATCAGGGAGGAACCGGCATCCATAGAAAGTGATATATACATTACATACAATATGTATTCTATCAGGGAGGACAAAGGAATACCATAGAAGTGGATTAGCATACATAAAATAAAGTGTATTATAGAAGGGAGGGTAGGGGGGGGGGGGGGAGGGGGGGGGTGGGTGGGGGAGAGTGGGGGGGGGGTGGGGATGGGGGGGGGGGTCGGTGGGGGGGGGGAGGGGGGGGGGGTAGAGGGGGGCGGGGTGGGGGGGGGGTGGTGGGGTGGGTGGGGTGGGGGGGGGGGGGGGGTGGAGGCGGGGGGGGAAGGGGGGGGGAGGGAGGGGGACATCTAAAAAAAACCCAAAAAAACAAAAACAAAAAAAAAAATAAAAAATAACCAAAAATAACAAAAACAAAAACAAAAACTAAAAACAAACAAACAAAAAAAAAAAAAAAAAAAAAAACAAAAAAAAACAAAAAATAAAAACCCACAAAAAAAACAAACAAAAAAACACAAACACACAAAAAACAACAAAAACAAAAAACAAAAAAAAAAAAAAAAAAAAACAATCAAAAAAAAAAAAAAAAAAATAACAAAAAACAAAAACAACAAAAAAAAAAAAACAAAAACAAAAAAAAAAAAAAAAAAAAAACAAAAAAACAACAACAAAAACCAGGCCCTACATAGCAGTGATATCACCTTCCAATCACTATGTATTCTATCATGGAGGACACAGCACTACATAGCGTGTGAATATACCTTCCAATCACTATGTATTCTATTCCAGGGGCAGGACCCAGACTAATTGCAGTAATATATACCTTCAATCACTATGGTTTATTCAGGAAGGACACACAAATAGCAGGGATAATACCTTCCAAACTCTATGGAATCTATTCAGGGAGGGAATCAGCGCTACATAGCAGTGATATTAACTTCCAATCACTACTGTATTTATCAGGGAGGACCGGCACTAATAGCAGGATATATACCTTGCATCACTATGTATTCATCAGGGAGGACCTGGGCACTAATAGCAGGATATATAAACTTTCCAAGCATATGTAGTCCAGCAGGGAGGAATCAGCGCTACATAGCAGTGAATATAACCTTCCACAACATATTGATTCTATCAGGGAGGACCCAGAACTACATAAGCAGTGATATCTACCTTCCCAATCACTATGTATTCATCAGGGAGGACCGGCACTTAACATAGCAGTGATTAATATACCTTCCAACCACATAGGAATTCTTCAGGGAGGACCCAGAAACTACATAGCAGTGATAATACCTTCCAATCATTGTATTCTATCAGGAGGACCCGGCACTACATAGCAGTGATATATACCTTTCCAATCCCTATGTTTCTATCAGGGAGACCCGGGGCACTACATCGCAGTGAGTATTACTTCCATCACTATGTGTTCCTCGGAGACCCGGCACTACTAGTTGGTGGTAGTTTTAATGGAAATTGTTATGGAGTGGCTAAAGAGTAATGGGCTTAACTCTCCTCCTAACCACCCAAGGGAAGTCCGAACACCAGGTTGTAGCATATGTAATTTTCCATACATTATTTCAGATTTCGACTATGCAACTTAATTATAGTGTTGAGCTTGAATATGTCAATATTCATCTCAGGATTCACCATTCTCATTCCCTGCATTGCTGGATCGCGACTTTTGCAACACTTGAAATATATATATATTTTTTACGTAGTAAATGATGGAATATTCTCCCAGTTGGAATTATCCGAGCTCCATTGCGTCATTTGATTGCATTGACATTTTGAGGTTTTTGGATCGCGCTTCAACCAGGTCTGAATTCATTGCGGGTTTCCACTAACTTATGAGAATTCAATATATTGCCTAGTCGCTGATCAATAACTTGATATTTCTGCAAACACTTTTAGTGTTAAAGCAAACTTTCTTTTTTTTTTTGTAGTATACCCTTAAACCTTCTGACAATCCTGCATGTTGTGATGTGATCCATGTCAGGGGCTTTGCAATCGAAATTTTATATAATAAAAAAAAAGAGATCTTAATGTGAACTTCGATTGTACATTGATATTTTGTTGAATATGAAGGTGGATGTGCGGAGCCCCTGGTAACAAGTGCAAGCGATCTTACATAATAAAGCGATGCGTTGTGTAGATGCTTCGTCCATAGGCAGAGGTGCGATCCTGAACAGGCAGCTGATGAAGAAGTTAGAGGCGAGCATGTGACACAACATATCTGCCACCCAGACGCTCTCCTCGCGCAGGCAGGTCACTGTCTCGCAGGATGCTGCAACTTTGAAAGGCCAGTTTATGGATTTGACTCTAAGAACTGACCTTGTTGGGATTTAAGGACAGCGATAACTTTTATTGCCAGCAAAATGATAGCAAATGGATTTTTAGTAGTGCAAGCTAGAAATCCCTCTCAGTCTACATTATGATACTATAAGGCACTTACTTTCCCCAGGGCAAGCACTGATTTGGTTATGGAATTGACAAGCCTCTCAATTAGGTCTGATTGCAATACAAATACGGCACTGTAAATTCAAATACTAACTCTATATTAAATATTAATATATATAAGGCAAGGAAACGTGGTGAACTGTGTGTATCTGATGATACTTGGTCATAGTTAGATATGATTGGAAAAGAAAAGGTGAACACTTCGTAGAGCTGATTCCATTTTTCACATTATTCGGACAGCCGATTATGTTAATACATTCAATACAAGTCTGTTATTAAAACTAATTACTGTGTGTTGGTTATTTAAATAGTACTTTCCAATATATGTTTTCTCCCCTAGTGTTTTATGTGCTTCACTAATGAAGTGTAAAAACATTTAAAGGTAGCCATACACAGGTACGATTTGTCACGTGTAGTGATTCGATGCCGATCGATGCGTGAACATGCGCAGAGTGATCGAGTGGTCAAAAAATCGAGTAGAAATCAACTGTGTATGGCTGCCTATTACACAGACTGCTTGTCCATTTTAGAATGTTATCTCACAATAGATTTATGGACATTCATTTATTAGTTCGCACATTGGTAATCGGTATGCTGTATTACAGGTATGAAGTGTGTATATGGAAGAGACGGGCTGTATGCTTACACCACATAGAGATCTATAGAAGTGGACATAGGAGTCAGGCCACACAAGCCTACTAGTCAAAGTATGTATTGTAGTTTATGTGTCCATAAAGCTTGGTGCATGGCAGCTATTCACGAGTATGAACAATTGCAGGCATTTCATCCATTGGTTAGGGGGAATTGTGCTGAGCATGAAAGGAGAGTGTGAGTTCATGTAGGATGAAAGGGAGAATGGCCCAGGGCATGAGGGGCCGGACTACTACACGACAGGACCCATGTCACAACAAGCCAATCAGTAATAGACAATATGGATCACTGGAGGTTTCGGGGATATGATGGTGCCAGCATCTGCTTGTGGAAGGTATTCATACTCTTAAACGGTGGGTTTAAACGTCACGATTTTTGTACAACCCAACGCAAATATCGGAATGAAAATAATGTCGGAACAAGATGGAAATCTATCAGATTTTTGGTTTTAAGGAAGTGAGTGATGTATTCTGTTGGCGTTCGTTGTGCTAGGCTCCAAATTCTATGAGGGCTTTCTCAGTGCTAACAGGTACAAGGGGATTACAGGCAGCAGTGTAGTGTTAGGTGATAGACGGTGCCAGCTCTGGGTATCGACTGTACAGGGGATTACAGCAGCAGTGTTTAGGTGATGGAGGGGCCATCTCTGGGTATCTTTGCTGTATAAGGGTTGCACGAGGCAGTGTTTCAATACACAGTGAATACCATTTTACGTATGAATGAAAGGTGCTGCAGTGTGTATAAAAGGGGGGGGTGTGTACAGACATTGTACACACTGTACACTGTTCTGCAGTGAGTCTACAGGTTGTGGACAGTGTGTGCAGTGAGTTTACACAACAACCACACCTGAACCATTTAATATGAAATAATGTATTTTGACTAGTGACACCACGTTGTTACGTTTCGTCACAAGCAAGTGTTTCGTTCGAAACGTTCTAATCGGACAGAAAATATAAACAACATCCTGGACGATATCAAACTGAAATTGTAAAAACACCCCAAAAGTTCATGTGGGCCCAGGAAAGACGCTCCACCGCCCTACTGCCGTTAAAAAATCAAGTCAAAAAATCTCGATTGGGAAATTAGGAGCTCGCGTTTTTTACACGACACACAACCCTAACGACCAGATGAAAGCTGACCAACAGTCCGTTCACCTTATGGACGATTATTTGTCAGATATCGGAAAAAAAATGTTTAAAACCATGGCCAAATGGACGTTTCAGATTTTTGTACAATAAACCAAAAAATAGTTCATTCGTCAATCTGTCGGCGAACAAAATCTTGGTGTAAACCCACCTTCGGTTTGACATGGGCATTTTTTATTCAGTTTTTAGTTTTCAGTTTTAAACAAAAATAACAGGGACCAGGGTAAAATCAGACCGATCACCAATATAGACTTGTAAAAAAGGTAGGCTGTGCTTAGGGCTCATAGGGACCATGTCTAGTTATACGAAAAGCAATGTCGGATAGCATAAAGTCAAAGTGTTGTTCCGCATCCCTATCCTCACAATTTCCCTTATTACAAACCTATAATACACATAATGAGGGGTTTAAAGCCCCCACCCCCCACCTTCCAATCAAACCCAGTTTGTTCTACCACAACAACCATGATTATATGAGGACCTTTCTATTTGTTCCAATCGCTATGTATTATTCAGAGGAGGGACCCGGCACTACATAGCGTCCTATATACCTTCCAATCACTATGTGTTCTCTCAGGGAGGACCCAGCACTACATAGAAGTGATATCACACCCCATTCCATCACTTGTATGTCTATCCGGGAGGACTGGCCATAGATAGCCAGCCTATATATACCTCCACACTCCACATGTTATTTCAGGGAGGGACCCCCCCCCCCCAGGGAACTACATTAGCAGTGAATATACCCAATTACCCAATCACTATTGTATTCCGCATCAGGGAGGAATCCCACCTCGCCACACATAGCAGTGATACCCTATACCTACATCACTATGTATGTTATCAGACAGGATCCACGCGCAACTTACTAGCGTAATAAAATACCTTCCAATCACTATGTGTTCTATCAGGGAGCGGACCCAGCACGACATAGCAGTGATATTAACTTCACACGACCCAATATGTACTTCATCAGGGAGGCATGGCACTAGATAGCAGTCGATACACAGCCACACCTTCCAATCACAATGACTTTGATCAGCGCCCCGCGAGGACCGGGCACTAATAGCAGTGATATATACCTTCCAATCATATGTATTCTATCAGGGGGGAACCCGGCACTACATAGCAGTGATATATACCTTCCAATCACTATGTATTTATCAGAGAGGGAGCGGCACTACATAGCAGTGATAATATACCTTCCAATCACTATGTATTCTAATAGGAGGACCTGGGCACTACAGAGCAGTGATATATACCTTCCATCACTAGTATTCTACCAAGGAGGACCCGGTGCACTAATAGCCATGATTATATACCTTCCAATCCACGTGTAGTCTATCAGGGGGGGACCCGGCACCTAAATAGCGGATTATTACATTCCAATCAAAAAAAAATCGCCTACAGTAACATGGACCGACAACAGGCGGTGCCTGATAAAATAGTTTTCAAAAGAGATTGCTGTATACAGACGTAATTACGTGACCGCTCTCGTGAGTGAGATAAACAGAAGGGAGAAGAATGCCATGGATGTGGTGAAGAGAGGAGGGCAGCTAAGGACACAAAGCACATCAGGTGGAGGTTTAGGTGCACTTTAACATGCTTATTGCGCTTCAACAATCTCTCCTACACAAGGTTATCTAATGTACTGTATATATCTGGCTTCTCATGGAACTGGCTGTTTCTCCACCTGGTTTCGCAGGTCATGCATTCTAGGAAGTTATTAACCCCCCTAGCGCACTGCTGAGGTACAGATTTCTGTACCAAAAGTGCATCATAGACTTGTAGGCCTGTAACTTCCCAAAGTCTGTCCATACAGGAGTCTGGTAGACATTGTGAATATAATAACATCTTCAGATGCTTTTTGAACAACTCACAATATCAGATAATGAAGATTTCAATAATTCACTGAATCAGGTAAATTAGCACTGCAACCACTAGATGGCGCTGCAGATTGCCAGGTTACATAGGAGAGCATGGGGGGGGGGGGAGCGCGTGATCCGTTCTCCTGCAGTTGCCTCATTAGATCGGAGACACATAGAGCAGTGAGTTTGCTCTCTTGTGGCTCCGATCTCTGCCTGACGAACACAGCTTGTCCATTGCAGGACTGACAGGTCAGAGCTGAGACCCTCAGGAATGGCAGGGGGGTTAATAAAACTTAATAACTTACACATGCCGCTGATAATACTTCAGGATCTTGTTGTCCAGATACTCTTGGTTCGGCAAGTATTGGTTCTGTTCCAGATGTTTCCTTGCAGTTTCCTCTTCATAATCTCCCAACTCGGCTATTAACAAAAAACAAAATGTCTTCCATTAGGACACATCTTGCATCTCTCTGGGGGACCACTATTTCTAGGACCGGGACTGTACAACATGAACATGGCTTACCCTGAAGGATGTAAGATGTCATTAAGGCACCGCTATTTTCATTACCAGATAACCTCCCAGACGCCAAATCTTTTTTCATTTGCAAAGCGAAGAGATACCTGGAAAAGTACAAATGTAGATGAACAATGTTTTACAGCTACACAAGTCCTACATATGGGACGACCAGAGGTTAGACCTCATTCTGCTGTTGCTTGCAAGACAAATCCATGGCAAGACATATCCATCTCATCAGTGCCATCTTACCAATTACCCACTTCAGTTATATCCATACCATACATAGGGTAACTGGTGTACAATAAATCATTCTACCATGACAATTTCTGTGCTCACTTTGTATACATTTTATTTGGTTCCTTTGGAGGATAAATACCCATCAAAGCTGAACACACAAATAAAAGATATACAAAGAGCATTACACACCACAACCAGGAAGATAACACCATGTACAGCAAATGGCCTACCCTCCTTCTATCAGCATCTTCCTTTCTCATTTACATGCAACATGAATGATTGGCACCTAGCCCTGTCTTTCCATTCTATTGCCAATAGTCTTGTATCTTTTATTATTGTGTAGAGTTTAGCTTTACAAGGGATATGAGCCTATACTATACACTAGGGCATTATTGAAACAGTCAACGTCAATCTCAGAGGCACAAGTCAGCCACCCCCTTAGAGGAGTCAAAAAGTTGTGACTGGAGACTGCATGCACGCTGCTCATAAGGCGCACTGAGGTAGAGGCACAAGTTTTTTTTCTTGTGCTTCTCCCTCTGTGTGTGAACCCAAGTGATGTGTATGCGGTCTCTGCCTTTGACTGATGGTGAGGGGAGGCGAAAAAATTATAAATACTAGTTATAATTATCTGCCTCTCTGCCAATACCACCAATCAGAGGCAGAGAGTGCACGCACACTGCCTGGGTTCACACACACAAGGAGAAGCACAGGATTATGTTTTAAATATCACCAATCACAAGCAATAAACAATTGTCTACTCAGCTGGTTAGGGGTTATTTACAGGTTTACTACAGGAAGGGTATTTACAGGCAATTACCCAAATGGTAGGGATGGGGCATATGCATAGGATGCTACAGTTCCAAAGAAGTGCCTAACCAGCCTGCTGAGTGTGGAAGGAGGTTAGCCGTAGCTTTCCCCAAGATGTGGTCAGTCCAGGATGGGGGGCTTGTTCCTGACGATAGGCCTCAACTCTATTCCGGTGACACACAGCAATCCTCACAGGGTGCAGGAGATGACAGAATGGCCCAGAACATTCTACAACAGGGTAATTTATCACCTAGGGCCAAGGAGTGGCCAGAACCAGTAACTGGGCAAATTAGAAATGATACACTAGAAGTGGGGAGGGCTTTAGCTTGACCTCTGGTAACACCACCCAGGTGCTTGGCGCACAATACATTTTACAAGAATATATACATTTTACAGACATTAACCATGTCATGGCCAGGCCTAGTTATTATACAAATTTGAGTTAATTTTCACTACACTGGGGCTGTCTATTTGATAAAGTCATTAAGTTATCAACTCCACTTTGGTGGCGGATGACTGCAAAATCTTGAGTCATTAATGCCCTTCAATACACATTAAAGTATTAACCTATTTAAGTGGCAAACACACAATAAAACAAGACATCATCTTCAGGACCCCTTCACATCCCTGCAGCATGTTATTGGATGTGTTTACATGTGTCGCATAAAGGCTGACTATATATTTTGACTATAGGAATGCATGTAGAATGCTCTTGCAATAATGTGAAAGAGCCTTACAAGTTAGAGGCACATTTCAAAATCACAAAATATTGTATTCCTTCCTACAATCCTAGCAGCTTACCAGTCCTCTAATGTAAGCAAACAGTGAGAGTTTCTAGGCTGAAAAACACTAGTAAAGCTTTTGTTGTCTTTGATGATGACGGTCATTCATATCAGAGGCATACAGAGTTCATAGCTTGCTTTACTGCTTGTTTAAATATTTTAACACTTTAATATTCACCCTACCGTCTCAGATGCACTTGAAGTTGGCCATTAAGTTTCAGTGCCGATCTGAACTGTATCTTCCTGACACTGACAATCATAGTGAATAATCAGAAATTATTTGAGTCTGTCCAAAACAGAGCATATTACCTAGTTAACTCGCCCCGCAGTTGCCCTGGGTCCACCGGGAAAAACTTCACCATAAATTTGAAAATAGTTTCCTTAGGATCTTAAAGGAAAAAAAACATTCTGTATTAGGAAGTATAACACTTGTATTACATGAAATCATACATCTACTAAATGAAATGGATGTTCTGGCCAGACGTGGATGGAGTAACAATATCATTCATTGCACATTTACACATTTCTCACTTACTTTTCACCTGTTTGGTTATGGGTTTCAGAAGTGCCAGCCACACCTGCAGAAACAGAAAGGATATTCTCTGGAGGAAATATATGTATATGTACCAGTCCCTGGTTCACTGACAGACAAGCAGGATTGTGAGCAGAGCGCCACATGCGCAAGAATGTGAATTGTGTCCAAGCAGTGACGAGAAATGAATGCAGCGAATGGGAGCGAAGTGCGCACATGTGATTTATGTCGGCGAGGATGGAAATTCTGCTGGAAAGTTGGAATCCCATGCATACAAATCGTAACGGGGCACATGTACAGACTGCCCACAAGAGAGAAGAGTGACGGTGGTCATGGGACGGAGGTATCAGAAATTGATACTACTAATGGCTACTCTGAAAGGACAGTCTTTTCCTCCCGTTCTCCTGTTGACAAATACATATGTTACTATGTGTACTATTTGATGATTGGGATTTTGCCAATTTTTACACAACTACTATATACTTCTATACAAATATTTTTGCACTATGGAGCCCCTGAAGAAGCGGATTACCGCGAAACACGTCAGGACACGTAATATGTATTGTTTTGAAATAAATGTTTGTATGATCATGTTACAGTGGAAATGTTGATATGGTATCACATTCATAAAATGTAAATAGTAAAAAAAATGTTAAAAATGTAATACCGCTTTTCTACAGTTGCTTTTAATAAATCAATAAAAGAATATTTACAATATTCGTGCCTTAAAAGTCCCCATGTCCCTATTTTGGGAGATAAAACTATTTTCTTTCGTATGTATTCCATAAACTTTTCATGTATCGGAACATTCTTCCTGTAAGTATGACCTATTACAGGATGTTAGTTATGGTATTCAGTCAAATGTATTCGTATAGTAGTATTAGTATTATGTAAATGTATAGAGTCACCCATGATAGATAGGCAACCCTCTCTAATAAGCAAAGTGGGCATGTCCTGTAGCAGTACATGACTATTAATGAATACTATGCTGTAACCATGATTGATTATTCTAGAGACAAAATATGCAGTAACAATGAATACTGCTCTGTACTAATCAAAGCTGGTGTTAAATATAATACACATAATAACTATATGCATGAGGCCCCCATACACCTTACAATCTTTCCATACAATTTCTGTACAATCCACTTTTCTTCTACCAAAACCATGTAATATGAGGACCTTTCTAACCCTTACAATCACTATGTATTCTATCAGGGAGGACCCGACACTACATAGTTGTTGGTAAAACTAAAGGAAATTGTATGGAGTCATCTAAAGCTGGGGGGGGGGGGGCTTTAGATTTTGCAAACATTTTCCTAAATCAGATTAATTCACCATAAAAATGGCATGGAGAGATGGACCACCCATGTCAGTCCTTATGCTTGTTTCCCTGCCTAAAGTACAGAACTAGCAGTATGTTTATGGTGTACACAGAGTCACTTAGAGGCTATAAAATAAATCTGATATAACAAAGAAGAAAGCAGCACTTACCAAGATGTTCTATGTAGGCTGCAGTCTAGTTAATCCAATTGCTGTAACTTAAACCAGCCACAAGATGGCGCTGTCACAGAAATATTCCAGCATTGTATACTAGAACAGTGGTGGGCAACTAAGTTGATATGGAGGGCCACATGTGCGGCCCTTGGCATCCCTAATGGGCCTCACATAACATTTTCAGTCTATGCTGACTTGTACAAGCAGGCATAGCTAGAAGACATTATTTTAAATTTTTAAATAACAAAACTTAATTTATCTTTAAATTATACTTCAAGGGAACAGTGTAGTATATAATGCACCTATGGTATGGTAAAGCCTCCTATGTCGTATGCCAGTGATAGCCAACTAAGTTGATATGGAGGGCCACAAGTGCAGCCCTCAGCATCACTGAAGGGCCGCACATAACATTATCAACCTATACTGCTTAGAAAGGTTATATGCCCATATTCTCAGGTTATGTGCGGCAATATGTATTATACAATCACCCCCTGTTCATTTGTGAAATAGAGGGAGCATAGGCACTCACCAGTCTGCTGATGCCCCACCAACACTAGAGGAGAGATGAGGGACTGATTGGCTTTTATGTACGCCCATCACGTAATTTTATCACTTCTCTTCCTCTTCCCACGCTAAGAAGTTCCCGGGCGAGGACCTGTCAGCGGGGGATTGGCGGACATGCTCCGGGGGCCACAGGTTGGGCACCTGGGCTGTATGCACTAACAGGTTTCAGGGGCCGTAAGTGGAGTACCAAGGGGGGGGGTGCTGAAGAACACCCAAAGGGACACATGTTGGGCACCTGGGTACTAGAAGATACTTGATGAGAATAAATAAACTTCAGCTACAACATATTTGTGTATTAAACATATAGGATAGAAATATTCGGAGCCTCTGGGCATTTGGAAAGTCACACATCTTTATCAGTACCATACCTTTGATTAGTACATTTGTTATGCTGTGTTGCACTGTGACACTTTTGCGCTGCAGATAACCTCTCTTACCTTACACACTGCCAAGCACTGTACATTATAACTTTATATAGTGCACTGCTGTATGTGTATGCTTTAGTGTGGTTCCAATATGATCCAAAACCTCACATCTTGGGAACGCGTCCTCCAAGGTGATCAGATCATTTTATTCCCCCTGTTGCTAATGACACTGACCAAGCACACAGAAAAATCTAAAATCCATAGAATGAATATTTGGTGTGACTACTCTTTGCCTTCAAAGCCTCGATTGTCATTGTTACAACTGACATCAGTGATTTTAAAGGTTATAGTGGAGTGTATTATTCAAGGGCTCCGCCACGGACATAACAAACTTTGGTCAAAAAAATTAAAAATACCCTCGTATGGGGACTTTTTGGGTCACATTATTTGTATTATAGTTGGGTATGTCAAGTTAAAGTCCCCATATGAGGGTATTTAGAATTTTTTATTGTTGACTGGCCGGGTATGGGCAACCCAACTATACACTTACAGTTGATTATTGTTTTTTTTTCTTATTTAACTTTATTTTTTTGTACGCTGGGACAGTGAAGTAGCCGACAGACTGTGTTATTGCACTATAAAGCTTTTTGTGACTTGATTTGTGCAAAAATCATGTGTAGCCACTCTCCCTAAGCCTAAAGGAAAGGAAGGCCATGATGCTTCTGGGAAAGCATTGGTGGGAGCGGTTTTCTGTTGCCCAACTTCACCGAGCTCCTGTCCCTCCCTACACCCACTCCTGCTCTGCTCATATGATGGTGGGGTGAGTGTGAATGATGAGAGAGGACTGTGGGTGGAGAAGATGGTCACAAGTGGATGGCTGGGTCTACACTGCCACACAAGATGGCGGCTTTTATTCATATAAGGTCTATATGAGATTTCTGACATTCATGCAGACACAGCCATTGCCAATTATGAAGGGACATACCAATGCAAAATAAGTCATAATAGATAACTAATTGTGAATATTAATTTTGACCACTTTAACCAATTATACTAACCAAGAGCTATGGAAAACCAGACCCTAACTATAGGTATATGTATATACCCTCTAATTGAACTAGCACGCTGGCATTGCAGACATGAAAGGTCAAACTCATTAGTTGCATGTAAAAGGTCTTTATTAATAGTTTTTTTAGAAAGGCTGAAGGTTTTTTAATTTGACAAAGGGGCCGAACAAAGAACCAGTGTGCCTGGTCCCAAGTCTTCCCAGCCTGGGTGGGAAATTTTTACAGATTACATTGATAACTTTTCCATACTGCTTTAAAAAAAAAGGTAATCATACTGCCAGGGAGGTTAAATAAAAAACAAGATATTTATTAAAATATAATAAATATTTTTTAAAAAAAGGCTTTGGATAGTCACCATCAACATTCTACAGACATGGGCATGGGCCCTCTAGAAGGAGATCATAACAGTAAGCAGATTCTGCCTCGATAGATAGAGGGACGACTGCAGCGGAATGACGTTATCACGCTGCAACTGGTCTCTCACAAGATTGGAGGGCTCCCTTTGTGTGCCAGACATTACTTTGGATAGGAATTTACTGATATGTCGGATCCCTGGCCTGCTGCATCAATTTTGTGGCCGATCGATTACTGCAAACGCACATCGGTTGGCCTTAACCCTTCAGGTCCCAGGTGCCCAACGTGCGACCCTTTGAGTGTTCTTTGGCGGCCCCCTTCAGTCTTTCACTTACGGCCCCTGAAACCTAACTATTAATGCATAGGGCATAGGAACTCACCTGTCTGCCGAATGGAAGGTTATGTGCCCCATCGATATAATCAATGGCTTATAAGCACATAACCTTTGATATATATGACACAAAATGTACAATAACATGCTACAGTGTTCCCTGATGGTTGAAGTATCATTTAAAACACATTTTCTTATTTGCAAAATGAAAAATAATGCCTTGTAGCTATGCCTGCTGTCATTTTATTCATCAAAAAATGCCTATACAAGTCAGTATAGATTGAAAATGTTATGTGCGGCCCTTTAGTGATGTCGAGGGCCACACTTGTGGCCCTCCACATCAACTCAGTTGCCCACCACTGCTTTAAGTATTATCTCCATTTATTGCAGGGAACAAGAAGAGGGAAGCCAGTGAGTCTTGACACCAAAGTGACAAAGGGCCACATTAAAAGACTAAACGGGCCGGATATAGTCAGAGGGCCTTAGTTTGGCCACTCCAGGTCTAGACCATCTAATCTTATCCTACAGAAGAGCTACTACTGTACCATAGGTTAATGGAAAATGTAAGGTTGGCAATGAGAGAAAGATATTAGAGTATCACCTGGCTTTGCATGTGTTGGTATAACTGCAGACCAGTCAAAGTGCCCACCTGACAACTGTCCTACTATATACACACCAAGGAACAAGTTGGCTTGGTTTGTTGAATTATGACCAATGGATGAGTCAATTTCCAGGGATATGCTAGAAGAAAAGGCAATCCATTGAGGGTTCTCAACATACAAGACTTAAAGTATTTGCTCCCACCACTCTTTTGGGGAACAAGGGGGGCCAACACAATAAAAGGGAGGTGGTTTTACCATTTCACTTTAATGTGCTAAGAAAAGGTGCAGAATTTGTAGTTGAATGAATTATCCATCGAGTGACGCTTTCATACAAACATGACCTCAAAGCGGGTTGTACCTGACAACTTATCTATATTTAGCTATATTGCAATGTTTGTATCTTCTATACATAGTAAAACACTAAAACATGTAATAAACATGTTTCCATGTAAATATACAATTTAAAAGACGACTTACATGGTATCCTGTGTTGTTTTTAAATTCCAGACCAAAGTATTCTTTCTCTGTCAGGTTTAAATGGCTGCAGCTCATGTTGAATAATTCCTTTCCAGGAGCTTTTTGCTGTAAAACCATAGAACATATTGCATTATTGAATCATTTTTTTATATGGAAAAACAATTACCCTTAATACTCAAATATAATTTGGATTTGTCTGCACCTGAAATGTGTTCAAAAAATTGCATTCAGCTTACATTTGGGTAAAGAAATGAAAATCGCAGCATTTCGGAGGTAGAGTAAGTGAATTGGTAAGCCCCTGAATTTGGTATCATCACCACATTTGCTGGAGATGTAGAGAAGGGTTGTGGGAACATTTGAAAAACAAATAATATTGCTCCAGCACATGTAGTTTTTTGCATAAATTAGGTTCAAAGTCAAGTAAAACTTTTTTAAACTTCATAAAGTAGAGCAATACTGCTTTCTTTTACAATGTTCCTATCCTTCTCTATGTCTCCAGTAATCTTGGTGGGGATATGTTCAGGGCCTTTGCAATTAACTTACAAACCAGCTAGTTGACATAAATCTAAAAAAAAACGTGTCTGCTGCACTTAACTCAACTATAGTATATACTTGAGTAAATCCAGACCCAAATATAAGCCGAGGTACCTCATTTTACAAAGAAATTCTGGAATAACAGGAATAACCTTTGTCTCGGCTACTCCTGTGCCTACAGTCTTAAGCTAGGCACACATGAGTAGATCTGTAAAACGATTTGAGCACAATCAATCAATGTGCATGCTCATGGTGATTGTTTGTACTCTAATCTGCTTGCAAACCTATCCGTGTGTGCTTTCCTTGTTTTCCATGTTGGAAAACCCTGTTCAATCTCCTTTATTTTGCGTGAATCTTCATGCAAAGTATTGGATGTCACCGGCTCCTGCCTCCTTCCTGCTCAGCCGTCCGCTGTCAGTGTGAAGGGGGCGAAATCAGCACTCCTCACTCGGAAGCTTTGTAAGTGAGGCAAGCTGGATTTCTCCCCAGCTTGTAGCCGGTGTTCTGATTCACACACACTGCAAGCCGAGGAGAACGGGTTGCCCGGGGTCCCCATTGAAAGGGAATGTGCTTATGTGGTGCACATTGATTTTCATTCAATTGATCCCCAATCAATCACAGTGTGGTGATGTCACCACGCTGTGCTTGATCGGGGGCCAATTGCACGTAAAACTACACGTGTGTGCCTAGCTTTACAGTTGTATATCTGCAGTGTAAGGCACTGTATCTCTGGCTGCTCGTTTGTAAATCAGTCATTGATTTACTTGCTGGAGGGTTGAACTTTAGGAAGTGAAGCCCTGCTCCTTCATACAGTGCAGAATAAATCATAATAAGTCAGTAATGGCAATGAGTTGCAGGGAGGCCACTGGCAATACATATGGCTAGTTTTTTGTCCTCTCCATGTATGGAAACAAATTCTGAGGTTTAGCCTCACTTTACAGGAAACACTGCACAATAAAAACAAAAAGGTAAACATTCAGGCATTGAAAACCTTCCAGACCCGTGCACACAGACGTGTCCTCACAATGAGAGAAAACTAGTCATCTCCAAATCTCCTCTACAGTGACATTGGTGATGAGGACAGACGGAGATGGTGGAACTCTCTAATGGGGGACACAAATCAATGCAAACCTGGCAAGTATTATAACCCCGCACTGACATACTAAGATAAAGTGGTTTACACGTATGGTCACCATACACATTACAATCTGACTGTATCATTTTTGCATAACCAACTTAATTTTGCTAAAACTAATTATTGAGGGCCATTCTAAATTATCCCAAACTTTGTACCCAATCGGGGAGGCTTCTATACTACATAGTTGGTGATAAAACTAAAGCAATTTGTACAGACAGATTGAAAGGTGACCTTCAAGGTGGCCATACATACATTTGCTTTCGATTGACTTAAAACGGTTCTATACTCAAAACAGAAAAAAACCCACATACATTACATTGGCATATTTACATAAAACTCACCTGTCAGCAGTATACATCTGTGAAAACTGCTACAGATAAAAATGTACTTACCTTCTTCACTTCCTCATTCCCGGAGAAATCATATTTATCAAGGGTAGAGAGAAGCGGTTCCGCCCACACTTCAGGAATACTTCATTCTGACTATGGGGCTGTAATTCTATAAAACGACCACTAGATGGAGCTTCGATTACATCACGTTAGATTCTGCATATGTGAAGCTGCATTCCAATTCACACAAGACTACGGACTTCATCCCAGATGCCCCTGCTGTGAATGTTTACAACCTCGCCGCGGCGGGAACATTACACAGTGCGAGGGAAGAGCCGCCTCTCGTGCTGTAAGGAATTTTTTTTTTACATTTTGAGCAGTGATTGCCTAATTATCAGCAGTGCTATGAGTGTATAGTGCCCAGTGAGGTGGTAGGTTCACTTTAAAGCGATCGATTCGGAAATCAATGGCACCTAACCTGGTGATCAAAACCAAAAATGGAATTGAAAGCGATTGGAAATGAAGGTAATTTGTGATTGAATCTGGCAAACATCAAAAGTGTTTTAAATACAACCGATCGATTTTTGTTCAATCCAATCCATTTGCATGGAAGTTGCAATGACAACCATTTTGTGATTGAAATCACATGTTAGAAATCAGGTGAATTTTGAACCCCCAATGTGGCATAGCTTACGATTCTCTTGCAATCGATGTTCGATCAAATTATAGAAAACTCTGATCGAATCTATGGTCGATTGTCCAAAAATCTACATGTCTATGGCCAGCTTTACACTCAGGTGTGCACATAAGTGGTACTCTGGTACTCAAAATTGGCCAAGAACTAGCTCTGCGTACCTGCATTACTGTTACACAGCTCATATGCGTACTAACAACTTGGAGGCGCTCTGTGTCTGGGCGGCCACAGCTACATGTTATATGTATACAATTTATGTCACTGGGATAACTTGGAAAGGTTGCAGTTAGTGGTGTGAAATTGGAAATGTAAATGTATAACCAAAAAAAAGATTGGACTTCTAAGGGTTTTGGAGAGCTGGCAGATGAAAGTCACAGTAGGTATATATAAGGATAAAATCTGACAAGAGAAAAGCACTGTGTGACAGCTGGAATATGATTATGAAAGGTTGACATTTGGACTGCAGGTAGTCTCAGCGGTTAGTTACTAAACCAGAAAATTTCAGAGATATGAGATCTGGGGGTTCAACCGTGTTGTACTGTGAGAGTTACATTTGACCCAATGCCAGCTGCTGACCTGTGGATGGAGACAGCTAATCGGAGGCTCAATCAGGAACAGGGAGGTCTCTCTGCAACTGAATCTACCATGCAGGAGGCTGATGCAGAGGACAGTGAGGGAGACAGTATGGAAGACCTGGGGTGAGTACCAAACACCATCTCCTGGTACTCATCTGAGGAGCTCACTAAAAAAGTTATGTGCACCCCTGGCCATGTGGCTGTTCCATTCAGTGACCAGACTTTAGATAATAGCTTATTTCGATTTTTTGGAAGTCAAAAGGTTCCTATTAAGATTTTCTAATCCTGTGACCAACATCACCAAATTGGGAGATTTTCCTTTTTCATATTGGGAAGATAACCTTTCAGTTCCTATTGTAAATGTTTCCTTAAGCTAGCCATTTATGGGTCGGCTTTTGCACGATCACTCTTTGATTTGATCCATGCCTATCAGGTTTACCGTTATTGATTAGGGGAAACATTACAGGAAGCTACGTCACTCACGTCACTAACGGTATCGGGAGCTTTACCTCCCCTCCCTCCTATTTAGTAGCTGGCTAACTTTGGAGGAAGGGAGCGTTACTCTCCCTGCTAACTTCTCACCCCGCACATCATCTGCACATGTGGGGTGGGAGCTTAGGAGGGGGAGTAACGCCCCCTCCCTCCTCATTGACCGCGATTTCAGAATCCCGCAAAAACTGCAGGATTTATTGAAACTGGGATTTGGCCGGGAAAGCCCCATGAAAAAACGGGGTGCTTCACATGTATGATTTGATTGCCTTGTGCAATTTTAATATCTACTATCAGTCGAACATCGATTGATTGTACCACCACACGGTGTGATCGATTTAAAACGGATTGATTCCTTTACTTAGATCTGTGCCCATGCTTAATAGTACAACCGAATACTAATTGATCGAAATACCTAGAAAACCCATCAGATACTTGAACAATCTACTGAAATTTACCAACATGTCCAATCACTTTATGATCGATACCAATCACTTTGGGTCGATCGAACAAGGTGGGCAGGAATCGATTCCTGTACGACTTTAAAGGAACGATTTTTTGAAGATCAAACGTAAATATCAATCTGTGTATGGCAACCTTTAGTTATCACAGTAATAAGTGTCTACAGTTTCCCCATTATTCCTGTGCTGGTGGCAACTCAAAGTTTTAGAGGTTCCCTGACTTAAGGTCCACTCACATGGGCCAATACTTATGCAATCAATGGCGACACGCCGTGCACGTTTGAGCGCACGGATCATTGATTGCGGCCACCCTGTCTTCGAGAGAGATCAATCCCTCTCGAAGACAGCTCGATCGAACAGGGAACCAACATGTTGGTAAAATCTGTTCAATCTCCATTGCTTTGGAAGAGGACAGAGGGTCCCCATCCCAAGCATCAGACGGGAATCTATTGCACAAAGTGCTACGTATAATCGGTGAACACTCCAGCACGGTGTGGTGACAGGTCATTGATTGTACGGGTATCTATCCGTGTATGGGGATCTTTACTTAAATGGTGAACTTTACCACATTTTGTCATATTACAGCCACAAACATGACTAAATTTTATTGAAATTCCACATGAAAGACCAATACAAAG
>CM070040.1:57459326-57491729 GCA_036250615.1 Ptychadena robeensis | reverse complement strand
CCCCCCCCCCCCCTTCTTATGTTGGATGTGCAGTATGCTGTAGATGTGTACCCTTCCTCTCTTAGTCTGGACCCTACAGGGGATAATGGAGGCTGATACCAAATCAAATTGTAGTTTAGAAATTTGAAAAAAAAAAATTGTAGTTTAAAAGTTAAATGAATGTGTAATTTCTGAATTGCAATGTTTTTACTTCACAGAAAGTTTGGGGTTCAAGCGATTTCCTTTATTGGCTTACTGAAGTCATTAACCTCCTGGGCGGTATGCACGTGGCCGGTGATTAAATGCCACTGCAACTTTCTACCTTCCGGTCCCCGAACACAACTGTGGCGTCACTGGTGACGCTAGACGTGTGCTTGGAAAACATACATGGAGGTCAAATGCACTGCCTACCCTCCACCCCTCTGGTGTCATATCCATCGGGGCGGGTATGCTGATGCGCAGAATCACCAGGGGAATTCGGCAGACAGGTGAGTTTTATTGTAGTTATTTTTTGTAGTAAGTTTTGTCAGCTAAGAAACTCACCCCGAGAACTCCCAGGAGGTTAAAGCAGCAAACTTCCAGGATGTCGTTAAGGCCTTTAAGTTTGAAGAAGGCATCTGAGACACCTGAAAGCTTGCTTCTTTGTTAACTTCATTTAACCAAAAAAGGGGATCACTTGAACTCCATACTTTCTGTATTCATCAATGGCTAACATGGTAAACCACTTTTCTATTGACTTAAGTTCACAGATACTCAAATGTTGACCAATAAACAGATAAACTAGAGAACCATGGACCTGGTGGGCTTGTATGCGGTCTAAGTCTTGGTAGCCACCATTCATTTACATTCACCAAAAAAATCAACACATCTACATTTTGGAACAGTAATCGACAAGCATTATTTCACCAACTGGATCACGAGATTTATTCTCTGCATTCCTGTGTACTAAAATGTATTATCTACTAATACATGGAGTATGTGTTACCTTTTTTACTCATCCCCTCATCTGCTAATCTAGAAAGAGCCACACAAACGGGCTCCCATCAGTTAGAGCTGTTTCCTGCGTACAGTAGAACGTCTGTGTCAGGTGATTTCATTCTGTAATTTGTGTGTTTGACAAAAAAGTTAAATGAAGCTGTACTGTCACAAATGTGGTTTCTGCAACTTCCAAAACAAAGTACGACGTTATTTTACCTGTGAAAAGAGAAGCAGTGAAGACCGCTAGAAAAGTGAGACGGGCCGCTTTGAATGCATACATGTAAATTAGTGCAATAAGATTGTCACGTGATGTGGGTGTAAGTGCAGTCCGCTGCAACTGCAAAGTAAGACATAATTGTACTGCTAGAAGGAAAAGGCTTGGGTCCTTGTAAATCTACATTGTCAGATCAGGAAAATACGTGCCGGACCTTCTTATCATTTATGATAAAAAGGCCAAAAAACGAAAATCTATTGAGTATATATATATATATAAGCAATTTGCATAGATTTTATAGTGCTCATTCACTTGAGTGCTCCTGGCTGTGTCTGAATGGACCGGGAAGTGACCGATAGGCACAGAATTTAGATGAATTAACACGTAGGTCATGTAGCCACGGTTCTATGTATCTGAATATTGTATCCAACATTAACATTGCATAAACATGTTTGCATGGAATACTGCAGACTTCACTTATCAGTCTGATCATCTTCTATCCATTAAAATATATTAGTCTGGCCAATAAGACTACTGTCAGGAGGAAACAAAAAAAATCAAAACAGAATAACAAATATATAAAGGCTGAAAAAAAAATCCAATGTTTAGATTTACAATTCACAAGCAAATTCCATTTCCTTTTCTTGATATGACAGCAGCATTGATCAAAGGCTTAACAACGGTCTTCACTTCCGCCTTTTCACTTCCTGAAATCAAACATACTGTGAAAGCATTTCCTTATTATGGAGATGTAGCGGAGATGTAAGTCTTTGTCCTCTAGGTGGCACTAGTGAGACAAATACTTTTACATTTCTATAAGTTTTTAAATTTTGTTGAGTAACCTGATGCTGATACATTGATGTTACCTGTTTTATCTGTCAAAAGACCCTTTACACAGCAAGATAGGTGACAGTACTACTTCCTATATATGTTCCAGGCAACGGTTTAGAATGATCACAATGTGTTTTTTCAAATGAACACTTATTTGTTTAATTAGGAAAGAGCAAAGTCATCTATATTTGTAGTATGTAGAGATTTAAAGAATCCCAAGACTGATTATAATAACTGAATATAAGCCTCATTTTACCAACGACAAGTGGGAAAGTTTATTGACTCGTGTATAAGCTTATGGCGGGCTCCATCCTCACGCTGCCTTGCCCTAGGCATGATGGAGTGACACATACAGGTACCAGTGCAGTAAATACATTACCATGCTTTATATAATTTTTTAGAACAAGGACCTCCTTGTTGATACACAGCATGGTAATGTATTTATCAACTTACCTGTAGCCGTCTGAAACAACGCATCTCTATCTGTGACCATAGAAATGCTGAATATTGGCCCTCACCCGCACAGAAGAGACACAGCACAGAGCCCGGCAACTACCCACACAAAGCCCAGCATCACTCAGAGATGGGCCAGCGGGCCTGTGTAGCTGTACCGGGCTCTGTGTGGGTGTACCGGGCTCTGTGTGGGTGTACCGGGCTCTGTGTGGGTGTACCGGGCTCTGTGTGGGTGTACCGGGCTCTGTGTGGGTGTACTGGGCTCTGTGTGGCTGTTCACAAAGGTTTGCAAGGACTACCCAGGAGGGACCCTGACTCGAGAATAAGCTGGTGGGGCCTTTCTTTTCCAGCACATTTCATGTGCTCATTCATATATACCGTAAATTGCTCCATGGCAGGTAAAACAGATCCTATATATCAATTTTAAATGTATATTACATGTTTGGAGTTCTTCTCTAAATAACCCTCTAGGGTATCTATTGAGATCCGTGGACAACACTTCATAATAAGGAAATGGTTCTCACAGTATGTTTGGTGCTGCAAATTGGGAGCTCACCGGGTGCTGCATATTAAGCTATGGCAACCTACAAAGCTTTTGCATCAGCAAAGCAACAACATGCTTTTTGAATTTTTTTTAAAGTTTTTTTTATAGCAAAATGCCTTCTCTTCAAAGCCTTAATATTACCTATCTCTTTTACAAACTTGTGTTTTTTATGGACTTTTATATTCAAAATATGTTCCAAGTTAATTTTTTTACATTTTTATATTTTTTTTTCCATTCTTGGACTATGTACATAAGTGCAAAAAAGGTGTGTCTCACACATTCGTACACTAACTGAATCAGTTTAACTGCAGCATATTGTATCTTCAACACTGTTGAAGCAGCATATCATGTTCAGGGATCAAAAACAAAAATAAAGTAAGACTATCCCTTCCCTCGGACTATAGACAAGTGATTGGGGTACGTGATCGATGGAAATAATACATTCGTTATCATCCTTCGGAAGTAACCATAAACAGACAGTGATCCTTTGAGGTTATGCAGACTTTTTCGGCCAAGCTGGTTCTAAACTATGCCTTATTGGATGACCAGAATGAGGCATCAGGAAAAATAGTCTTAAAGGTGTTTTTTAAGTTAAATAAAAAATTTACCCCACCATGTGGTAATACACACACGCTCAACCAACACATTCTTCACTCTTTCAGTTTTCCAATGGAGCACCACAAGCATATAGATCCTCGTATGGAATCGCGACCATTCACATATAATACTTTTCTGTGAAAGCTGCAAATATGCAAAAGGCCAACTTTTATATTGTTCAAGGCGTCTTCCCGAACAGCAGGATGAGAGACCTGCTGCTGCGTACGATGGGAATGCAGTTGACCCCATTACAAGACATCGTTCAAGATACCTCCCCAATCGGCAGGATTAGGGACCCGCTGCTGTTTATCATGAGAGTGCAGTTGACCCCATTACAAGATATTGTTCATGACGTCTTCCTGAACATAATGATGGCAAGACATCATTCAAGACATGTGTCCTCTAACAGTTGTCACCTGGCCTCAGGTCTCAGCTATTCCTTGCTTCTATTAGGTCTACGGTGTCTGCCATTACATGCATTATAGTCTGTTAAGTACATCACCAGTTTAATAAAAACCTTTGCTACCATCTTTGTCTAAAAACATTCATTTACAAAATACAGCCTGGTACCTTCAAAAAGTTGTTACCCCTAATCACAATGGCATTATTTCATTACACAGTACAAAGAGAAATGAAGTAGAATTAAGACATTCACTTTCTGAAGACAACTTGATTATCCCATATGACAGCACCTTCCACTATGTTATTAATAAAGTCTCTATATGATAACATAGGTAATGTTCTCCGGGTCACATGTCTAGATTGCCTTTTATGGCTAGCCAGATAGCAAAGTCCAACCAGAGACTCCCTAAATGAGCCTCAAACATTTCCCATTTACTAGAGGCTTTCCGTTAATACTGGGATCTGGATCTACAAGTGAAAAGAAGAAGCTTGAGTAGCCTTGATTTCACAATGTGGTGACAGAGCAAGTGACATTTACAAACACACAATGTGGAAAGGGAAATTCGTAACATGAAATGCAGCTAAAAGGTAATTCCACTTTATTTTACAGACTTTGTTATAAATTAGTACTAAAATATCCCAGCAAATGTTGTTTCTTTTGTAACTTCCCATGTTGTAGGCTGAACTAGTTTTTCAAAGTGATGATATGAACTTATGAGCGAATGACATGAAATGGATTTAAGGCCTGTTAAAAGCTGCCAACGCACTCTGTTCCCTCAAAAACGGTGGAATATCCATAACCACACAATCAAAAGTTAAACCTGACTTCTTTGGCGCCTGTTCAACACAATTTGAAATGACTTAATGGGGAAATCACATGAAAACAGAGACAGAAATACGGCACCGATGACAAGGATGGGTTATGAAGTTCCATAAAATGATGAAAGCTGCAGAAGCCCTATTGATTCTTCAGGATTATGTTCAAGCTGTCTCTATGGCCAGTAATTGTGAAAATCCGGCTATTTTCTCATTAAATAACATCTAAATCCACATTCTAAAACAATTACCAAAGTCTGCTTCACCAAAAAGTAGACAGTAGAAGAAAAAAATGGAAGTCCCATTCACTTGGCTCTATCTAAGGTAGAATTATAGACTCTAAAGGTCCCCATACACGGGTCCGATTCCCAAGGGATTCCGGGACGATCGATTCGGGGCGTGTGCACGCTAATCGATCGTCCCGGAATCGTGTGAAGCCCACGCTTTGCCCGATTGATCACGTCCGATCGATTGGGGGCCCAGAATCGGATCTGCCAGAGAACCAACATGTTGGTCTTTCTGATCCGATTCATCACACATCAGGGGGAGTTGCCATGTGTGAAGTGATCGATCGGGCACGGAATCGTCCAGGAATCGGTGGCCCAAGGTGGTAGGGACAGGCTTAATTGGGCGATCGATCAGACATCCGATTCCCTCTGGCATCACGGAATCGATCGGATGGGTGATCGATCGGCCATGGAATCGGAACATGTATGGCTAGCTTTAGATGGTAACCTTATCCATGCAATGGTTCTTTATGAGAATTAGTGAATTATTTTAGGGGTAAGACTCCAGTTGCTGTACTGCAAGTTTCTATAGTCCTATAGGGGACTGTGAGAACTGGGACCCCTATCAAATTACTACAGAACCTAGTCCAGAAGGTGATTTCCATTTTTGTTCTTCACTCTTTATCCAACCGCAGCCAATTCTATGGAAATATCCAGGTTGCATTATGGTAGGGTTGTATTAGAATAGGATGATAAGACATACTGACCCAACTTCAACAAATGCGAAAGAATTAGAACTTGGTTATATATACAGTGACAAGAACAACTTCTAAAACATCAACAAATTATTTGTAGGTGGATATTAATGGATTAAAGCTCTCCGGGACTGCTGGCTATGGCTTCCCTGGCTCTAGTGCTGGAGATGCCTCTCCCTACACAGTTTAAAGCTGAACTCCAGGATTCTTAGGTATTCTTTTCCAGTCAGAAGAAAACAATTGGCTTTTGTCTAATGGATGTAGTTAGAAAGTTTGTTTGTATATTTTATCTGGAGACATTACCAGTAATTGATTAACCCTCTGGGCGGTTTGAGCTTTTCGCGCCATTTTTTATGGCATGAAAAGCCATTTTACCCGTAATAGCAACTTAATCCAGTACACTGTACTCCGCCGTGCTTGCCGGCTCTCCGCGCAGCCCTCTACACACCTCCGATGTCAAAGAGACGCCGGCGGTGTGTGGAGAGGAGAGCGGCGCCCCCTCCATTAACATGGAGGTCTATGGCACCGCCCCCGCCCTCACAGGGCCGGAAGAGCTCCGTGTGTCGGCGGCTCTTCTACAGAACCGCCGGCACACAGAGAGGCGGCGGTTGTGCCCGATCCGAACTGAGTTTGGGCAAACCGCTGGGGAGGTTAAATCTGATTGCAGGAAGGCGACCATTCATTGTGATGAAAAAGTTCCATGAAGACATTCACTTTGGGTGGGATTGTGGGTATGGCTTTCTGCGCATCTTGTTAATTCTGTCACCACCCATGTATGTGTGAATGGATAGGGTGGGCACAAATACTCTTGGCAAAGCTGGTCAAATGGAAAGGAGTCTCAACAACCCTGCATCTCCAACTGTATAGAATGTGTGCCATTACCACTATTTTTCACAAGCTACATAGGTGGATAACAAGACCCTTGGTGATGGACAAGGACTTCAAAAGCAGCATTACAAACAGTAAACAGCTTTGAGTGACTACTTGCCAAAAAAAATGAATACCAAACCCATACTGACATCGAGTAATTTGGCAAATACAATTTAATAACTGACTGGATCTCAGCTTTAAGGCAAGGGCAGACCTCTTATTTGATCTGCCTACTGGGAGACAACAGTGTACTCAAAATGAAGAGCCTTAGAAAGAAGCCAATTAAATATAGGAGAGCCTAAACAGCCCACGGGTGCTCCAACGGTGTTGGTATCTACCAAAAACTAAAACTTCAGCTCTGTGCAGTCTGGAACAAAATCTTTTTTCACATGTAACTTAGAAAATAACTGTAAGACAGTATCAAACTGTACCGTTATCAAGCTCATACTGATACACTTCAATTATTTTACATGTCAAAATGTCTAAAATAATGTATACAAAGGTAGCCATGTTGTAGACTTGTTGCTACAGCAACAACCTAATAGAATTTCATAATGAATCTATGGATGATCTCATTGTTAAACTGTATATGATCTACTCTAAGTAACCCATGTCATTCCTAGGGTGGACATGGTAATTCAACTAAATGGAGTTTGATAAATATGTATTAAAGTAATTCAGTCCTTTAAACACGTTAGTAACTAAAAATAGCTTCAAACCGAATATACTGAAAGAGAAAATAAAAATTCCATGATACAGGATGGATGTGATATGAATCATCTTACTCATGACCAACAGTAATGCATTTGTATATTTAATATATATCTTTATATTTACAGTAAAACAGACAAACAACCGACATGGTCACCACAGTCTGTGCTGAAGAGGACAGAACAGCTTATTTCTAACATTGAAAACATCTTTGTTAGCACAATCTGTAGCAACTATGCCTAATAATAGAGTGACTTCCGAAAAAAAATCTAAGTTTACATACATAGACATCTCTCATGCTATTGGGTTTGCCTTTGGGCTTTTGTTTCCAATGTTTAAAAATATATTTGGTTTTCAACAGGTTGCATTTGCTCTGTCAAGCAATACTGACATGTTTTCATTCATTTACAAAGTATATTGCCTCAATGCAGATCCCAATATGTTTGTACTCTCAAGGAAACCTAATTTTTTATATTGACCCTATGACTAAAGAGAAAAAGAAGTAACCAGATATTTTGCATACCACCAGCCCATGTCTCAAGAATGTTGTCCAGATGCTTAACCTCCCTAGCGGTTCGCTGATCAAACTGCGCCCGTGCCGGGATCGGGCACAACCGCCACCTCTGTGTGCCTGCGGCTCTGTAGAAGAGCCGCAGACACACGGAGCCCTTCGGGCCCCGTGTTTTCAGCGTCGTCTGTGACGCCGATGGGGGCGGGGGGTCGGCGCCATAGACCTCAATGTTAATGGAGGTGGCGCCACTCTCCTCTCCACATACCACCGGCGTCTGTTTGACACCGGAGGTGTGTAGAGGGCTGGACGGAGAGCCCGCAATTGCGGGTAAAACGGCTTTTTGTGCCATTAAAAATGGCGCGAAAAGCTTGTAACGCCCAGAGGGTTAAGAATGTTGTCCAGTGATATGGTCAAACATATAAAGTGGTTGCTCCCAGCAGCCCAAAGGACTTGTGGTCCATGTAGAGATATACAAGCTCTTGGTGGGGTACCTGGTAATCACCCACCCAAAAGAGTTGAACTCCAGCTGGGAAGAAGGAATGAGCCATTAAAGGGGTACGTATAGTGACTCTTTTTACAGTTATAATTTCTTGACGTGATAAAGTCTTAAGATAGAAAACAGTTTTTAGGAAGGTCTTTTTGGTATAGAACCATTAACTATGGTAATCATATATTGGCTAAAGGGGGCTTTAGCCCATCACAAGGCTTTTTGATACTAGATCGGGTCACCAGTGACACGAAAGTGGAAGGCGGCCTTTTTTCAGCATAACTCTGACGTCTCCAGTGATGCCAGAGCAATGCACGGGACCTCCGGGTGGGTAAGAAATCACGGGGGAGCATGTTGTGCTCCGCCGCGAAAATGTGCCACGTGCGTAACGGCCAGAAGGTTAAGATTCAATCTTTTATCAAAATTTTGGTTTCTTACCATATGTTCCTCGTTATATCTGATGAGAAGGAAAAACATCCTCAATTATAGACATGCTTTTAATAAACATCAAGGCTGGCCTGTGACTTTGTCTAAGTTGTTAAAGTTGTCTAAGTTGTGTGTTAAGTTTGACAGCTCTGACTAAAGCAAGGCATACAAGGTTCGATTTTAGTGTTTGATCGACTTAAAATGATCAGAGTTTACATCGATCGAACTTAAATTGTATACTGCACACATGGTTTGACGAAAATTGTTCGATAATATCAATCCAAAAGTGATCGGACATGTTGGAATATTTTCCTGTGTTTTTTGATTGAAACTAAAATCATCGATTTTAGTCATATTCCGATCGAACCTTCCATGTGCTGCTACTTTGGATTAGATTATGATTGATGTTCGATGAAAAGATCAAGATCTAAAATCGAATCGAAGATTGATCGTGCTAAAATCGAACCGTGTATGCCTGGCTTTAGACAATGGGTTAAGAACCTAATTTCCCATTACACGGAATATAATTTGGTTCTCCTAGTAAGACTGGCCTACAGGAGGAAGGTGATCTCAAGTGAAAGAAGGATACTTACACTTGGACTGTAACTAGCTGGGAATGTCTTTCTCAAATTAATGCCCTTACATTATATAAGGCTTGGTTCCCAATGGAAGGTCTTCTGTACCTCGCATGCTAAACTGAGCTGAGGTAATCCTCAGAAAAGTGTGATCATTGTTATTTAGGGAAGAAAAACTCTACTATGTTTATCTTAAGGTCATGTGATATCCTAACAATATACATTACCCCATTATGTAGATAAAATACGCTGTGACATAAAAATGTAAATTCAACTAGAGATTATATTTACAAAGGACCTTTGGCAGAGGCAAACATTTTGAAAACCAAAGTTTATATTCTCGAACATTTTACAAACATTGAGCTAAACATGCTAACCCCCACTAAAAAAAAATTAAGAACAAAAAAAGAAAACATCTTTCAAAAGTTCACTAACAATTGATAAATTCTAAAAAGAAATTAGTAAGGATTTTTTCTTAAAGAATCCAGCTTATTAACTTGTCTCTCTGCTAGTAGGTTTAATTACATTAAACTCATCGGTGCAAGTAGAAATCAGTTCATAAACTAGAAAATAAAAAAGAATACCATGGCTGATTATGAAATCATATTTCACAAACAAAAAAACACTGTACTCACATCTAACTACATTATCATTCAGAAGAAAACATCTTAAAATCAAACACGTTACAAACTTTACCTCCTAGAGACCCGTTATATCCAAGTTTCAGCATTTTTGCATATTATTTGCATAAGGCTGATAAAAATGGACTAACAGAAACAACTTTGGATAAATAAAACAGAATAAAAACAAAAAGCATAGGTTTTCTTAAAGTGTACCTGCTTCGACACTGCGAAGGTAATACCAATGTGGCCTGCGACACTACTGAAGCCTGAGGGCTTGTTCATACTTGTGCTGGAGAAATGGTCAAGTTAACCGGTAGTGAAGACAATGTCTACCACACACTGAAAGGCATTCACCTACAAAAGTAAATCATTCTCAATGCTGCAATGTAAACATGCTTAACCCATAATTTATTTTAAATTGAATGCACCATCAATTTATATAGACTTTGAGATGTCTATTTCTTCTCCAGGTTTAAAATCTTCTGTATATTCTGTTGTGCTTGTTGTGATTCTAATGACTTCTTTATCAGGAACTTGCTCAACCTTAAATGTTTAAAAAGTATGGAAATGTTTGCTTCCATATAGTGGATTTGTATTTCCTACCCCCCTGCCATCCCGGGATGACTATACCTGTATTTCCCTACATCAGAATGGCATGACTGGAGCAGGTAAAATTCTGAGTGTGGCTTATGATCTACCCCAAATCATACTTTGGAAAATGAATAAGGGGGTTAATAACATAAGAAATATCTTTAAAGGTTTAATCCCAACTATGGGTCACACTCCCGGGGGCTGGGCGTCTGTGTGTAACTGCCTCCATTGAAACCCTGTAGAGCTACTGGCTAATAAATACCTGGAGAACACCCTAAGTCCCATTAACCTTACCCCCCAAAATCAGGGGGAAACAAAAGCATTCCCTATTGTCCTCAAAGCATGTTTCACTGTCCTCCCAACCAGCTGTGTTGTAGAACCACAAGTCCCGTCATTCTTTACTTTTCTCAAATGTTTGAATGGTTGGGAAGGTATAGAACATATATTCCTGATGTTCTAAACTAAAGTGCTCTCATACCAATAAAGCACACATTATCGTTGAACAATTCTTTGATTAAAGATTGTATTATTCGATTTAGTTAAGAAGATTTGTTTTTTTGTCCCAAACCCTAGGTGTGTCTCATGGTCAGGTGCGTCTGATGAAGACAAGAATATGGTAATCCCAACATCAATATAAGAAACTACTCAGTAAAGTATATCCATGTTTGATTTTCTGGCTTTATCATTGCCATAGCTATGACCAGTAGTCAGACTTTCTTTGCAATTTCTAACAAATTGGTTATTTTTATAGAAATACCCAGAGCCACCATAGAGGGGACCAGCAGGGGAATCAAGAGCTCCAACTAGGTGACATTGCAAATGAAACAACCACCAGCTGTCATAAACAGTCATGGAAATTGCTTTACAACAACAAAATGTATCAATAGTAATCACACTGCAACAACCAAGATGTCACTAGTGTTTAGAAGCTGCACTGAAGTGAACAAGACCTTGGCCATCAGATGTGTCAATAGATTCTTCTGTATTTTCAGGCCACATGGGCTAGAGGAGCACTTTAACATGAGAACTATGTCAATTACATATTTACTTTCCTTTTTTAGCAGACATAGCACAGCATCATAAAACCTATGAATTTGTTTAGAGTCACTGATTATGTGACTGAAGAAAACAAAGTTTACTAAGACATTTAGAGTCTGCCGACAATATTTGTAAAAAACAGGAGTATTCAGCCATTGCACAACAAGTTTATAGTGCTACCTTAACATGACTTTTTTATTCCTTGGTTAATTTAAATACACATGTATAACAGTACTTTTAACGTTTTTAACAATTTACTTGTTTACCTAATATTAACGTAAGAGCTTTCCTTAGAAATTGTATTGTTTATAGAGGATAGCTTCCTTATAACTAAAGGGGGTGATGTATATAGCTATGTATATAGTGGTAGTATTCAGGCTGATGAAATAAGCGTTGTAATTTGGGATTTTCATATCTAAGTAGAAAAAGGTTTACAATCGAGCTGCCGTGGCATACAGTTCAGCTGGTGGTTTGAATTTTCTACGCAAATATACTGTATATCTGTTCAATGATGAAAATGTATACAACAACAGCCACTCTGATAATATCACCAATAGCCACATATGGCACGATGATTATAAACAAATAAGATGGTTCTATAGTGGCTATGCACAACCTTGTACAGAACATTAACCGATACATGGGCATCCCACTGCCTGTCAATCATGGATCCTTGGTAAGACATCTGTACACCTATAGCAGGGGTATCAGGCAAAGCTGCCCCATTGGTCTGCAAGAATTTTAGTTAAGAAAAATTGGCGCATAGGTGTCTTTATTTGACATTTGATGCCATGTGTGTTATAGTATTATGCTTTGCTTGTTCCAGATTCAATGTGTAAGCAAATTTTAATTTGTTTCAATATGAAAAGGTTCATCGTTCTATCTGATAAGAAGGAGAAACTCCCACAATATTTTTCCAATACATAAAAAGGATGGCCTGTGACTTTTTCCAAGATTTTAGTTTTGGCCAACTGTCTTTGAGTTTGAAACCCCTGATCTATAGCCAATGTTAGGCTGCTGTGGACAAGAAAGGGAGCCATATGCGTTCTACTGACTGGATCATCAACATGGTTGTTGCATAATGATGAATCATTTACCAATTGAATCTCAAACCCATGGCAGTTTGGATTATTCCAGTCAGTGGGTTCTGTCCCAGAAGCAGACCAGCCAAAGATGTTTTAAGTGGTGATAAAGTGGCCCAAATTGGGCATGCCCATCTAATATCCATGAATGCCTTTATATCCAATAGGCTTATCTCTTACTATGAACTGCCAATGCAATATCTAGCCAGCATCCTGTTAAATTGAAGATCTAGTGTGAACAATGACTATACATATAACCTTATACAAGTGTCTGTTGCTCCTGTCTTCCACCGTGTATTTGCCTCAACATAAATGATAGTTCCTGGGATGTTACATTATAAATATATATCCCAGACCAGGAGTTTGCCACTTTTGTGCCTTAACCTACTTAGTAGCCAATAGTGTTGAGCTCGAATGTGACGAATTTCAAATATATTCGGCGAATATCGGCTATATTCGCATTGGGATGCTTATGGGCATGGATTGCGAATATATATTCACGACCATTCATTTTAAAGGTAATTACGAGGCGATTATAATATGAAAAATGCGCGCGTTTGCGAATATTCGCGAATATATAATCGAATATTAGTAGAAATATCGCGAATTCAAATATTGCCTATGCTGCTCATCACTAGAAGCCACCTTTTATAATTTCCTATTCTAGGTTGTAATACCTACAGGGTCATATGCTTAATATCTTCATTTTATCATGGGAAATCCACACCCTATAATTGACACATTATACACAACAAAGGAATCCTTGCCAAGGCACAGCAGCTAAGCCGATGTAGCAAAGGCAAAGGAGACAGGTGGGTACCCTCAACCCAAAGGGTGTTATGGATCTCCTAGAGACTATATTTAATTTTACATAAGTGAAAACCGCCCTGGTATAAACATATAAAGGACTTCTTTTTAAAAGAATATCATAATTTTATTTGTACATAGTTTGTGAAGACATACATCATAATCAACATCATGATTAAAAAACATTTATACTTAATCAAACCACATGATCGGGGTGTATCGACTCATAGACATTGACAATTGTAAATAGGATGTACCCACATGATCGGGGTGCATCGACTCATAGACATTGACAATTGTAAATAGGATGTACAACGCGTTTCGCCCTTTTGAACATCACGGGCTTCATCAGGTAAGTGTGTTCATGGTGAGTACATAATAATGAAAACGGAAAAAACAGCAGAGATAGTAATTTTTTGATCAGATGGGAGGGGTGTCAGGCCACTCAAGGAGAGAGAGATCCTAAATAGGGTACAATATCATATCAGGTATTGAGGTTAATATCCTGTACCGGTTTTACATACAAATCTTAATCTTAAAATTCTCAGAGTGTTTACTTAATTACCTGTGTTCGGACAATATTTGGTGACAAGCCAGATGGACAACCGATACCAGGGCGGTTTTCACTTATGTAAAATTAAATATAGTCTCTAGGAGATCCATAACACCCTTTGGGTTGAGGGTACCCACCTGTCTCCTTTGCCTTTGCTACATCGGCTTAGCTGCTGTGCCTTGGCAAGGATTCCTTTGTTGTGTATTTTATAATTTCCTACCAATCAGAGACAAACCTGGTTGGGTTTTGTAGCCTCTAAACAGCATAAAGGCACCAAAGGGGTTTGGTTCACAGCCCCAAACAACTCCCTTCATGAAAATTTTACCTTCGCGGTATGTTGAACAAGATTGCTAACATATATAAAATATTAGTAATAATTCACACACACATATATAACAGGGTTCTAGCAATGTCAACTTGACTTCAATAATTGTAATGTTTGTGGGATTTCAGAAATGATCGGGCTGGTATAACTCTATATCTGAAATGTATTTCCACATCTTCAAACACTTCTTTGTTTATAACACATAAACTTCTTTAAACAGATGCTTAATAGAGGATTGTATGAAATAAAGTTCATACAAAAAGCTTATTTTTAAAAGGGAACATTACATTTAAAAGGTGCTTTTTTATTTATTTTTTGGTAACATGTCCTGTACGTGAGAGCAGCCCACCGGATTGTATCAATGATTCAAGATGCTGTAGCTCACAATACAAGATCTACTTAGTTATATAAAGTTACAATCTTTCAAAAAGCCAAATATTAGTCTTATGTGTCAGGACACACTTACTCAATTCTTATGGCATGTTCTAAAAAATAAAGAAATGCCATGGTGTTTCCTGCGTGAAGCAGATTCTTCATTTTTAATTATTTGAATGGTGACAGTTGGATTTAGATGAGTTGGTATAGATAATACCTCTGCCTTTTCACCTCTATACAATACCACTTAAAAAGGTTTTCCATGGATTGTTTCCTTTATATGAAATGATGGCCCCTTAGACATCATATAAGCTTCCACTGGAGAGATGAGGCCTGTATATATCTGAGCGAGCCCTTATCTGAAACCAACAATGGCTTGTGCAGCTTAACTTAAGCCTACCATACACACGCCGATGTGTGTAGCAGACTAGTCCCGATATCTTTCCGGGAGGCTAACGTGATGACGTCATCACGTTAGCCTCCCGTTGCATTATGGGGCCCCTTCAATCGGCCGGGCACCCTTTGTGTGGCTTCATTGCTTCTTATGGCATCGGCTTCTTTGCTGCTTATGGCACCGGCTCCCATCGGCCAGAGAAGATCGGACATGTCCGTTCTCTGGCCGGCCGAGAAGTGGGGCGACAGGGATCTGTCGCCCCATGTGGGCACATGCCGATTAGCGGCCGATTTTGAACCTGACCGACGGCGCGAGCGCGCACGCCCGTCGGTCAGATTAAAAATCGGCCGCTTATCGGCATGTGTATGGCTAGCATTAGATGGTCATTAATAACCATGTCATATATAGCTCTCCAGATGTCAGGAGGCGGTAGGACACCAATTATTGGCCAATTTCTAGTAGTTTATGGAGTAGTTTTCTTTAGGAGGTTGCTAATTATGCAAAGGCCTGGAAAAATGACTGAATTAATATGTAGTTACAGATGTTAAAGTCAATGAGGGCGGTTGAGAAGCCAAACCTTTAAACACTTAACCTCCTGGGTGTTACGCATGTGGCATGCTTTTTTTACGCAGGCAATGTGTTGTAAAAAAAAAAACGCCCCTTCAATTAACATGGAGGTCAATGGCACCACCTACCCCTTCCTGACGTCATCCGGGCGGACACAGAAGCATCCATGGGTATGCCGATGCGCAGAATCGCCGAGTAGTTATCTTGGAGTGAGTTTTATCAGCTGAGAAGATCACCCCCAGATAACTCAGGCAGAACACCCAGGAGGTTAATAAACGCCTGGAAACCGCACTGCTTTAAAAACGACAGCAAATTGGTGCTTGCAAATTGGCTTCAAATTATCATGAAAGACTTGGAGCTTAAACGCTCAAAAAACAAGAAGAAAAGGGACCATGTGTATGTAGCCTAAGCCTGGTAGTTAGAGGAGGTAAAGCCATACATACATTTTCAGATCTCGAAGTATAGATAGAAGCTTTTTCCCCCTTACATCCTGTTTTACAATGATTTCAGGTAGATCATATCAGACCTCACACGCAGTCCGCAGTGTGGGAATGGGTTTGTAGCTCTGATGTGAACATTCCTTTTATAATTAATCTTCTGCTCCCGTTCACTGAAACTCGAGAGAGAAACAATCATGAACTGGATTTCAAGAATAAACCCCTACATTTACATTCTATATACATCTCCACCGGATGTTTCAAATATATGTATATATTTATATATACAAAAAGGATTACATTAAGGTGTCAGAATATACAAAATAAAAGTCAAACTATTTAGCACTGACAGTTCCAACATCATCTAGAACCATAAAGCCATATACCATGTACAATGATCTGCTTCAGTCATATTTCTCGCTCTTGAGGCACTGGCACACTGTGCAAAGATCATTCAGAGATGAATGATCTGTGCAAAGATCATTCAGAGAAAGGAAATAGCTTCAGTCCACATGTTCAGTCATTGTGGCAGTATTTTGAAAAACAGAAACCAAAGTGGTCGGAACAATTCTTACTTATCAAGTGCAATGTCAGGTTCTTAAAGCTAATCACGAAAAACAATAATGATTGTTCATATGTCCAATTTGTCGAGTTTAGACAAAAGTGTCGATAAGTGGAGGATATTGACTGATCTCCTAGGAACGAAGCTTCCAAATCTCAGAAAAGCATGTTCAGCTACAAATCCACAACCAACAAATAGAGGAAATAGATCCCCCACTTGCTTGTGAGACCTATGTGGCTGTCAGCCAGTAATTATTTTAGGAAATAATTTTTTTGTTAGCTAAATATCTGCCAAAGAGCTTTACAATGTCCAACATCCCTATTTATTTCAGAGTGCTAAACCTTAAATGTATAAAGATAGAGAAGCCAAATAGCCTCACATTTTTGTATCTTTTTATGGGACTGTACATGTTATTTGTGAATATTTGTTTGGCAATGCCTCAAGGTGGGCATACATTTTGGGAAAAAATGTGGGCATACACAGTCCCACTTTTTCTGATGGACTTTCTTTTTGGACTTTGATAAATTATTTGTTGAAGATCAATTCCCAACTATCTAAAATGACCAACGGTGATGGAAATTTTGCATTAAATGGAAATAGCAGTGATTGGTTGTGTTGGCTAATTTCGGGCATTTAAGTATCTGACAGGTTTTCTAGGTATTTGGATTGATTTGAATTAAGTGGTACTATGGAGCATGTGTACAGGGCTATGGAAAGTAATCGATCGGTTTGCATTAATCAAACTGTGGGCTCGTACTCATTAGACTGACAGTTGATATAAGTCAATAAAATCAAACATTGATCGAGTATAAGTATATTTGTGTGTGGCTACTTTTTGCTTTTAATGAAATAGCTAAGGAATAGTTACATACGTCTCTGCACAGAAGGTTAGAGGTGTCTGATCAAAATTGCATAATTAGATAGGACTATATGAGCCAACATATAAAACAAGCCAGTAAACCTGTTACAGTATATGAGATAATATATAACTCTATTGAAGGACACTGGGCCCCTTCAAACTGATGATATATCAAAGAATATATTAGTCTTGTTGAATATTTGAGATATAGAAGAAGTAGCGCTCAGTCTACTGACCACAGAAGCATCCCTGAAGACCAGACTGTCATCTATTGACTATGGCAAGTTTTAGCCTAACATGGACAAATGTCTGAAACAAGGACTTTGCTGTACCTCAAATGTAAATTCAACTCTGAAAATTCTTAGATCGATTTTCCGGCCGATTCATGGTCAAATTTTGCTTTTAGGCCGCAAATCAGCCGCAAATCTTAATGTCTATGCCTAGCTTTGTTCACTAAACACAACAGGCCCATAGAAAGATACAACCATCACATCTGTCCTAAACACCTCACTAACAGCAGACATAGCCTGCTCACATTCAAGAAGTCCAAATTAGTTTATTCCTATCACTTTTAATTGCTGGACATGCGGAGAGAAAAGTAAGTGCTAAGATCTTATCCAATACGTATACACTATGTATACTTTGGAAACAATTGGTGACAAGACAGTACTTTAAATTAATAATATATTTTTTACACCAAGAAACAACAATTTAGCTAAAAATTTGTATAATTTAACATTCTTCAGTACATTCACTTGTAGGACAGTGAAGACCGCTTTGCAACATTCTCTACAATCTGAGGATGGGTACATTTGATGCACTTATGTCCCAAACTCATATACAAGTAATATAAAAAATTTGTGGAAGGAAAATTTTTTTAATTATGCAACAGTACAGATTGGACTGAAGATGAAAGTGTTATTGGATACTACGGGGACAACTACAGGGCCACTATAAAGTGGATCACAAGTGCGAATTAGAGCCTGTGTTGACAGCTTCAAAGGCCAAATACATCATAAGTCGAGACACTTCTAAAAGCTTCAGATTTCTGACGAGAGGCAATTAACCTGAATTCAGTTGCTTTTGCATTTCCACAGACTTGTATAGAGAGAAAACGTTATCTGAAGTTAGCTAACGTCTGTCAACACAGCTCCTAAGTTTAGATTTAAGGACCCCCCTAACAGCCTACTCTTTAAGTCTCCATATTGGCACCTTCATATGATTTTTTTTACTTTGGTTGCTACATTTTGTTGTAGTTGTTTTCTTTAGGACACAAATCAATGTATTTCCTAAGCCCCCTATACACGGTTAGATTTTTTGCCAATCTTCCAGCAGATCGACCCACACACAAAGGGTGCCCGGACGATTCCCATCACGCGTGGCCGCTCCTGCTAAGAATCGGCCGGGAACCCTTTGTGAATTACACATTTAAGCTTTAGATATCCACTGGATGGAGTTGGTCGGCCAAAAATCTAAGTGTGTATGGGGGGGCTTTATACATACCCTGCCTACGAAGGTGTATGGAAATATCTGAACACACTGAAGGACAATACATGGTCTTTCTGAGAGTCTATCTGTAGTGGGATATACACTCATCCTGGCTAGATGTCCCTAATATTCTATCCTCTCTAGTACCTATAGCGCAAACTGTCAGCCAGAATTGTAAGTCCACCCATTTTCATACAGCAAGTAAATTTTTTCTTACATTTCCTGCTGAGAAGAAACAGAAAAGAAAACCCCTTATGTGACACAAATTCTACATTGATGGCATCTATAAAGGCACCCGTTCCAGCCATTGTCATCATACAACCAGCCTCCCCAAACTGTTAGTATAATAAACAATCACAGCAGATGTTTTGCCCTTGTGTGGACTGGCATCTACATTAAAGTAGTTAATAAAGAATACAGAGGCTCAAAAAGGCAGCTTTAGGTTGCATTCACATGTGTGGTTGTTAACCGCTTTGTTAATTGCTTTCCAGGCATCTTCTTGTGGCTGGAAAACGTATGTTACGTGTTTATTGGGCTTTTACCACTATCATGTATTACACAATTTAGATGCTTAAAAACCGAGTGAAGCATTTAGCGGAGGTCTTGCAGGGTGGGACTGAAATGTTCACACCCAAATTTTTACAGCTCAAAAAATGCTTTGCAGAGCTTTCTCAATGAAGACAATGAAGGCGGTAAATGAAAATGTTAATGCAACTAGGCGTTCAATAAACAACCAGAAACTGCATCACTTAATAAACGGCAGCACATTTTGCGATTTGAACCGCACTTTGAACCGACCTTAATGATTCATTTATGGCATTTTACAAGCTGTAAAATGTGCCAGGATAACCGCACATGTGAATTGGCCCAAACAGCAATGATGATGGCAAATCACAATACCAATTTGTTTTTGAGCCATTCCAGGGATTGCCATCACTGCCCCATTCTACTGCTATATGAAAAAAATATGTTTGAGATCTTCTGCTGTAGCATAACCCATTGCTAGTCAAGTCTTTTCATCAGTCCAATTATCAGTCAAGTTTTACCATTTCAAGTTGTAATATATGTCAGAAGTGGTGCCCTTACAGGTAGTCAATCTGATTTTAATAAGTGCTGCAGTTCATTGTACAGAACAATGATGTTGATTAATCCGATTCTTTTCCATTCAGAACAATTAAGCTGGCCATACACCTTTAGATCTCTCTGTCAGATATCCTTTAGATCTACCAACAACTATGTAGTATAGGGTCCTCTGTGATTGAACACAGCTTGATGGTTTTAGAAAGTCCCTCATTATATGGATTTGGTAAAACAAAAAGAGATCTAAAGGATATCTGACAGAGAGATCTAAAGGTGTATGGGGACCCTTAGGCTTATATATAACGGGGGGCTTTGGATGAGGGGCAGGGCATACTTCTTGGCCACCGATCATCTTGGGGGGAAAGCAGAAGAGGTGTCTATGGCTACATGTACATTCTCTCTTTGCGTTATTTCACCAAGGCCATAGTGATAGTGTAAAAAAACAACAATTAAATAAAATCATGGATTTGAAGACATGAAACTATCATACAACTTATTTCATAAAAATCTGATCAGCCTAACTTCAGAACCACTTTGTCTCTGTTTGGCATAATACTAAGAAAATAAAATGACAATGCATGTTATAAATCACGATGAAGAAGATGGTCTTCCATATACTTAGGATAATGGTACACACATAAAAATAAAAAAGACTACAATGTAAACAAAACCCCCCCAAAAAACAGTTAAGATAACACTTTAAATTGTGATTCCATCAATAATATGCAGTAAAAGGAGTGTCCGCATCGTATACTCATCTAATGCGGCACATGCTGAATGGTTACATGTGTTAAAAGTAAATGTGTTACAATAGTCTAGTATAATATCCTACGTGTGTATCTGCTTTCATAGAGCAGTGTTGACATTTTTATTTTTTATGGTTTCTTATTTGTATTTTTTTTTGTTGTTTTCATAGTGCGGTTTTCAGACATTCCCATGTAATTTTTTTTCTTTTTTTGGTTAACATGTAGACTGCAGCAGGCTTACTGTCGAGGTGGTGGAGGACGCCAGTAATGGGTATTTACAGAAAGGCCATGTGTAACTTCCCACGGAGAGATTCTGATATTCCACAATTCTGCTGTTCAGAATTTCAACATGGTCTACTAGAGAGGAGAGAGAGAACAAAGAACAGGGGTTAGCGGACCCTGGAACCCCTAACATTTACTTTATAGCATCTAACCAATGATACCTTAATTTAATTTTCATTACATTTTTGGTAAATAGAAAATAATGTTTTGGTCTATTGAATCATTGTGCTTACATCCTGTGGCCTCCATTTTGGTAAAATATCTCAACTCTATTCTATTTCTGGGTTCAATCTAAATTCTATATGGATGTAGAAGACATTCTTTCACAATGCAACCAGTGTCCATACTTGTTTTTTACTTGTTATAAGACTTGAACTATCTTACCAAAGGTGCGCTAGTTTCCACTGTGTCTTATTCCCTGTGCTCAGCGCACGCCGGCCGCGAGGAAAAAGATGCGGATACTACCTGTCCTATTCATTTGAATGGGACTGGATCCACTGCTGCTTCAACAAAGTAAAGTGAAAGCATCAGGATCGGTTTTTCCTATTCAAATGTATAGGGTGTGTTACTGCCAAAGTGGCAGTAGTACACCCTAAACCGCAGGGAATCTGCCCACAAACCTTGGACGAATACAGACAATTGACTGGTTGGGTATCATGGGTACAACGGCATGGCGCATTCATGACAGCCAACCAGTAAATTGCCCCCTGTGTAAACAAACCCTTACACTGGAAGTGGGCAGACAGGGCTGCTAAGGGATAGACTTAAGCCAGCCATACACGGGTCAACATTTGCACAATCAATCTTAGTGTAGGTCGTTTTGTGTGATTCAAATATCGATTCCTTTGATTAGATCAGTGTTCATGCTCCATAGTACGATTGCATACAAATCGATCGCAATACCTAGAAAAACTGGCAGATACTTGTAAGATTGACTAAAATTTAACAACATGTTGGCAACATAACCAAACTATCACTTTTTCATAAATTTTATGGTCAATTTCAATCACTGTTCACGTACGATCGACTTAAAGACCGATCATTATAAATTGATTGAACTGAAATATCAAACCCTGTATGGCCAGCTTTACCCATAGGTTTTCTACTTCTCTTTCACTGTCCAATCAGCAGGCTAGTGTACCACGGGAAGTAGTTTAATAATGTATTGAAGCTAGTTATGGAAATCCAAGGAACCTATAGGCAGTAGACATGGTCAACGCGATGGTGAAAATTTACATTAGTAAGGCAAGAACATGGCTCCACCCAATGAAGTGATAAATTGTGAATTACTTTTGCTTCAAGAAGTCCTTGCTGCGCTAGACATTAGCAAGCAAATTGCATGCAGACTAAAACTGAGCCAATTAAGTAGAGCAGATGCTGTACTTTATTGGCTTATTTTCAGTCTGCATACAATTTGCATGAATTTGCATGCTAATGTTGCCATCTCAGTGACTATCTGTAATAGGCACATTCCATATATTTATTTCTATCTGTGTACTTAGCAATGTTTAATTGATGGTGGGAAGCACTGTAAGATGCCAGGTGTCTCCTTTAATATGTAGAACCGATATATAATTATCATTTAGCACTTGTTTGTTATCATTAAGCAGCAGGTAGCCCAGCAGATGTAAATTAAGGCCTTGTTGTGGCAATGCTATCAAGTGGTTAATAAAATTATACAGTACATGTAAAACAAAAGGTTTATGCAATGAATCTTCTAGTGAACCTGAGATTCTTGGTTAGCTTTGAATAGTGTAATTACATTTGGCAGTGTTTCCATGACAACATGTCATCTCAATTACAGCTTAATGGTTGCAATGAAGTTTCCAGAAATGTGTTTCTTTAAGAGTAGAAGAATAGAGTATTAATCTGCTGAACATTCGGGTATGTGCGGGGTGTCTACATATAGCTGGTCATTTAGCTCGGTCTATATATTATGAGTAATTCCATATACATTATGTACATTAGTAGCAAATCTTGCCACTATTGTCTTCAAGACTAATATAAAAACCGAGTTCTGTTTGTGTTTCTGGTTCCCCATTAGCGCAGTCAAGCCTTCTTAAAACAGAAGATATTTACATGCCCCAATCATGTATCAATCATAAATCGCAAAAGTTAAAGAAAAAATCCTAACGTCAGGACAGTGGGTAGAGCCATGCAAATCACTTGTGATTTAGGCCATTCAATTCCTTTAAACCCTTCTCACCATTACCTTCATGGTTGTTCCTCCTGGTTCCCCATTAAAAAGAAGGCTAAATAAGAGGCACCCATTAGTGATAAAGTATTTAACATAAAAACATCAATACATTTCGTGACTTCTATATATTAAATCACTTCCTCAGGGTGAATTGGCCATTTGATAGCATGCTAACAACGGTCCCCCAAAACACAGGCAGCCCATCTGGGAGACAAATGGCAAATTCATCCTTAGTAAGTGACTAGATAGTCACAAAATGAATTGATAAAATACTGTATCACTAATAAAAGAAGGGCGCCCCATATTGAGCTTAGACAATATAAAACCTAGACGTTTATACATTCAACTAAAGATGTGACTTATTACATATGTATACAATAGTTCTTTGTACATACAAGATTCCTTTCCTCTCTTATAGTAATGATACACTCTCTCCAAAGAATACACAGAAGGGTTTCAGGCCAACCATGGGATAGACTTTTTAACAAACACAGTGAAATAGTTTTACAATCTGGATATTGAACTCTACAGATAAAGAAAACGGATTATCGCTTATTAAAACACAAGCATCTTGAATCTAGCAAACAGGTCACATTTCGGTTTTCTTTTCACATGGAAAGCAACACAAAGCAACATATTATGAAGGCAACATTCTGCAATGTTGTGATAAATAAAAGCATTTAACTGTTTAAAGCCAATCATTGCGATGGTTAAAGCAATACAGCGCAAGTTCCTATTTGCTCCCTGGTCATCTAAAAAAAGTAATAATCATCTTTTATTTAATATGAATGTACACCTGACCTTAATACCTGATGGCCATAGACAGAATCATTTAGAGACTTAGGCATTTCATGTAAACATATGTGAATTTGGTGATAAATTAGGGTGAATACTGTTGGGTTTAATCTCCATAAAGTTTAAGGGAACCTATTTTTACTAGCACAACATGTTTGGGTAGTTAGGCAAGGCAATGGTAGCCAAGCTCTATATAAAGTCTACTTTTTGTATTGGAAACAATGGTCAATGGTACAACAAAAGTTGGGAATCTCAGAACGCAATAAACACGTCGCTGAGGGTCCAAGTTTTGCTTTTTACATCCAGGTTTGTAAAAGATCTACCTGTCTGTGGCCACCATGAATAAGCCTTTTACAAAATAAAACATGTGTAAGCAAAACAAATATCAATCTGACTAATAAGCCTATCGCTACTTAAACAAGCAGGGGTAGTAATTACTTACATATATGTTACAAAATATTTAATGTTGAGATGAAAACAAACTTACTGTTCTACTGGTAACATCTGTGATACATACATGCTGTTATTCAGTTCATCTAGTGAAAATAGGGACATCTACAGTGGAAAAGATTTGAAATTAAAATTTCTTTTGCAGAGAATGCTATCTATGATTGCCTTCAAGGGCTTAACTATAGTCAAAGTAGACCATGCAGCTGCTACGGGGCCCAGCAGCGACGGAAGATTTGTCTTTGGCCCCCGTCACGTACAGTTATGCCCTTGACTGCCTTAATGGTGGTGAGTGAAATCAGACCTGCGGCCTGTAAGTCACAAAAGTCTGCTTAGTGTGGGAGGTTCTGGGTAATGTGTCCAGACTAGCACTTTAAATTGCTGGGACATGCGTGGTTAGGTCACCTGCTTAATGAAGGATAACTGCAGACATAGTGAGGACTATTTGCTAAGGCAGCACTGGTTGAGTAGTAGTTTGCGTCTATGGAGACGGGTGTGGAAGGCAGGGAGACACCCCATAATGCCCTGCTGCAAAGGATACAGCGGCCACTGGTCCAGTTAATCATACAGAGGTCCATCCATCTGCATTGCTGAATGACCTTGCCAAGCCATATATCTGAACTTAGCCTTAAGCAGGGTACAGACGTGGAGATATGGGTCAAATCGATGGCAGTTTCAAGTGCCTTGCGCACTCACGGCCATCTATCTGACCCATATAATCTGACCCTATAGCTGTTTTTTAGCGGGACAAATCAATCCCACTCAAAAACAGCCTTATCGGACATGACCGTTTATACGGCGATGTCCGATGCTTTTCCTGGGTCTCCAGAACTGTCTCCCCGACTTCTTCGATATCTGACAGCAGCGTGATGACGAATATTGAGCCGTCTGTACCCTGCTTTAAGCTTTGTACAATTGGAAGATACTTTCTCGAGATGACCTATTGCAATCATCTCAGGCAAATATTTGCTGCCTTCTGGCGAGGTCATTCAGCAATGCAGCAGGAAAGCTGAAAGACCTCGACAGGCAAAAGATATTCATCTGAGACAATAGGAATTGATCATCTCCTGCAATTATTATCTACCACCTGTAGACAGCTTTAAGCTAAGTTCTGGGCAGTTGGCAATGAGCACAATGGTTGTCAATTTGGTGCAGGTGGTTGGTGGATGACTCTGAATCACCCCCAAAACCCTAAATTCCCAATTCTTGACCTATGAGCATGGCATGTCTGCCCCAACCAACTTACTGAATTTAGTCTAAACCTGGCCATACATGGGTAGATTTAGCCATCCAATCATTAAAATATAAATATCCTCATTTTGTTTTGCATTTTGGATAGTATAAAATAGTGTCACTCAACAGGAAGGGAGGTCATTATCACCTTTGACAGATATCACAATATGCCCCTTTTCCTGTATTCTTGTTCTGGAGAGGATTTTGGATTTAAATCCCAGTTTTGTTTTTATTTCTACTTTAATATTCCAGTGTTATAGTCAGCTTCAATCTACAAAAGTACACAGTGCATGTCTTAGCAAATATACTCCCAATGGTAACATGCAAATTTGATATGAGTTATGTTATAATGCTTGATATAACACCAAAGTGGATCAGGTTATCTTGTTTCTGATTGATTTAAGTTTGCTTAACCATTAAATGGGAAATATTTAATATCTAAAAAATATAATACAGTCAGTAATACCTATATAGTAATCTAGACAAACTATCCTTAAAACTAGTCCTCTCTGGTGTCTAATAGGTTAACATGACCCTGCTGACAACTGAAAAGGCATAAAGTTGTCTTTAATTTTGGTTGTCAATATATGATATACTTGTTTAAGTGTCTGTATTTAGCACACATATAGGTGTGACATGGCAATTATATTTAACCTGTAATTAGAAAAAAAAAACAAACCCCAAAAAACTATTGGGGGTATATTTATCCAAAATGTGCAATTTTTGCCAATGAAAGGGCCAGTGTATTTGCTCTGTTTGAATTGAGCAACATTTATACGATGGGTCAAGGGTTTTTCGATGAATCATTGGGAAATGTGCAAATGGCTCCCATCAAATGTCCTTGAGTTATATGTGAACAATGCTGTTGGGCAAACAATGCAAAATCAAGTGTCTGCGTTATGTGGATTTTAGGGAAGGGTGAACGCAGCCATTCATGAAATGTTTGGTAAATATGCTTTGAAATTTATAGAATTTCTAGTGTTCTTTAAAGTTTGGTGAAATTTGATGTTTAAGTCAGACAGTTGAGGTCTATTGGAGATCCATCTTCCACTTAAGGGAACCAATGTTCTCTGGGTAATAGGTTTGAAGAACATATGGCTTTAGCAGACATTCACCCAATTTTGAAGAATGTTTGACTAACTATACAGAACATTTAAGCTGTATAATAGTTAATAAGTTTGGACATTGGCACAGCAAATTGATTATAAGTATACCGCTTGGCTAAATGATTTCTAATAACTAAGATTAATAAACCCTGTAATGCAAATAAAAAAAACACACTTTGCATGACACCCATTCTAAAGGTGCATATAATTCTCTATCTTGTACAATATGGCAAGGATACTACATGTGAAATAAATCTATTTAAAGGGCCAAACCTGATTGGCTGTTGCTGTTGCAGCGAAGGGCACGCTGGTGGCAGGTGTTGTTGCTGCAGACACAGTGGTGGGCGTAGCACCGTGCATCATGGATACTTTCAAGAGGGAACCATGGAAGCGACATACAGGAGGGTGGAGGGTTAATGGTAACCATAGCAACACATGGTGGATTGGAGGAGCGTGGTAGGTATCGCAGCAGCAAGCCATGTGACATCACCATGAAGGTTACATCGGGAGCAGCATGCAATCACAGTGCAAAGCAAAGACAGCATTATCAAAAGAAAAGAAAGAAAACAAAAAAAGAGAAAAAAGGGAAAAGCCAATTATAATTAAGGCAACTAAAACATTTTCAAACACAATACAGTTATAAGCACACATATGATTGTGTCACCCCCTACTGGAAATGAACAGCCATGTTGACTACAAGCTCAGATGACTTCATTCTTCTCCCCTGGCTTCCCTGCCCCAGAATAACAACATAAGAAACTTGGCCGGTAGACTAACCAGGTAGTGAAACCAGAGGATAAGGAGTACATTGGCCATACACCTTTAGATCTCTCTAACAAACAAAAGAAGAGCTGAAGGAAATCTGACAGAGAAATCTAAAGGTGTATGGGGGCCCTTATAATCACTGAAACAATAGCTGGTAAATCGAATTAGTTATATTACCATTGCTATACCTATACATTAAGTGGTGATGTGCGTAATGCTAGGCACACACAGGATTTGTAAAAAAGATATAAGTACAATCAATCAACGTGCGTGCTTACAGTGATTGTACTCTAATTTGGTTACAATCCTACCTGTGTGTGCTTTCCTTCCTCGAAGGAACTCGATTAACCGGGGTTCCAACATGTTGGAAAACCCGTTCAATCTCCAATACTTTGCATAAAGAAGAATCTTCAAGTATAGGAACAGGCTCTTCTTCTTCACACAGCAGTCCTCGGCTGTCAGCTCTGACTCCGCCCAGGCTCAGTGTGAAGGGGGCAGAGTCAGCACTCTTCATACTCGGGCACTGCTGTACGGGGAGAGAGGATGGATGCATTTCTGCCCAGCTTCTAGCATGTTCGAATTCACACACTGGAAGCTGGGGAGAACTGCTACAAGGAGGACCCCATTGAAGGGGAATCGATGTGCCCATGTGGTGCACATTGATTTCTGTTCAATTGATCCCCGTATAAACTGAATTTCATTTTTGAGCACATTTCAGGTGCTGAAAAATTTGGCTTATATTCAAGTATATACAGAAATTCATTTCAATAGCTCTGCTGTCCAATTATCATTACGGTTTGTGTGATCGCCAAATAGACTGCCAGGTCACTGGAGGAGAAAATAAAAAGAATTCACTCTTATAACCAATAACAAAGGTTCTCACCCTCCCTTTTTCTAAGATAAAAATCATATTTTACTGGGGTCACTCTTTAACACAGAAGCATCATTTACTCAGCAGGTATCCAACATCATCATTTTGTAATACCAGTGTCTAGGACAGCAGATACATAGAAAAAGACTTACGGAGGTTACATATGTATTCCTGTATATGGTTCTTACCTGTGGGGATAAATGCAGGTTGCTGTAACTGCATATTTGCTAGAGCCTGTTGGTAGTGGAAAACACTGGGGTTAAACACCGTGGTGGCCCCATTGCTTTTTTCAAGTGCTGGCCTCTTTGGTAAAGGTTGAAGTGCTCCAGGCTGCAGTGCCTGTGAACGGAGGAAGGAATTACAATAAATCGGACACAAACAAAGGCCACGTCCTGCATGCGAAACACAAAGACTGATATATATGAAATCACCTGCAAGTGTATCATTTGCCAAAGACAAGAAGAAAAAATCAACTGAAGTCTATCAGTGGAATGAAAGGAATTGAAAACCAAAATCACAAATATGTCTGGGAAGTAAAGGAGTGACATTGACAGGGTTAAGGGAAATAAAAGCGGGATTAGACAATAGATAATTTCATGGAACAAGTCATTGTGGGCAACAGGATAATGCCAATAAATTCTGCCTCTTCTAGTGTTTAGTACATTAAATGCATCTGTTTTCAAACTCAAAATTAGCCCTTGGCAAGCAATTGCTCAAAAAAAACCCCAAAACATTTACAGATGTATCATCTAGATCAAAGAACATTTTTAACATCTAAACATTAAAATATTCTGGGGTGTTTACAAAGACACTATCTAAGCTGAAATGTATGTACTGAATTGTTTGCACCTACACCCCCTCCAAATCAGGGAAAAAAATGTGCATCTTGTAGAGTGAATAAACAGCATGCTTGAGCAGACGGTGCTGGGTTTAAACATGTTGTATACTGGTGTTCACTTGTGAGTGAGAGATTTAGAGCCCAGAAACTTTCACTCAAGTTGTCAGCACTGCCCCTCCTTCCCTTGAGCATACGGTTTACATATTCAATCAGGAGGATGGGCAATGCGGAGAGCCCAGAGACTAAAGTCTCGTTAAATTCCTGAAAAATTGATCACCGTGCATGTTCGCAGCGATCGACCAGGGTCCCCATCCAAAGGATTGATGGGGAATTGGGCACCTAAATTTGTGCTCCTTGATTCCCATCCAATCAACGTGCGCCTGAGAGCAGCGTGGTCACATCATCATGAGGTAGTGTATGGGCACCCTAAATCTTTGTTCGATTGCCATTCCGATATATCGACTGAACAGGAATCAATCGTGCAAAGTGGTGTGCATTGATTTGCCATTTGATCGACAAACGCTCAAGCATAGTGTGGTGACCCGTGTATGGGGACCTATACTCACAGAGACTGAATTTCCAAGCTGTTAGCACTGCCCCTCCTCACCCTGGAACATGCTGTTTATGTATTCATTTGGGTGGAGGGGCAGTGCTGACAGCTTGAAGTGAGATTATCTGCACCTGAAGTAACCCCCAGAAGACTTACAGCTAAATATAGTATCTCTTATATGAATATGATTCCAGAAAACAGCAGGTAAGTATATATTTGGTAGGGTTGTGGTAAGCTACGCCACCATATGCAGGCTCAAAGGTCAAAGGCTTAATTTGAGATATATATATATATATATATATATATATATATATATTAATTGTATATACTAGTATACATCTGTGTTTATAGTTTTTAAAGGTTAAATTGAAAAGTAAGTAAAAAAAATAGCCTGGATGAATTTCAGTTGCCATAGTGCTTACTTTCCAAAGCTGTCAATATATGTGGCAGTACATGATCCCTGGCTCCAGAAATTCCCTGCTGGCTTTCAGATTGAGCTCACCAGTTGCTGTTTTCTAAAACAAAATGGCCAGCCTTGTATTTATATTGTTTTTTTTGGCACACGCAAACTCCATTTTCTTATAGCTAAGGGGACGAAATGCAGTGTGAATAAAAGTGAATCCCAACTGCAGTTAGCAAAAGCGATTCAGCGCTGGAAATTCAAAACAACTGGGATAAGTTAATTGGCATAGATGGTCAAGGCACACGGAAAGTATTTCCAGTAAGTGAAGGCAATCAGCAATGACAATAGCTGCCCTTGTTCAGGGATACATTTTAAAGCTGAAGGGGTTGGCATACTGCGTCATATTGCTATTTACAACATACTGCCTGGCTCCTCTATGCTCCTTTACATAAAAGCATTTAATAGATATAGAACATCAAGGCAAGTGTAGGAGGAGGAGGATGTGTTTACCAAAGATGACAGTGACATTGGAAGCTAAATGTGAAGGCCTTACCAACAACAATGGTAAAATGTAAGGGTATACATGTGTTTGGGTTTAAGAGATTTGAAGAGACACATTTAAAATATGTCTTTACTGTTGTTAAAGAATGGTTCCCCAATGCCTTGGTGTTTAGGGGAATTATGCCTGCCATACACACCCCGACGGGTGCAGACAGACCAGCTCAGATGAGCTCCGGAATGCAAACGTGATGACGTCATCACGTTTGCATCCTGATGCATTATGGGGCTGCACTAGTCAGCCGGCACCCTTTGTGTGCCGGCCATTAGCTTCAATGAAGACGCCTGTCTTCATTGAAGTTAAAGGCATCGGCTTCCATCGGCCAGAGATTATCGGACATGTCCGTTCTCTGGCCGGCCGAGCTGTGGGGCGACAGGGATCTGTCGCCCCATGTGGGCACATGCCGATAAGCAGCCGATTTTTCAGGTCAGGTGAAAAATCGGCCGCTTATCGGCATGTGTATGCCAGGCATTAGGTAGTCCAAATTGGGTTCTTATGGACCTAAGATGACAGTTGCTGAGAAAAACTACACACCTATATTTTAATGCATGCCCAAATAATCTTATTTGCTTATGGGCATTACTTTCCTTGTCCATATATTTCCTAAGCCAGAGAGAAGAGGGATGGTCTCTCGTCCTTGGTTCCTACAGGTTTCCTAAATTCTAGGTCTCAAGTCTTTTGTCTTAAATCCTAAGTTTTTGTCTTTGTCTTAAACTTGTCCTGGATTGTCCTAAAACCGCTTTCTTCTGCGCAACTTTCGCTGACCTCAAACTGCTGTCTTCGTGTTCTGACTCCCGGCATTACAACTCCAGAATTGGACCGCTGGATTACAATACTTGGACTCATTTCTAAGGACACTTCTCCTCTGGTAAACTCTTGCTCCTCAGACAAGTTCTCTTTTTCCTGTTTTACCCCGTTTATTTTTACTATTGAAAATCTGTTCCTTTGTTAGTTTTTGTAAAATTTTTCTTTAATATTTTTATGCACGATTTTATCTTTTAAAATAAATGATCTTAATCATTTCAGTCTGCACCTGTTCTGAATGACCCATAAAGAATCCAAGCAACTGGAGAGACGCTACCTAGTGATAGATATTGTTATTTCTAGATAGGTTATTTTGAATCAACTTTTTCTCCCACAGGGATAGTTTAGTTAGGAGACGTCTGGCTCATTTTCCAGACTGGTGGCAGTGATACCGAGATATATACATATACAATCACCGAGATTGCATGGAGATTGTATAGTGTATTGCATTCACATCCCCTCCAACCAATTGGTTTCCATTTTGGCCTGTTCACAGTGAGGAAGGCAGACCGAGGGCTCCCAGTGGCTGGGACCGGGACTGCGAAGAAGGGTCAAGGATATGGATTGCTGGTGGGGGTAGGTGACAGTGGTGTAACTCTTCCCTCACCCCCATTCCTCCAATCCTATCCTCCTGTAATTCTTCCCTCACC
>CM070040.1:57425757-57446606 GCA_036250615.1 Ptychadena robeensis | reverse complement strand
GAGACCCAAATTAAACACGTCATAATGCCAAACACCTGTCTCTGCTTCCATGGCAGTTAAGCTGATCCTATTCATTTTCAGCACAAGTGATATCCTTGCTTCAAATATAGTGTGCAACCTGGAAGTTATTGAATTGCAGCTGACAAAAGAAGCTGCTGAAAAAGATTTTAAGCTATAAAGATGATCTATGGCAAGAACTGGTCAAAAAATGCAGTACCAGTACTGATAAATGGGACCTTTTGACAGTTGTCATTGGAAAAAGATTGCAGAACTTAGACTGGACACCTCCGGCTTTCCCCTATGGGAAATGATGTACCAGTATATACTGGGGTGTCATTACCTGCCTTAGGGGCATGTTGCGCCAAATGCAACCCATTCACAGTGCTGGGCATAGTGGGTCAGTTGGCATTACGCGGACGCACGGCAGTCACCCATTGTTATGTTATGCCAGTGGTTCCTAAACTGGGGGGCGCGAAGGTATTCCAGGCAGCCCTCATTCTGAATCTGTATTTGAATGGGGAGGGGGGCTTGATAATGTTGCTAAATAGAAAAGGGGCAAAGTTTGGATACCACTGTGTTATGCTAACAATACGTGTGATGTGTTTTTTTTGGTACAGTTTGTTTAAATTAATAGGGCACAATATTACCAACATGGAGAATACCCCCCCCTAAACTCACCCAAACAGCGCCAGAATAGCAGGCAAACCACGGGTGAGGGACATGGACCTAGCTTAAAAGAATAGGTCCCTAATGACATTTGAGAGATGGTGTACATAGTCCCTAAGAATCTGCTATCATTGTAGCTCCTCCATACTTATTGAAGATAAATGTATGTCCAGGCAGTCCAGGTTTTAACTGCTACCTCTTCCTTGTACAAGAAATCTGTGCAGTGCAGTAATTAGGGCAGTGGTTCCCAAACTGGGGGGCAGGCTCCCCTGTGGGGGCGCAAAGGTGTTCCAGGGGGGCGCTGGCCTTAATTCTTAACCTGTGTTTGAATAGGGAGGGGGGGGGGGCTCAATAATGTCCCTAAAGTAGAAAAGGGGGTCCTGCAAGGATCAATGGAATTGCATAAAAACATAGGTCAATACTTGGAAACATGTTTTTGACGTTGGTTAGAAAAAAACATTGATCCTCGAACTCTCTTGGTCTGTGTTTATCACGTCACATATCACTTGTGAAGCACTGGTACCAGCCATTAGCTGATACATATGAAGGTTGTCCCTAAATGACGAACCATACAGTACTTCCTGATTGCCCATCAGGTTTCCAGAAGACCCCTTATCTTAATACAAAAACCTAATGTTGGGATTCAACAGCTATAATGACTATTTCGTATGGAATGGAAGGAACCCTGCACACTTGTGCTCATTGGTCCCATCTCTCAGATGTATGTGATAACATTGGCAATTAAACAAAAGTGTACCCAAGTTACATTAATCTATCCCTGGAGACTACATGTCGGCTATTCCCAATACACTACCTTAGTATGTTAGAGCAAAATGTCCTAACTTTTCTTCTAGATGTTGTCATCCTCCTGTAGGACCACAGAGTGTACAACAAGGATCAATTACCACTAAATCTCTTTTCTATAGCAGCGTAAAGCCGGCCATACACAGCTCGATTTTTTTTGTTCACTTTCTGAATGATGGATCGGTTCGGGCGATCAATCCCGCTCCAAGAATGTAAATCGAAGAGTGGTGAGCACAACAAATCAAGTCGTGCAGGACCGGCTTTGGACTCATGTTAAGCTGAGCATAGACAGGACCATTTCCCGTCGACTGCCGAGCCCACCTAGCGGGCGTGATGCCCGTCTATGCCCAGCTTTAGGTTTAGAAATTTTTGGACAGATCTAAATCTTAAGCTGGCCAGACGTCTAAATTTTTTAATGCAGTTTCTGAGAGATCGACCGGCACAATTGATCGTTCACAAATCGATACATGCATTAAGTGAGTGATAGTCTGAAATGAATTCTCGCCATTTGGGTCAATCACTCACTTAATGCACGGATCATACATGTCAGTAAATTTTAGTCAGGCTATCGCGAATCAAAGGATGTTGTTAGAGACTTAAGATCGTCTATCACTTGACCTATGCAGGCCTCATCATTTCGAATTGCATTTTTTTGTGAAGCCGACCTTTAGTTATATCACAGATCTATTGGCGATTAATTGGCTCCCAAAAATAGTGTACCCTTTTGATCAAAGTACAACTTATTGAAGACTCAATCGCATGTCACGATCATTTACCAAATTGATCTCTCGGAAAACATAAGTGTCTATGGCCAGCTTTAGAACATCAGGCAAAGTTCTTCTACAGCAGAATGCATGGTGAAGCACGTGGTATGATATAGCCAAAGCACAAAGCCATATATATGATAGGAGGGCTATTCTTTCAGATACCCTGCTGGTTTCTACACAACTACATCTCCCATAATTCGGTATATTAGGCCAGTCATATTCTCACTAAGCTCCTGACTTTTACACATCATCTGGGAATGTTATACTTTCATTTAATCCAGTTTCTATAAACTCTTTAGGGATTTGCCAGATACAGATTTAAACAGAATGTCAAGAACACAGCTAAGTAATTACACAGCTAAAATACATATATTTTGCTATTCAGCTTGTTAAAGGATTTGTAAAGCTGTGTAGCCAGTCCAGTTCATCAAATTGGGCACAGTGTAGAGGAGCGGTCTTGATGATGAAACTTATAATTTTGGTTAATCAATGAAGCCTATGTTGCTTTTCCATTGCACAGTGCATCAGCATTACCACCTCTATCTTGGGAACAGGTTTACTGAACCCATGCCTAGAATGGTTTTGTTGACTACCAAGAAACACAATTCCAATTCCATTATCGGTACACAAGCCACTAGGTGTTGCTGTTTATTAATATTCAAAGCCCACCACCTATTCCCTGGCATCCAGATAAAGGGAAAGTACCATATACCGTATTTTTCGGACTATAAGACGCACACCCAATTTTTAGGGCAGGAAAACCAGACAAAAAATTCAATGAACGCAATATTCAATTCAGCCAGTAGATGTCACTAGCAGCAGTACACCCACAGCACAACGTCATTCTCCACATTGATCTGGAGGAGGAGGGGGGCCAACAGCTGCAGAATCTTCTACCTCTCCTCTGCCAATCAGCTGTTACTGTGTCCGTGGGAGCTGCAGAGTGATTGCAGTTTCCATGGATAAAGAGAGATATAGATGGCCACTCATCTATCCCTCTCTTCGTTGCCTATGTCAGCAGGGCTTTGAGCTCTGCTGGCATAGGCAATTATACAGTACAGATGGGAGAGCCGGACACCAGCCGGCATCTCACATCTGACAGCTCCTCCAGCTCTGTGCCGGGAGAGCTGGCGGGGAGCCAAGGTGTGACCACCGGCGGCCATAAGACGCAGGCACTTTTTGCTCCCAATTTTGGGGGGTGAAGAAGTGCATCTTATGGTCGGAAAAATACGGTATGTATTTAGGTGTGAATTTACCAGTTTGACCATCCTTTCCAATAGGCAATATCGGAGCTGCAAATAAAATACAGAAATTTGCCAGGTATGGAGCAATGACAAAAAAAGATAACCATATATCAGAACTGTAAAACAGGATGTATAAAATCTAGAAATATATATACTCCCCTATAAATGTAAAGGGCAATTTATAACCGGAAACAACTTCTATATTAGTGCAATTAGAGTTTAGCTGTCACTTCACTGCTTCTGACTTTTGTTCAGAGAAGCCCCTTAGGTATGCAATCTGAAGAATGAGGAGCAGTGTAATAACAACCAGCCCTACAAAGGGTTAAGCACATGATAATTAGCCCCTAGACAGCAAGACTCCAGAGGAAGAGACTAGGCAAGCCCTTACCATAGCAGCTGCGGCTGTTTGGTTCACCTGGTGCTGAGCTGCCTTTATTTTGGCTTGCAGGTGTGCAGGGGGGTGAAAGTATTTGCATTTCTCCCTAGAGCATCTTCCTTTGATGTAATCCATGCAAACTGTTACAGTGTTCTCGTTGGTGTCGATCATGGCAATATCTATGGGGTGCGCATAGCGGCAGTCATTTTCACCACGGGTGCAGTTCCCGCGCTGGAATTCTCTGCAAACCTGGGCAGAAAAGAGAAAAGCATACATGAGGGTTTCAAGAATGAATGACATGAGATGTGCTTTTTGGCATATGTCAGGTCACAGTTATTAATCCTGTAAGAAATGTGGGTAAAAAAGTAAGTAGAGATGGTCGAATTCTTTTTTAGAAAATTTTAGTGAATTACAAAGCTCCTAAACATGTTACCATCACCAAACTTGCTGGAGATGTAGGGAAGGGTTGTGGGTATGTTTCAAAAAAAGTATGTCTTTAAAGGTAGCCATACACGGCCCAATTTGCACATGATTTTTCAGCAGATCCACTGCCCTGCGCACTTCAGCAGATTGACTGCCCGACGGTCCCACGGCCGAAAATCGGGTGGCTCTACCTGGTGAGATAGACCAGGAATCTCCTGCATGTTGGATCGCACCGTGATCTGACATGCCGGTAAATCGCGGCCGATCGCATTACTTTGAATAGGGATGGCAGTCCCCATTCAAAGTAATGGCCGGCACACAAAGGGTGCCTGACGATCAGCTGAGGGGCCGTCTGCAGCGGGATGACGTCCTCCCACTAAAGTCGATCTCTCATCTATCGAGGCAGAATCACCTCGTGTATGGGGACCTTAATACAAATAGTTTTTGCATAAATTAAATTCACAAGAAGTTTACATTTCGACTTTGACCTTAATTTATGCAAAAACTACATGTGCTAGAGAAAAACTTTGGTTTTGTTTAAATGTTCCCACAACCCTTCTCTACATCTCCCTTCTCCAATTTTGCTGATAATACCATGCTCAGGGCTTTTTGCAATAAACTCACAATTTAGCTAGTCTAGCTAGCTAAATTTTTTTAGAAGCAATGCTGGTTCTAAAATTCGTCCCCAGCCTACCCCTATGGGAAATAACATGCCAGTCTATACTGGCGGGTCATCACCTGAGTTGAGGTGCCTCACGCCGAATGCAGATGCATGTAATGTGCTCGTAATATGCTCAGTGTTTAACCCCCCTGCCATTCCCGATGGTCCCAGCTCGTCCAGCTCTGACCTGTTAGAACTGCACTGGACGAGCTGGGTTCATCAGGCAGAGATCGGAGCCACAGGAGAGCAAACTCACTGCTCCGTGTGGCTCCTATTTTATGAAGAGGCAGCTGCAGGGGAATGGATCCCTCCCCTCCCATGTTCTCCTATGTAACCTAGCACATCTGCAGCGCCATCTAGTGGTTACAGTGCTAATTTACCTGATACAGTGAATAATTGAAATCTTCATTATCTGATATTGTGAGTTATTCACAAAGCATCTGAACATGTTATTATAGTAGTTAAAGTGCATCAATGTCTCTGCATTAGAGCAGGCCTTCAGTTTAAAATAGACTGAATTGAGAAGATGATTTGCTTAAAGAAACATTTGCCTATTCAGAGAAAGTTGGTACGCCCAGTAATAGCTTGCCCCAGTAGCAATTTAAGCCAAGTCAACTGTGTGCTCTAGTCCTTGCTCAGTAGCTCTATGGACTGAATAACTTTGGGGTTGATTCCTGAAAAAGGGGGCATCATTAAGCCAGGATCGGTGAGAACACCTTGCTAGGGCTTTGCCATCAGAACACAATGGCAATTTGCCCTAGCAATTTTATTACGGACTGGTATCATCTGCCCTGATGTGGGGGGTGTACACTCTTTACTCGTTCCACCAGTAATTGCCATTACTGTGGAACATAAGCATGTGACCGGTACCATTTAATTTTTTCAGAATTCAGTACTCTGAAGTGCACTTAATTTATTAAAAGTTTAAATCCTACGTTTCTGAACATATATCAATCTATTTCCGTAATCACACAAATGACATTTCAGGAAAACAAGAAAAATGGATAAATAATTTTGTATTGATTACACTTCTTAGGCCATCATTTCCTACAAGACATTCATTTACCACTTTTATTTCATTAAATGTCAACTAATAGCGCAGGCCTTCCTCTGCCCGGCTTCTGGGAGCCATTAAAGGAAATAGAATTCTGCGGCTGTGAAAATGTCATGCACTAGGTTTATTCTGCATTCTATAAGCTGTGATTCTGGCCCTGGGAGAAAAGAGTAGTGGCCGGTAAAATTTCAGGGGAAGCAGTGGACCATAATATCACGTGCATCATACTCATGTGTAATATGTAGTTTACTATATTATGGAGATGCAATTGTTTAAAATAAATCCGCTCTAATATGTAGGTTGTATCCTGGAAGAGAGTAGACATTTCAATAATAGCAGTTGAAAATTTTGTTTTTAATTAAGTTGCATAATATGTGTTACTTTGTTATGGCTGCCATACACACCCGATATGACGTCATCACGTTTGCACCCTGGTGCATTATGGGGCCCCTTCAGTCGGCCGGCACCCTTTGCGTGCCTGCCATTAGCTTCAATGAAGACGCCGGTCTTCATTGAAGCTAATGCCATCGGCTTCCATCGGCCAGAGATTATCGGACATGTCCGTTCTCTGGCCGGCCGAGCTGTGGGGCGACAGGGATCTGTCGCCCCATGTGGGCACATACCGATAAGCGGCGGATTTTTCTGCTGACCAACGGCACGAGTGCGCACGCCCGTCGGTCAGGTGAAAAATCGGCCGCTTATCGCCATGTGTATGCCAGTCATAAGTGTATGTTACCACAATGCAATAGTGTGATTCTATGCTTGCCTATTAGCTGCTTGCCTATACACATGTATAGATATGGGCTAAATTGATGGCAATCCCTGTTTTCGAGCAATGAATCCCGCTCGAAAACTGGGATATCGGACATGACCGTAAACCACAATCGATGTCCATTGCTTTACATGGGGGCTGCGGGTCGCCATGCTTAACATTGTTGGTGCTGGAGACACAGCAGTGCTGTGTCTGTAGCTCTTATGATATTGGGCAGCAGCGTGATGACGTCAATGTGCTGCTGCAAGGAACCTCAAACGGCTCCTATATCGAGCCGTGTGTTCCCTGCTTAAGGATGTTCACCATGACAGTCATTGATAGATCCCTCTTGAACAATCAATCTGCTAATTTGGTTGCAACCATCACAATAGGTCACTGCACAAACTTTTCTCTTATGTTTGTACAAGCCCTTGGAAGGAACAGATTTACGGGTATTAAATATAGCTGTGATCCCTAATGCTCTCATATGCATTGGTTGGTACCACCTCCTCTTCTCTCCTTGCTAAGATTAATAAATAGAGAACTCTATGGTACACAGGATGCCCTAAAGGCAATCTAATAATGCTTCTGCAATTGTCTATGCTCTGCAATCTGCAAACAGAACCTCAAACATGTTGCTCTACGTTCGTCCATTAGATGGATAAGCACCATAAAGGTCCCCATACACGGGTCCGTTTCCCAGCGGATTCCGGGACAATCGATTCCGGGCGCGTGCACGCGAAACGATCGTCCCGGAATCGCGTGAAGCCCACCTTGTCCGTCCGATCACGTCCGATCGTTCGGGGGCCCAGAATCGGATCGGACAGAGAACCAACATGTTGGTCTTTCTGATCCGATTCAGCACATATTTGGGAAGTAAGCGATCGGACACGGAATCGTCCAGGAATCCGTGGGACAAGGTGGTATGTAGCGATCGGACACACTTAATTGGCCGATCGATCGGACCTCCGATTCCCGCTGAGATCGCCGGAATCGGATAGGTGATCGATCGGAATGGAATCCGACTGTGTATGGCTAGCTTAACAGTGATTTAAGGGTGAGAACAGATTCAAGCTGAGCACGTGGAGGACTTATGAGCAAAGTGTGGCATAACAATTACGATCTATAGAAACATCAAGCAAAGTTCTGCACAGATACACAAAACTTTTAAATGTCAATGTTTAAATATTCATAATACAGAAGAAACCTAGCAAGTGCTCTCCGGCTCTCTAATCGAGATATCCAGCCTATTTAAAATTTTACAATGCAATGTGAACACGGACAAAATTACCCAGAGTTATACAATTAGTCATTTCAAGAAATCAATTTATCCTGAAGTAGGAAGCTATTTAAAGTCAATTTATATGCACAGGATGAGATTCTATTTTTTCCACGCCACACCACACCACCTACCTCAAGTTTGTCTGTGCGCACCAGTTTCTGACCAGCAGAGCCACCGGGAACTGAAACAGCTGGATTTCCTGAAACCAGGACAGGCGTATTTGGTAAGAGCTCGGCGGGAACCAGGCCCATTCCAGGGGAGACATGACTCAGGTATGGGCTAAAAGCCATTGATGGGCTTGTTGCAAGTGATGAAGTCACAGGGAATGTGGTCTGTTTCAGAAACACAAAAACCATAACATTTTTTATCAAGTTTACACAATATAAAAGGTAAGAATAATCTCAGAAATTAGATGTCATTAGATAAAAATGTGTGTTAGAAAAATAGTTTATAAATAACGTAATGCTGCCTTACTAACAAGCTCTGCAGAGGTACGTATGCTTTGGTAAGAGACATAAGGGACAAGCAACTTTACAATCTATACACCCCTTTTCAAAGCCATAAAAAGTCAATATCCCTAAATTCACCGGTTTTGGCATAATGAAGCCCAGTTTCCATGAATGTAGCAATACTTACATTCAATTTTTAGCAATACAGCCCTTTAGACTTCTACTATTATACCCACTGCTACAGGGTGGAGATGGTTAAATTTTGTTTTTAATTTGACTAATTTGTAAGTGAAATGCCCCTGAAACAGGTATCATCATCAAAAGTGGTGGAGATGTAGAGAAGGGTTATGGGAACAAGTATTGCTCTAGCTAGCATACATGGTTTTCGCATCAAGTCATGAACTTTTGTGATACCTTTTTCTCTTTGCAATAAATTTTCAGATAAACGAGTTGACACTTCCTGACCATCTCTAACTGCAATTGGCGTGCTTACAATCACCACTTAACTTCATTGTAACCCATAACATTCATCACATGGTGAAGATTTGGCGATCTATAAACTGGCTGACTGACAATTTATAAACATGCCAACAATAGTAAAAGTGGCAGTAACTAGTATCACAGTGATCACTGGTTCAATCCTGAGCTAAAAAGACAATCATTTCAGCTATTCGAGACTTGGAAGATGTATGGTGCTATATTTAGAACAAAATAATGGCATTTCTTCTGCTGATCTGGTAAATCACATATTTATGAGTAGACCCCTATGAAAATATCATCTTTTTTACTAAGAGTGGTTGATTTGGTTGTCTTATGTCTTTTACTTTTTCCAAAAGAAATAGGAGAGAAGCCACTTTGCTCAATTGGCTTGAAGCATCATGGTGCTCCCCACTTGTATTGTAAATGAAAAGGAGAGGTGATGGGTAATGGCTGTATGAAAGGAAGAGGCGGTAAACGTATTCTATTGGAAACAAAACTTGTACTGGAGTTTTAGTTTCCCGAAGAAACCTTCTATCTTTTAGTGGTATGCGTATAAAAGCTAAAAGTTAATTGGTAGACAATATATATATATATAATAGTTTTGTTTAATTTGACTAAACACAAGGTTTTTCGCCGTCTTTATTACAGAGAAAAGAATACATCAGATCACATGGCGAGCCATCCAGCAAATCACATGATAATCACATGCATCCAAATCCGGTAATCTGGAGGATGTGTAAACAACCCACAGACATTTTCTGAACATGCCATTCAATACTCAACCTTAAACAATGCAATTGCTGATTAAATGGACAAAAGGAGAATCTATTTTATCTCAACGCTGCAGTCCGTGGCAAATTGTAAACGATTAAAGCTCCTGCCATATGACATATTTACTATTTGTATTTCTTGTTATGTGCACTTTACCAACCATATGGTTGGTGGCTAATGTATGTGTGCATTGGCTGCCCTTCTAAACAAATGGAACTGAAGTGCACCGTTGCAGAAATTATCAGTGAAATGCCCATTATGCACATATTATAGAGACATCTTATGTCTTCCTCTATAAGTCTTCTATAATTCAGCAATGACTTGCGCTGAGGAGAGTGACCATGACGGGGACTATATTGTATGCATGCCATTTAACATATAACTATAGGCAGAACTGAATTTTTTGAGACTAGGTGACAAAGGTAAGGCTCTCTGTTTCTTATGTCTGTCTATGATGCAACCAAGGGAAAGCCAATGAACTGCTCATTCTTGACCTTTCTGTGGGTTGAACAACCTTTTCACAGGGATTGCCATGAATGCTCTCAAGCCAGTTGGAGATTATAGTCTTTTTAAATGAACTATCTGTTGGGGTCCTATGCTATCTTTTAGGTCAAGGATATTTACCTTATTTTTCGGACTATATAACCAGTTTTTTGAGCAGTAAAAACAGAAAAATAATATTTGAAGTGTTTAAATGAATTGGATCAATGCTATGAATCAAATCAATGCAATACCAACTTTACACCATTAGCAGCAGTACTATCATGGCACAGATCTCTCCTTTCCCTCTCTGTCCGTTGAAGCTGCGTCAGTCAGTGATTGCAGCTCCTGCAGACACGGAGAGAGATATAGATAGGAGTTTATCTATCTTTCTCTTTATTGCATAAGCAATACAGTTCAGATGTGAGATCCAGCCATGGTGCGAGTGCGGCAGTTGGTCTTGTATTCGGACCATAAGACCAGGGACCCCCCCCCCATATAGTTTATATGGTTCTGGCATCAGTTGCAGAATGTGAAGTGGCTTAGAAGCAAAATAGTTAATCTGCAGACTACTGTACTGTACTGCTTTTATCATGATGTATATAAAAAATCCATCTTAATAAGATGCATATTTCTATTTCATTGCACAAAAAATGGAAATTAAAAAATTGTCACCTTATATGCACATATGGAAAGTGAGACTCTGATGCAAAATGCAGGTTACTGGCATACAGTAAATTAATTCAGCAGCTGTTAATTACCGCAGCTCTGTACATGCAACTTTTCACTTAGTGACATTATGTTAAATAGACATTTCTTTCCTGGATCCCTCTCCTAGTCTCTGATGAGCTCTGAGTGCAAGTCTTTAAAAATAATAGACAACTTAGAGGAAGGTGTGAGGTTAAGTGGCAGTCATGGATATGATTATTCATGACCAATACAGATGCAACGTTCAGTAAATCTACTAACGCCCCCCACCCTGACTGATTAGTCAGTATTTAAATGTAGTGCGTCACCTCAGTATGAGATGAAGGGATTGAATAGAAATATCCAAAATATTTGGATGCCTCAGGACTGTAGCTGCATTAGGACTCGAAACTAGAGTTGTGTCCACTATCTAACAAAAGTAAGCTGCAGGAGATTCTGGGATCTCTTAGGGTCAATCAGCATGTTCAAGTCTATTGTATTAAGGCAGCTTGGTCACACATTAAAATTGTTAATGAATAATGTCTAGCAATATATCACCTAACAGATTAAACTGAGCGCTCCATATGAAGTAAACCATCAAGCAGCAAGAACTTATTGGATCACATACATGTGGCTACAAGATGTTACCTTAATAGCTTAAACCATATGCATAAGAAATCATCACAGCTAAACCTCAATTCAGGGTTGTTTGAGGACATTTGGTACCCTAGACTCACCCCCATGTCCCTTAATACCTATCCCATAGTACAGTAATACTTCGGATTTTCCCTGCAGACTTTGTGGTGTAGTCGATTCCCTTGGATGTTACATTGGTTTTATTGAGTAAAGAACCATCAGAAAAATGGCATGTGCCTAACTTCTTAAAATTTTATAAATTCAAATCCTGAATAAGTTCAGTAAATCACTGAAGCCCCCCATACAAGCTTCGACTTCCACCCGATTTTTCGGCTGATCGATCACTGTGTGCGCTCACGACGGCCGGTCATCCGAAAAACCGAATGCCGATCTAAAGCTTAAAGGGCCGAAATGATCGAAGCCATTACGGACGTGTCCGTAATTCTTAGATCGGTCTTATATTTTATATTTAATATTTGTCCCCGTCCAAAGTACAGTTATGTCTCCTCAGCTCCGTCAGGGATTCTCGACGGGGCTAAGGACACAGAGCCTGTCTGCAGCTGCCTGCTCCTCTCCCTCAAAAGCTGTAAGCGGTGGAAGCTAGCAGCTCCTCCCTCTCCCTTCGTGCTAGGCTGCCAGCTCACTGACAGTCTCAGTGACCTCGCAGCCTGTTCTCATGGCTGGGGTCCCTAGATGCCGGGCCCTGACGGCAGCATATACAGCTAGGGGGACCAGACGAACAGTGCTGGCACACAAAGGCCGATTGTGACCTAATTTTTCGGCAGATTGACCGTGACAACGTCATCACACACAAATGATCGGCCAAAACATCGGGTCACAATCTAAATGTGTATGGGGGGCTTGACACTTGTTTTAAATGACAAGACGGTATGCCCCTTTTTTCATTATTAAATGGCCATTAAATAAACATATAGATATAGAATATCTGATTAGTCTAGATTTAAAGACAAATGTTATGAATTCCTGTAAGAGGTAGGAAATACATAAAAGAATAGATGGGAAGGTGAAGATATCCTGAACTGGGTTTTCCATATTGCTAATGTGATATCCAACTAAATAATGACTGAAGCAAGTGTCATCCAAGCGTCATCCATGGACTGAAAAAATGAAGGAAACATTTTTCTTTCTTAGAGCCTGGAATCTGGGAATATTTTCTACCATCTTCACCACTACCATCTGGTTTGTATTTCCCATCACTTAAAGCACAATTCAAAAAATGTTTTAAAAATATATATTGGTCATGACAAATCCTCCAGAAAGAACACTCAGTGATAGGTTCTTATCCTCTACTACACTATCCAAATATATTGAAATTTTTTTTAGCTTTTTTAGCTGACAATTTAAAATAATTTAGAAAATATGATACAATCTGCTTAAGAATGGTATTTTAAACATTGAAAACTGATTTATGTTTCTCCAGGGTCCAAACTAAACTATCTAAAGATATGAGAAGGTGAGGAACCTATCACACCCATCATGGCGTACTAGTAAAAGCAAAGGACGGAATATTAGTATGGGTAATTTGCACTTAAGTGGTGTTTCCAATGGATTGTTTTGTGCTTGGAAACATACAAGAGTGATAGAAGATTTCACAAGGTATTCGAACAAATAAAAGAAACCACAAAGCCCAGTAGACCTGCCCTATTTCCATATTAAATAGTACTGGGAACAGTTGTGAAACTCGTGATCTTCTGTCATTGTCATTGGTAGCAGCTAGTCTAGAGAATGAACACACTTTAGCAGTAGTTCCTAAATGGAAGAAAGTTAACTATTTTAGTTACAACTTATTTTGATCCTGCTCCAACGAAATGTTGATCGAACAGGCATCCCACATGTGGGTATTTTCCTGTTCAAACATTCGCCAATTGCAGCGTTAGAATACTAAGATTAATCGTTTAAGGATCGTTCGTGAATTGATGCGAGCATGGCCAGCTAAGAGTCTAAATAAATGAATGGCATTGGGTTATTTATTAGGAATTTAAGTTCTTAATGTCTTCTTCAGGCAGTAGGCAAGGGGTGGTAGCCAGGGCTGTGGAGTCTGAGTCGAGGAGTCGGAGACATTTTTGGGTACCTGGAGGGCAGAGCGGCAAAAATGGACCGACTCCGGACTCGCTACTAGAATCTGTAAATGGGAAGTTAAACTGTTAGTTTAAGGTTTAACGATAAATTTTCTTTTAACAAACATAGAAAAAAATGTACGTTTCGAAATGTCGCACAATTAACACAAACAGTCGACTCTAACGAATAAAATGCGTGCCATACATAACATTACAAGAAACAAGCAGCCCACTGTGACCACTAAGCCTAAAGGCCCCCCCCCACACCACGTACCGAGATGGCCGGGGCCGACAGAACCAGCTCAGGGAGACTCCCACTGCAGGCCAGATGGGAATGACGGTACATCAAACCTCCGCCTCTCCCGCAAAGCTGACAGCATCGGCCGGGCAACCCCTTTGGTGTGCCTGGGCCGTGTAGCATGCCAATGAAGGACGCCGGTGCCCACCCGGACACGAAACGGCCATGTGGCGCACCCCCCCCACCGACGGCTCGGCGAGTGTGCACACACCACGGTCGGCGGCGCAAAATTGGGCCCGCCGCTTGGGTGTGTTTTGAAGCGCAGCCGTAACCTCGCGCTGATAATGAAAGTAAATGTATTGTTGCCGGACTAGAGACGCTGTATAAGTGAACGGGAATGGATCGACACAAGTAGTTCAACGAAAGCGAAGCCTGTAAAACATGCTGTGGAAACAACCACTGTCATCAGCCTGAGGGGCGACAACAACTAGCGGGCTCTAGATGTGTGAGCGTTGCAAGCTTGGTACACGCACGATCGACTACATGGGGATGCAGGGAAACTCCATGAATCACTGTGGAAGTGCCCCACCCTATCATATCTGCCTTCTTCTTGGAAGCCTCTCCGCACTGCCCAACACCTATCTTCAGCAGAAGCATCAGAAACCACCGGAAGAAGCCGTAGGAACACAGCCTGGGGTAAGTCTGACTACGACAAGAGTTTGAGGACACATCAATAACACGGCGTGCACTCACGGGTTGATTGTACTTTAATATGTTACCAAACCTACTGTGTGTGCCTTCCTTCGGGCGGGATCCAATAGAGGAACTTGATTGGAACGGGGGGTCCAACATGTTGGAAAAGACCACCTTCAATCTTCACAATATTTGCAATGGTAGAGTCGTCATGGAAAGTATTGTAACAGCTGCGGCTCCATGCCTTCTCCAAAGACTTCGGATGTCAGTTGTGAAGGGGGCGGAGCCAGCACTCCTAACTTGGAACGCTTGTGTGGAGTGAGGGGCAGCTGTACTAGGCTTCTCCCAAGTTTGTGGCGTGTTGTAAATCACACACTGCAAGCTGGGGAGAACGGGTCCCAAATGAACAGCAATCGATGTGCCCATGTGGTGCACATTGATTTCCATTCAATTGATCCCTGATCAATCACAGCGTGGTGCCTAGCTTAAGGAAAAAGCAGCAGCATCTTCTGCCTGACTCCCTTTCTCTGCTTTAATTGGCCATTACAGTGTTGGTTTCCTGGCCAGTAGTTCTGTGGTTAATGTATGTTGCCTTCCTTTCCTTCAATGGATGGATACAATACATTAGCATATTACATACAGAGGAGTCGGAGTCGGGAAATTTTTCGACCGACTCCACAGCCCTGGTGGTAGCAACTCTATTAAAACTCAGATGTCCATCAATCAAATACATTGCACTATTCCTTCCTTTCACTTTCTGCAGTATTTACAGGCAATGGACACATGTGCGTTAACCTCTATTGCAGGTAAAAATACCCCTGTACTAACAAATCCCAGAGGCTGCGCTAGGTCTCAAAGACTATTGCATGGGATATAATTGCGGCAGCAAAATGCGTACTGCAGGGCATCTGTGCTAACATCCTGTGTCAGCTGAAACCTGTGTACTTTGAGTTAAAGCAACTGCAATGCATCACCGTGAATGTGACACATTATGGCTGAAATGGGTCTATTGTGAAAGGGCTCTTAAAGACATACTAGATATTCCCTTTATAATCACAGTTATCTTTTCAGTATTGTTATTATCCTAATATGCACAAAATCTGGCCAGGCAGGGGATCTGTTCTGATTAGTTCCTGCACCGCATAATCCGGACAACCAGACAGGCCATCACCAACTGAGATGACCGTTCAGTAAAATGTACAGCTCTGAATTACTCATAAAGAAAGAATGTTATCACTTTTTAATAATTTACTTTTGAAATAATTGTGCCACCGTAACTTTATCACAGTATGCAGTAGTAATACTGCAGTAGTAATACTGCAATATGATAACTTAGTGGGAAGTCATAAGGTAAGATGCTTAAGCCTGCCATACACCCACCAAGTGGGTGCCAACAGATCAGTTCGGAATAGCAGCGTGATTACGTCATCACACTGCTATTCCGAGCTGACTGCATCGGCGGGCACCCTTTATGTGTCGGCCATTACCTTCAATGAAGACATCGGTCTTCATTGAAGTTAATGGCATTGGCCAGAGAACATCAAACATGTCCGATTTTGCCGCCGACCGACAGCCGCGAGCGTGCATGCCCGTCAGCGGCAAAATCGCCCGCCGATCGGTGTGTGTATGGCAGGCTTTAGACAGAAGCCAATCTGTAGGAAATATTCGGGAACATGGCCACACCAGAAAAAAACAAAAATCCCTGAATATTTGCGAGTCATCTATAAACTAAATGCTGATGATGGTGGATGCCATGTCCAAAATGGCTTCCTCACAAATAAAGACATTTTCGGGGGTAGTAATGTAATCTCTCACTGTGTGAAAGATTATTTTATACCTGTAAGCATTACACATAGGGTCCCCATAGGGTTCCAATCGACTTCCAAGCAATCGACCACAGTGTGCGCTCGCAGTGATCGGCTGCGGCCAGCCTTTCTTAAAGGGAAGAAAGCTCGGTTAAACAGGGAGCCAACATGTTGGTAAATCCGATTGGGAATCGTCTGCGCAAAGTGGTGCCCAACTATTCACTATCCAATTGACACTCAAGCACAGCATGGTGGCTGCACTCGACCATTCGTTCATCAAGCGGCTATCAACTTGTGTATGGGGGTCCTTCGATTTTACATAATAAAATATATGTGATGATCAGGCCACTTTAAACAGAACCATAAAGACCGGATCTCTTGATTTTGGTGGACACAAGTGTAATGTTCTATATTATTCTCACCAAAATGGCTGAGTTTTAAAATTCATCCCCTGTACCCATTACCTAACCCGGTACATTACTGTTCTCGGAGCATCACTCTGCAGCCTGCTGACTAATTCCTATACATTTCTATAGGGTGGGTTGTGTTAAAAATGCCTGCTGCAGGATTCAGGGAAGTGTGCTGGGACCAGGGGGAACCTGCACTGAACCCAGTTCTACAACAGTGCTGAGTGTAATTTACAGCATTGTTTTTTACATCCCCTAAATCCAAAAGATAGAATGTTCACTGAGTTCTTTGATGTCTCTAAAAAACAGAGTGACAAAATCAATGTGTGCAGGATGAATTCAGCAGAGGGACATAGAAGAGCTGAGTTACTTACAATTGGCTGTAGCTGGGCGCCGGGGAGCATGAACTGCATCTGCTGAGCAATCATGGCAGCAGCTGTCTTTTGCTGTATAAGGTTATTTCGTCCATTGATTTCTAGCTGTGTTTTTAAGTGCGGCGGAGGGTGCAGATATTTACAGTTTTCTCTTGTACACCGGCCCTGGGGGAGGAAGACAACAATATCTTGAAGTTATGATGTGTAACAGCAACAAGGTTATATATCTGCAACAACTGCCTGCCATGCAACGCTACCATTGTACAACAAGGACACCATTTTTTTTCAGAGCCTCATAAGACTGCCCTGGCATTTGTATATCAGTGAAGCTGGGCATAGACAGGCAGATTCGACCCGCATTCAAATGGTGGTCAGGTTGGTTGAAAATCGGGTGCGCCCCCTGGTCATATTGACCAGGAATTTGCCGCATGTCGGATCCCGGTGATCTGACATGACGCTAAATTCCTGGCCGATCCCGTTAGTAGTAATTGCCGGCACGCAAAGGGTGCCCGGCCGATGCTCTGCACTAGAGGCCGTGTGTCATGACGTCATCACGCCCAGTTGGTCAGCTGACCAGTCGACGGGAAAACGACCTGTCTATGCCCAGCTTTACCAATAATCTTAGATTGTAATACACAAAATAGAACAACATTGTGCACCAGCAGAAACAATTTGAGCTGACCCACACTGCTAGTATATTAATATATACAGTACATACACAGTAGCAAGGTGGGCCATTGAGGGCAGCACATAAGTAGTACGCTGGTATGCATGAGGGCCAAACATCTGTGTACTAGCCAAAGAGGGAAGAGTCCCCCTCCAACCCCCCCTCAATCTGTGAGAAGGAAGCCGGTGTTGTGCTCTGTACTTTGACTCACATCATATGGCTGAAGTTGACAGTTATTGAGTTGAGAGTAAAGCTTTAAACACAAATATATAAAAAAAATAGCTGTACAAACAACTTCACTTTATCATGTATACACTACTGTAAAACTTACCTTTTTTTTACTACGATTATTTTAGTTTTTATTGTTATATTTATACAATGTATGTCAGGGAAACATTAATAACTATAAAGGTTGCAGTTAGGGGTGTGAAATTGGGAGTGTAAATTACTAATAAAAAAGCACAGTTTGACAGTCATAATGGTTGATATTTGGACTGCAGGTATTCTCAGGAGTTAGTTTCTTACCCAGAAACATTCAGGGTTGGACTACTGAGGTATGAGCTTAATTGGAGGATCAATCAAGAACAGGGAGATTAATCAACAGCAGAATCTACCGTGCTGGAGGCTGACGCAGAGGACAGTGAGGGAGACAGCGAGGAAGACTGTGCTTATTAAAACCACGCTACATATGGGGTGGGTACCACACACCATCTCCTGGAACTCATCTGAGGAGCTCACTAAAAGTCATGCCCACCTCTGTATATAGATATATGAACTTAGTATATATGAGTCTCTTTATACGCATAAAGGTCTAATACCTTCAAGTATTCTGTCACCTGTAGAGTAATTGTATTAGCTGCCAACTGCTGCATATTTGTGAATTCATCCAAAGATAGTTCTATTACATAAAGGAGACAATAAAGATTTTCTGTTGTCGGAATTATTTAAGAAGAAAGGGAGCTTTCGAGATTACCATTACTCGTCAACGGTAAAATATCATAATCGGGAAAAACTGGACCGACAATCTGGGACAAAAGCCTTCTACAAACGCCTCCATCTATAAACCCATCAAATAGCAGGATCCTGCCTGGTATGAATGCAATAATGCCTAAAATGGTTGTTGTTATCATGATTATGTTATGCTTAGGGACTAAATGACAGGCTTCCTACAGTCACTATACTCGGCTTGATTATAGGCCGTGCTGGGTCTGTGTCCCAGAAATAAAGGATTTCTTTTTCAAGCGCCACAAAAGACAGCTTTCAACTGGCCTGCCCCTCCCCAGCACCAGGTCTTGGCTGAGCCTCTTCTTGTAGCCTGAGCTGTCAAGTTCTATGAAATAATTGGTTGGCATCTGATGTTGGCCTGGATGTACAAACCGGCACTTGGGCACACAATGGCACTTCTGTTTAATATGTCAGTGTCCTGGAAAAGTAACGAGAGGAACAAGAGCATAACCTCTGATTTGTCCAAAGACTCCTACTCTGGTTCAATGATGAAGTGTCATAAATGTATCTGTAAATATAGGAAAATTGTCCAAGCGTCCAACCTCGCTTTAAAGGGGGTTTCACAGAGACCAATTAGCAGGCTACAAAAACATTGACAATCTTCTAATTTGCTTTATGACCACTTAATGGAACGGTTCATAAGAACCCCAAATGACATCATCAATAGGCTCTCAAGTTACAACTATCCAGTCAAAGTTGAAAATAAAATCTTGACTATTTTGAAAAAGCAAGGAGGACTCCTGGATGAAAGTTATGGTACCCTTACATGTATGTATAGATGGATACACGATCGATGACCCGTTTGCGCGCAGCATGACAACACTGCACAGTGCCCATTGATCGGACCAGGATTCCCATCCGAAGGAGGAGATTCGATCAGGATTTATGGAAATGTCAGTTACCGGTTAGTCCAGCCAGTCTTTGAGTGCGATCAATTGATTCCGGTGGTGGGCAGGGGTGGACACTTCTGATGGCCACATGATCGATGACCGCAAGCGAGCACAGCGTGATGTCAGCGATCGAAGCAGCCATCGATCGAGTGCCCATCTTAACTTGAATGGGAACCTTTAAAGGTTCTGATATACAATGGAGGGTAGTTTATTGATAAATAGGGTATATTAATTATCTGATTATCCATTAACTAATGCAGGGTCACCCAGTTTCCCACTGTTCTTCATAGAGAAACACTTTGAAGGACCGCAGGGAGTCCTTTATCAATTTATATTTCTAGAAGATGCATTGTTCCCAAATAACATAAACCAATAAATCCCAGAAATGTATTAAGGGAATTTAATGTGAGTGGACTCTCAACTTCTGATTGTCTGCTAAATTACAAACAGCCTCTGACAGAGTCTTTGTATACATAGCAATCCAATATACAATTCTGCACACAACATAATACTGTCAAGGCTGGCAAAGTAGTGCTCTATAATGACATCAATATGGGGCCCATCTGCCCAATCAATAAATATGTTAGTAAATGCAAGGACTCTACCTAGTTATATGATATATATTGAATGGGGGTTCTATGTGGAAGAATAATCCCTCCATAAAAATATTTAGAATTTTTTTTTTTTTTTTACACTCAAACTGTCTAGACATGCAGATTTTTTTTTTATTTGAGGACGGTGGGGGAGTGGAAAGTTAATGGCTCCAGTATTGTATCAGTGTTTTAATTTTTTTTATGGTTTATCCGCAGTGAATTTAGTCAGGTTCCTACCCATGGCCATAACTATCATTTAGCATATAAGTATTATTTAGGTATATTTATTTTAGTTTCAACAGACTACAGATTAGAGCACAATTGAGCTTTGTGAGAGCACACAGTGCTCGATTGTACTTGAATCTATTTAGAACGATAGTTAGGAGAGGGAAAGGGGAAGGGGTTACCCTCGATGGAGACTTTTCATTGGCAGATCTACCCTATTAGTTGACATCAGTAATCCTTACATAAATAAATGAATTTAAGAGATTTTATTTTGATACAATGACATATAAACTAGTGACGCTCCGATTGATCGGCCGATATTGGCTTAAATAGCATGATCGGC
>CM070040.1:57408544-57423697 GCA_036250615.1 Ptychadena robeensis | reverse complement strand
CCCCCCCCCCTTCCCCGAAATAAGACCTACCAGAGACAGCTTCCATATTAAGGGAAGACATGACAGGAGGTGTTTTGTCACTTCTTCTAAACCCAGGAATAAGCCCTAGTGCACCTAAAATTAATATAAGACAGTGTCTTATTTTCAGGGGAAACAGGGTATGTACTGTAAGGTTCTATCTAGTATATTATTATTAAAGCAATGCATTCCATCTTTGTATAAAATTAAAAGCTAAAACAGAAACTTAAAATAGTAAAACCCCTTCTTTACAATCTTCATAATGCTGGTCATGTGACCAAATGCCTAGGCACTGATCATAGTCCATAAAGTTTACAGGGAAACTAGAAGGTCATTAGCTTGTAGGACACATCTATCTATCAATCTATAGCCCCCCAAAGACAGCAAGATGCGCCGCAGATCGAAAGTGTGATGACATCATCACGCATGGCCGTTCTGAGAATCGGAGTGCACCCTTTGTGTGGTCCACATCCAAAGTATTGACCAAAGAGAAACGGACTTGTCCATTTTTTGGCCGATCAATCTTTGGAGCGCCCGGTATCTGTTGCTCCAGGTAGGCGCCTATGGGGGGCTTGACTAATAGGTGAATACGTAAGCCTTTCTTTGTATGTTGACTTTCCTACCCAAAGTGTACATTGTATGAACACTTTGGGTAGGAAAGTCACATTTGGAATTATTAAAAACCCAATTCTTTACTCAATCAACACTAAGGATAACATTTATAATGGACAGTGGCCACCACATTACTGTACTTATATTTAAGTTTACCCAGTGCAGTGGTACTTTGCTCAATAAGAGTTATGTTTGTAAAATAAGTGACGGACAGGTCATATGTCATACGCCATTTTTTATTCTCACTGTTAGTCCAGTTTGGCTTCAGAGAATGACATATTTGTACGCCATTTTGCTGTGTTGTACAAATGTTTAGGCCCAACGCACAACTATTTGTTGGGAACAGATATACACATCTGCACATTAAGGGTCCAACAAGATATACACATCTGCAGTGGACCGCAAGCATTTTGCTCAACGCCTGTCAAAACGCATAGGTATGAACCAGACTTCAATGCTTGTTTTTTAGGTGGGTAAAGCCTCTCTTTACATTCACTTTTGGGAATAACCATATCTATTCATTTAGTATATTAATCCTGGAACTTCACTATTCGTCCTTCCCTTAGGGAAAAAAAAGAAGCAAATATAACATGCAAATTAAAATATAATAAAAGAGGAAGGAGACATTCAACAAGGAAAAGAAGTCTTTTCCTGGCAAATATTGTGGAACTTATTGAGCACTAGTTACATAGATTGTCCTCAGCCCAAAGTGCCTCTCTTCCCATTCCTCCTGAACCTGACTTCGGAAATGCAACCTTCTTCTTCTCTAAAAGTAAAATGAATGAAACAGCTGCATTTTCAAGGTTTGAACATGATGTTGAAACAGATGGCTGCTTACACTGCAAGTTATTATTAGATAGACTATTAGTGCTAATAAGGTCATACGGAGTTTACTATATACACTCGCTGTACGTGAGGGATAAAGGAAGACATATTTCTACATGATAAATGTCAGGGACAAAATATGTACTGCATTCTGGATTTACAGAGCTAATGGAAAGTAACCCAATACCTTACTTTGACTTATTTTTATAATTTGTGTTTCTTTATGAATAAATTGCTAAATATAATTCCTAGATCTTTAAACCCCCAGGAAGTATCTAAATGCTCAGCTGAAATATGAACATGGGTACTCTCTGTGCGGCCAAAAGATTTATACCGTATTTTTCGGACTATAAGATGCAGCGGACAATAAGACGCACCCAGTTTTTAGGGCAGGAAAAGCAGAAAAAAAAAGATTTTTTTGGTTCGCATTTTCACAGCAATTGGGTTAATACAATGAATTTAATGGATGCAATATTCAATTCAGCCAGAAGGTGTCACTAGCAGCAGTACACTCTCAGCAGAACACGTCATACTTTACACTGATCTGCAGGAGGAAGGGGTGGTCCGCGCTGTCTTCTGCTCTCCTTTCCTCTGCCGATGTTGCAGTTACTGTGTCCGTGGGGGCTGCAGAATGATTGCAGTTCCCACGGTCAGTAGAGAGGTATAGATGCAAGTTCATTTATCTCTCTCTTCATTGCCTATGCCAGTTCAGGGCTTTGAGCTGTGCTGGCATAAGCAATTACACAGTTCAGATGGGAGAGCTGGACCCTGGCCGGAATCTCACATGTGACTGCTCCTCCAGCTCCCCGGCTTATCTCCATGCCGAGAGAGCTGGCGGGAAGCCAAGGTGCGACCACCGGCCGAGTGCCTGCGGGGGTCGCGCATTTGGACCATAAGACGCAGGCACTTTTTGCCCCCAATTTTGGGGTGAAAATGTGCGTCTAATGGTCCGAAAAATACGTTTTTCTCTGTGGCAGCCTAACGTAGAACCTGTCTGCCCATTGATAAGTGTTGGGCTTCCATCTCCTGGTAGAAGTAGACTGCTGTAGGCCAATGTGATAATTTCAGGTACCCACATCAGTTGCAATAAAAAATAGATCCACCCCTCATCCCCTTTAACATGTCCGATTAGTGAGTGATGTAGCAATGTATATGGAAAGGATTAGACAGAATTTTTTTCCCCACCACAGGGTACCGCAATGCACAGTATCTGCGCTTGGGTTCCATTTTTCTTTTCTAGAGTTCCCAACATAACCGTCCAACGATTGAGAAGCAGCAACTCCTTTAGCTTGTGATGCTGTGTAGGAGATCGAAGAAGGCTAATTTTATATGCTACATGTGGCTCCAATGAACATTGTGTTCGTGTCCCGATAAACATTAATGTTTTGCATTTATTCAGACAGATGACACATTCTAACGGCTTAGTTGTTCTTATTTTCATCCTAGTTCTCATTTTGGCTGCCTCCCTTTCCTGAATGTCTTTGGCTGCTGTAGACCTCATTTATTTGAGTGGCTCCTAATCTAGGCCTTCATTTATATAGGCCAGTGTGTTCACTGGTTCCAAGCAACGTCCACTGTGATTCTCATGCTGATAGAGGTAACCAGGCTGAATCATGTGAAAACAGGACGCAGTCCCAAGTTTTAACATACATTCATAATAAAGGTTAATTATAATCCTGATGTACGTATAGGATGTTATATACAGGGGTGCACATAACTTTTTAGTGCACTCTCCTCAGATGAGTACCAGGAGATGATGTTTGGTACTCACCCCATATGTATGTGTTCTTACTCACTGTCTCCCTCATTGTCCTCTGCTTTAGCTTCCTGCATGGTAGATTCTGCTGCAGATGGACCTCCCTGTTCCTTTTTTATCCTCCAATTAGCGGTCTCCATCCACAGGTCACCAGCTGGCTTTGGGTCACATGAAAACTGATAGTACAGCACAGTTTGAACCCCCAGATCTCATACCTCGGTAGTACAACCCTAACATTTTCTGGCTCGGATATCCGCCACCATCGCAAAAAAAATTTGGCGATTCAGTGCAAATTTTTGCAATTCCATTAATTGCAATAGATCGCGATTATATAATTGCAATGCGATTTTTTTTTAGATTACGAATATTGAATATCATTGCAGGTATTCGCAAAATTACGTGAATTTAAATATTGCCTGGTTGCACATCACTAGTAGAGATTGTGGGAACATTTGAAGAACAAAAGTATTGCTCTAGCATATGTAGCTATGTCTAAAGTCAAAGTCCAAATTTCGTCCTGAGAAATTTCAACTCGACTTTGAATTTCATTTATGCAAAATCTATTAGTGTTTGTAATACTTTATATTTTTTAAGTATACTCCCAACCCTTCTCAACAAGCCAGCAAGTTTGGTGATGATACCATGCTCAGGGGTTTTGCAATAAACTCACAAATTCGAACAAGTCACATTTATAAAAATTAAGTCAACTATCTCTACTCTTTAGCCCCCATACACCTTTAGATCACTGCATGCAATTTAGATCTATCCTTTAGATCTATCCTTCCTGATGAATACATGTTTTTAGTTGCAGTACCCAATCTCAGCCACAACAATGGTGTCACTAGAGAGCACACTTCAGGCAGAAGAGGAGGGGGGCATGGTGGATTCTGCACTCTTCTCTCCCTTCTTACCAGTGTGTGAGCTGCATGGTGAACGTAGCTGACAGGCAGATATGGAAGCTGTCGGCTGGCCGCTTCCATGTGTGTCTCTCTGCTGTACTGCTTCTATCAGCAGCGCTCTGCTGGTAGAAGCAGTACAGTATAAATAAGTGATGTGGCTTGGGCCACATCTCATCTAACAGCTCAGGAGAGCTGGCGAGAAGCCAAGGCGCGGGGGTCGCACATTCGGACCATAAGACGCAGGCACTTTTTTCCTCAGAAATTGGGGGTGAAAAGGTGCATCTTATGGTCCGAAAAATACGGTACATGGTTTTGCTAGAAGAAAAGTTGTACAGTAATTGTATGATAAGATTGAAGGTGTATGGGGGCCTTAAGAAGCATCCGATAAAATATTCACCAGGAAAAAATTTCCCACAGCTGCCAAGTGACTCATTTGAAAAGTATGAAGCATATCTCAAGTATATACATGTTAACAGGAAAATGTGCTAAACTAATCTGATCATGCATGGAAACGTACTGGCCACATAGAATATTTTTTCTCAAAGTGCCCCTCAGTAACTAGGAATTTATTTTGCATTCAGGAAAACGAAGCGCATGTCATTGGGTGCTGCCTCTGCAGTGGTGTACACATGAATAAGTGGCTCATGTCTGCCTTCTCCTCCAGGGTAAATGCAGTCTATGGTGTAGATGGAACACGGGTCAGTAGACTAAGCATATCATCAGATAGCTCAGTATATTATTGCATTCAGAAGAAAAGGTATAATCATTGCACAAAAGCAGGGAGGATTTGGCAAGTTCGGTAAACTCCTTTAGTACCCGGAATATAAATACTGCTATTAGCCCTGGGACTTCATTCGGAAAGTACTGTTGTTTTACAGTTAAATTAACAAACACACCTGTTCCTCTCCCCCGGAGCAGTGGAATAAGCACACCAGTGAGCCACATGCATTAAAGTCAGTAAAGTCTTCTCTTAAACAATCTGCGTTCCCCTTCAGCACACAGCTGGTGACTTTCTGAAAGCTAAAAAGCAAAAACAACGATCTAGACTTTTTTTTTGTTAAGAATGTGATGTGATATTAAAGAACAGATGGTATAGGCACATTGGATATTCTTTTACATAAGCGCCAACAGATTACCCATTGTATGGTTATGGTAGGGCTGCCATTTGGACACTTAGCTCTGTACAAATTTTAACCTTGACTGTCTGCATTCTATCCCTATGATCAACCATAGTCGCCTATAGCTCTAGACTATGGGCAGTCATGGAATTTTACAACCACGGCGTGGTTGTGGTTACAGTTAATGGTGCATGTATGAAATAAGCCTAAATCTGGGCATACATGTACCAATTCCTGCACGATCCGATCACCGATCCGATCAGGGCTGTGGAGTCGGTCGATAAATTCCCCGACTCCGAAGTTTCAGATTCTTCCGACTCCGACTCCTCGACTCCGACTCATTGTATGTAATGAGGCTAATGTATTGATCCATCCATTGAAGGAAGGAAGGCATAATACACTAACCACAGAACTACGGGCCAGGAAAACCAAACTGTAATGCGCATAAAGCAAGAGAAAGGGAGTTCAGGCAGAAGATGCTGCTTTTTCCTAAGCAGGCACCCACGCTGTGCTTGATCGGGGATCAATTGACGAATCTATGTGCACCACATGGGCACATCGATTCTGTTCAATGGGGACCCCATTATCCAGTTGCATGGTGATTTACAACACGCCACAAGTGGGAAGAAGCAGCCTCACTCACCCACAGCTTTACAATTGAGGAGTGCTGGATCCGGTCCCCCTTCACACTGGGATGACAGCCCGATGGCTGTGGAGGTAGGAGCAAGAGCCCGCAGATGTTTTAATAATTTCCATGAAAGACTCATGTCTCCATGCAAAGTACGGGGGTCTTTTAAACAGTTGGAACCCGTTCAATCAGTTCCTTTGAGCCGGCTCTATTTGATCCCGCCCGATGGAAGGCACACACAGGTAGTTTGGAAACAGATTAGAGTTACCAATCAATCACCGTGCGTTTTACACAAGTCTGTTACAGATCTCCCCGGTGTGCCAAGCTTTAGGTTCGATCTCTGCCTGAAGATAGGGCAGTGGAAGGCTCCAGAAGAGGCCAGGGCGATAGGGGCACTTTTTCAACATGATTTCATGATTCCCTGGAATCCCAGAGTCACGATTAAAGTTGAAGCTAACAATCTAAGTATTTGTCGCCTCGCTGAGTGACAGCGGGTTTTCCAAATGCTTTACGGTTCAGTCCTGAACTATTGGAAATACATTCCCTTTCACTAAGGCTGCCCATAACACAACCCTATGGTGTGCAGGACCAGACCAGTCTGATAGGCACCGAGAGTCAAACGTGATGACGTCATCACGTTTGCACCCCGGTGCATTAGGGGCCCTTCAGTCGACCGGCCAGCCCTTTGTGGCCGGCCATTAGCTTCAATAAAGACGCCGACACGGACATGTCGATAAATCTCTGCCGGTACCCAAGACTCGAGCAGTGGGGCGACAGGGATCTGTCGCCCCATGTGGGCACATGCCGATTAGCGGCCGATTTTCCCACTGACCTACGCGCGAGCGCGCACGCCCGTCGGCTGGTGATGAAACATCGGCCGCTTATTGACATGTGTATGCCAAAGCATTATACACGCGTCTCTAGTCCGGCAACAAACATTTACTTCATTATCAGGGAGAGTTAAGAAGGCCGACATACAACGCACCGAGCGGCGGACTGATTTTGCTGCCGAATCAATGGGCGTGTGGGTATGCGATCGCCGGGAGAGACCACAGGGGTTGGAAGCTTGCGAACGCCCCCACAGCTCGGCCGGCAGAGAGAAAGGCAATGTCCGATAATCCCCGGCTGATGATGTTAGTATTAGTCTCAATGAGAGACCGGCGTCTGCTGTCAGCTCTGGAGAGCAGCGTGGGATGACGTAATACACTTGTGGCACTTTAGAGCTCACATGAGCTGGTTGGGCGCCCCACTCGGTACAGTGTGTGGGGGGCCTTTAGGCTAGGGCACAGGGCGCTGTAATGTTATACAATGCATGGTATTCAGTGCTTATAGCAGAGAGAAGTCATTATGTTCATTATGACTGTTTGTTAATTGCGACATTTGAAGTAATTTTTTTTTTAATGTAAAAAAAAAAAACATTTATTCCCTTTTAAATTTAGTAGGAGTTGGAGTCGGTTCGTTTTTTGCCGACTTCGACTCCAGGGACCCAAAAATGTCTCCGACTCCGACTCCTCGACTCCGACTCCACAGCCCTGGATCCGATGCTGTGCTCGCTCCCGCATCCCTTAAGGATCGGGACGTGCAGGAATTGGAGGCTGCAACTGACGAGGATTGGGCTAAAATCAGCCATCCTGTCAGATCGCACAGTTATCCGACAGGACGGTAAATTTTTACCCGATCCCATTAGTTCGGCTGGGGACGGCTGCCCCCAACCGAAGTAATGAGCTGCAGATGCAGAGTGCCGTCCAATTCTCGGCACTAGCGGGCGGGCATGATGACGTCATCACGCCGCTCCTAGTGCAGAGAATCGCATAAGGAATAGACGGTAAATCGTACCTTCTATTCCCAGCTTAAGGGCCTGTCCCCACTTGAGCGATTAGCCACGACGCAGAAACAATTTAAACCGTGCACGTTTGCATGCAATTTTAAAAAAAGTGCATAATGGCTAACAGGACCATCCCAAAGGAAACCCATGCCCATAGAAAATGAATGTGATTTTTTATCATGTCCATGGCCGTGATCAGGGCTTAAATATCACGTCCGCCTGTAGCCCGCGATCAAAAATGTTATGGTGGAAGCCAAAATGTAAGGCAAAGTGAATTGCAAAGAGAAAAACACCACATTATATGTTGTACATGTGGTGTATGGATTTAGCATGTGTATTGATTTCCAATGGATGATGAATTAGGAAAGGATGGGGGGGGGGGGGTAACATATTAATGACACATAGGTGGACGTAAAAGAAAAAATGCTCAATGTAATATGTGTTGCACATTAGTATACATGGTCTGCACCAAAAATTAGGCCGAAATGGATCTCTAATATTTTTCGGGACTGCTGGTGGCCATTGAAGACCGGAAAAGAGGAACAATTATGTTAACTAATGAACAGCTCTTCATCTATTATCGTGTGTTAAAGCCTATCTCATGAACACATGACATGAAGATGGAGAGATGACGGCACTCAAGTCTCACAGTATCAGATAATTGGCTCATTAATTAATGTGTAGTACCGAATGACGATAAATCCTTAGCGAGGTAAAAAAAAGGTTGCATGTACGTATATTTGCCTGGAGATGAGCTTTATTATGGCTTAAATGTGATCGCATTTGTTTTTGCATAAGGACATCAGACAAGCTCGCCAAGTACAGAAGCTCCTATTTATTACTGCTCAATATACCCAACAAAAGTGTCCAGTGATGACCGCAAAATCCCCATGAATATAAACCTAAAGAAAGTGGCATTGATGCTGCTATTGCTCTGCAGCCATAGATCCAGCCTGATAAGTGACAGCCAGTTATTATGGCCCTGATAACTCTTGAACTTTTTTTTCCCCTGTATTTGAACAACAAAAGAGTTCTGAAGCCAATCAGAGCAGCTAGAAAAATCCACAGGAAAAGGGAGTGCCACAACAGTGCTAACAGACATGGGAGTTAGTGCCAAGCAGGGCACAGTTACAGTACAACTGATATGGATTATGACCACAGTTTCGAATCATTGCACATGTAATATTACCTATGTTGTATCTGTAAGACACACAAATGGAACTGTTAAGTATCTTATACAATCAATTACATCCTATTAGACATACTTTTAATGTGGGAAATGAATGTTATTAATATATAGGAAGATTGTAGAGATGTGATAACTGCATGCAACCAAACATTAACCTCAGCAGAAGCCCAAAATATACAGATTATATGTAGAGGTGGAATTCCCTACAATGGAAATATAGCTTCTCGGTATCTGTTGAGTTTGTAAGAAGATATACTGTATCTGGAAGGACACAGGGGCAGAGATGTTAACCCATCACCCCCCAATATAAGATTTTAGATGCAGATGCATATAAATATAGTTTTACCAATCTGCAAGCGGACCTTCCACATAGGTCATTTAGCAGTATCAGCTGCAGCTCACCCGATACTGCTGAGGTCCTTCATTGTAAAAATGTAATCTTTTTCTGACAGCAGGAGGGGCGCTTGTTACGAGTTCTCCCTTCCCACTGCCTTACGTAGTGCCTTGGCAGCCGAAGTGGTATCTGGGACATCTCTCCCAGGCAGGATATCGTCAGCAGATGATTCCCCCCTTCACGAGTCTCTAAAGCTCCAACAGAGAAGAGACAGGAGGGGAGGTAGAGTGAGGGGGGGAAGTGAGGGTGGAAGTAGCTGCAGGTTTTCAGGATCTAAGATGCCAGCTTCAGAGCTACAAGGAGAGGAGGCAAGTATGCTGTGGGTTTTTTTTGTGTAACAGTTTTCCAGGATCTGAACTGCTGACAGGTGAGTATTATGTCTGTTTAATGTATGTGTGTGTTTTACATTTGAGTTTAAAACCGCTTTAAGCCACCCCCATACACTGGCAGGTCCCCATCCAAACTAATGACAATCGTTGGGCATCGAAGAGGGATTAATGTGGTTCCCTGTGTGCTCGAGTTTTCTTCACATGGGATCAATTAATCCAGCTCGAAGAAAGGGTGGCTGCGTTTGATTACCCGAAAGTACCCGCAAATGGCGATTGTTCTTTCAGGGAATCAACCTTTGTATGGAGGGCTTTAGGGTACACACCGATTTGAATAGCCCCCTATCTAATTATTTTTGTAGGCTTGCCACATGCCAAAAACCTATGGAACAAGAATTGTTTACCAATAAAACCAGTCCAAAATAGCTTTCCCATTTAATTATGTAATACTTATTTTGTGTTGTACTTGTTAAAGAACATTCCTTGAGGAAATCATGTAGACTTAACTAACCTTTAGCTATATGTTTATGTGGAAATACCTCTGCTGAATGTAATCTGCATACATTGTCTGAGAAAGTTAGGTGCCATCACAAATTGTTCCACTTCACTGATTATGTGGCTCTTGGGATCTATGCAAATCTTCTAGAATGGGTTGTTATGGCTTTCTAATGGTTACGATGACATAAACGTAATTTTCTTAATTTCTGCGGCAACTGAGAGGAGGAATTCAAAGCAGCGTGTTGTATTTATCTGTGTGATGCTCCATTACTTTGATTGCGCAGTTAGAATCATACACTAACACAACAACCGATTGGCATAGATAATATTTCTCCGCACATGTGCAAGGTTATCCGAGCCATTCTTCTTCTTCTGGAATGGAAACTCTGGTCCGTCTTTAGTGGTACGACTGTTTGCCATCCGAAATAACCTCTGTAGTATAGAGATTATGACATTTTCTTGAGTTGATTCTTTTCTAAGTTACTCATTGCTCTGCCTCCTAACATCCCTTGGTACCACTGCCCTCCTGAACTATTCCCCCAGTGCCTGAAATGCGAGGCTTTTGAAGCTGTGAATGAACTCTCATTAGCAAGACACCTTTTGAATTCCTTCTCTCTCTACAGCAACCAATACAAACTGTTACCCCTGCATCTGATTTCATTTATGTATCCCCCAATGGCTATACTTACTATGCCCCCTCCAACACACACATGCCGTATTTTTTAAGACGCACTTTTCCACCCCCAAAATTTGGGGTAAAAAGTGCCTATGTCTTATGGTCCGAATGCATGACCCCTGCGGCCACTGTGCTGCCGGTGGTTGCACCTTGGCTTCCCGCCAGCTCTCCCAGCATGGAGATTAGCCGGGGAGCTAAAGGAGATGTCAGATGTGAGATACCGTCCCATGTCCCGCTCTTCCATCTGAACTGTGTATTTGCCTATGCCAGCAGAGCTCAGAGTGCTACTGCCATAGGCAATGAAGAGAGATGAACTGGCACCTATATCTCTCTCTCCTGTCCATGGGAACTCTGCAGCTCCCACGGACACAGTAACAGCTGATTGGCATAGGAGACAGCCCAGCCCCCCTTCCTGCAGATCAGTGTTGAGAATGACGTGTTCTGCTGAGAGTGTACTGCTGCTAGTGACACCTACTGGCCAAATTGAATATTGCATTCATTGAATTAATTGCATTAACCTAATTGATGTGAAAACTTATTAAATCTTTTTTTTTTCTGGATTTTCTGCCCTAAAACTGGGTGTGTCTTATAGTCCGGTGCGTCTTATAGTCCAAAAAATACGGTACATACCATTACCTTAGATGTGGTACTCTTAGATGTAAGCACTCTTGACATGCAGCACTGGGGTTCCTGGTGAATCTCAATCTGGGAACATTGGTTTGCATGCTTTTCCCAAATCCGCATGGGTTCTTGGGGTACTCTAGTTCCCTCCCGAACTCAAACACCATACTGGCAGGTAACTTGGCTTTCCCCAAATAAAAATAATTTTAGACTGCGTTAAGAGGGATAGAGACCAAAAGGTCCAAGTTGTTGAGACCTCTCACCCAAGTGTATAGCAAATCATTCGTGCCACACCCCAAAAAATTTATAAAACTATAAAGTGAACATAGCAACCAGTGTTTTAAAGGCACAATATTGAATCCATTGAAAACTCTTTTTTCTTTTTTGCTTTTTATTGCATGTAAAAGATGTCATACAATCAGTGTCACCTTTCCAGGTGAGACTGGTAACAAATCCGCTCAAAAGAGCATACAAACATACACACAGTATAAATCATTGGAAAATGATAACCGTCGATTGATGCGTACAGTCCAGCTCGTTTTGCCTAGGACAGGCTTCTTCAGGGAAAAATTTACAGTGATCTGGTAATGGGAAACATCTAAATCAATACATTGTTTGTCAATACCGGGCCGTGTGATAACTGCAGTTGGTACAACGTACCTTGTTGTCCCTCTATGGAGGTTCCAGGTATTACTCTATACCGGACAAGATGGTAACCATGGGCTCCGATCCCAGAGACCCCACCCACCGGGTGGTCAGATCCCACACCAGCAAGCACCCCACAGATGAACCTGGGTTGGTGGAGGGAAAGATTCCCCCGTGCCCCTAGCCAAGCAAGCCGCTACAGGTCGGTGTAATCCCTAAAACATGGTAATAGCCATATAGATTAGTACACAGGAGATGAGGGAGGGTGCCAAAAAACAATAAGTGGAGGAACACTCACCCCTGTAGGGAGTAGTTTGTGCAACACTTATACGAGGATAACGTCTTTGGATCCTAGGATCCACTGTCAGGAACTAGCCCTGTATTCGCCTTTGGGGAGTGGGTCCTAGCTGAAAGCTATAGCCCAAATAAAGAGGGTATAAAAAGGTACACATAATAGCATAGGTGCTCGTCCAAAGTAGTGTATAATAGGCTTACCTCCAATGATGGTGCTCGCGGGCTTACGTCCTTCCCTGTTAACCTGCAGTCAGAGACTAAGTTCAGGGAGGCAGGGATACTTAAACTGACCTGTTAATCAGGGAACTCGAGGCAGCTGGGTGAGATGTGCCCCCTCCTTCCTAACGGGCGTGCTGCATTCCCCTTGTGCGTCTGTCCCCTGTGTGGGCATCCTGCATGCAGCGTCTCACAACCAGGTACGTTGTACCAACTGCAGCTATCACACGGCCCGGTATTGACAAACAATGTATTGATTTAGATGTTTCCCATTACCAGATCACTGTAAATTTTTCCCTGAAGAAGCCTGTCCTAGGCGAAACGCGTTGGACTGTACGCATCAATCGACGGTTATCATTTTCCAATGATTTATACTGTGTGTATGTTTGTATGCTCTTTTGAGCGGATTTGTTACCAGTCTCACCTGGAAAGGTGACACTGATTGTATGACATTTTTTACATGCAATAAAAAGCAAAAAAGAAAAAAAGAGAGTTTTCAATGGATTCAATGTAGATATAAGGTTGTGAGTTCCATGAGAGAACATTAGCCATATGACTACATGTCAGCATGTAAATTTTAACAACATGTGTATTAATTTCAACTGCTCTGCAGAATGCAATGGCAATTTACAAATAAATACATTTACTAAACTAAAATTGGACAGATCAAAAACACATTTTTAGACACAGAGTATCTTTCTGCCTAATGTACATATGTCTGTTAATAAGACTGTAGAACCTTAGAAGAACACATGACCCACACTTCTAAAGTCCTATGATATTTACAAATGAAGTAGTGCCATGCTGTAGGTAAAGCCCACAAGAAAGGCTCAGTTGGGTATGGGAGCTTTCATTGACTTCTTTAAGAAAAGGGACACATTATTATTATTACTGGACAGATATAATAGATATGATTATTAGAGTATACATTAATAATCTTAAGGAATTATTGAGTGACCTTGTATATGCCTAAATCTTCAAACGTTTTTAAAAGCCCCCTTTATCTGGAGGTGCTTTTCTATGGTAATATAAAAATAAGGTGCCAATGCTGAGGCTCCCATTACCTATTCCGGATTGGACTTCAAATCCAAAAGTATTTGCGATACAAGGCTATATACAGCTTGAACTTTGCATGTTGGAAGATCATTGTGAGTGAGCAATGAGTGTTCTTTCATCACAAGTGCGCTATGTTCATGTGCTGGTTTGCATTCCAAATGGCCCGGCACCTCAATAATGTAAATAAGGATGGGCAACGGAGAATGTCGAGTTATTTACCTCCAAAATATCTGTGTTTCTGTAAGATGATTTAGATTACTTTTTTTCAAAAGCTCCAGATAAGACCTGGAATATTCTGGCTGTGGTCTGGGATTTATACAAACAATACTTACATTTCTGTAAAATTATCATATAATGTGTGTGTTATATATACATACATACATACATATATATATATATATATATATATCAGTGTGTGCTAATATCCTGAGAAGCTACCAATACCTTATCTCTTCTTATAATGAAATGCTTAATAATTTTATCCTTGCTTCAGGCTTTTTCATCCAAACTATGTTTTATTTATTGTACTCCACTGGATCCAATTACAAACTTAAAAGTAGAACTAAACTTAATTGCTAAAATCTTCTAAAAATATCTAAACCCAAATCAAGAAATTCAATATATTGAAGATTATCAGATCTAGAACCTGTAGTCCATGTAATTTTCTTTCCTCCATTAAATTAAGGAGCACAACGACTTAGTATAAAACACTTTAATAAAAATAAGAACGATTTATATATGAGATAGAGATTGTCAATGATGTGCCCACACTTCAAAATTATTGGCTCAGTTTCAGTCTGCATATAATCTGCAATCTAATGTTGAAATTTTACCATTTGATTGACCAGCTCAGCTGCTAACCTACAAAGTAACATGAAGGATCTGTAATGTCTTGGATGGGGAAATGATATCTACAGATCAGGACACAGAAGAATTAAACAGGGCACAGATTTATAAAAAAAACAATACAAAATGTTTGGCTTTTATTAAATGTTTTTGCACACATCTTGTTTCCAGCCAGAGACCACATCACTTCCATACAGATTATATAAATAAGGGTCAAACTCAAAAAGTTTTAATGAAGTTTTTTTTTGCAAGTAATTGGGGAAAATGGATAGCCATCAAATAGTCTTTAAGTGTTTTGCCCAGCAGTACGACACTCAAAAAAAAAAAAAAACCTGCATGGCTTCCTTTAACAGTAAACACCTATAATACATAGTAGAGTCTGACCGAGCTGGGCTTCCCTGAATATCAGAACAGTGGCTTAAACCATTTCCGAGCTGTGCCTTCGCACTCTACCTATGTTTTTTCTATGGACAAAGACCAATCTTCCATGACTGTTAATGAAAAAGAAGACTGTGGCCGCACACCGGTATTATCTATCAAATCTAACATAAACACAGTTCCAATAGAGCTGATACCCTTCCCATCAACAGTTCAGTAAGGTTTAAATCCAGTTTTTAAGGTATGCATGTGCTGAACACATAACAGACAAAAAGAAATGTAGATTGAGCAGCTCAGAGGCTTTTATTCATAACAGTTTGAGGGGGGGGGGGG